>CM044441.1:137023410-137066980 GCA_024363595.1 Xenopus borealis
GGTACATCGCTAGAGGGGGTGTACATCACTAGAAGTGGAGGATACATCGCTAGAGGGGGGTATATCACTAGAAGGGGAGGTACATCACTAGAAGGGGAGGTACATCACTAGAAGGGGAGGTACATCACTAGAAGGGAGGGTACATCGCTAGAGGGGGGTACATCAATAGAAGGGAGGGTACATCAATAGAAGGGAGGGTACATCACAAGAAGGGGAGGTATATCACTAGAAAGGGAGGTACATTGCTAGAGGGGGATACATCACTAGAAGGGGAGTATAGATCGCTAGAAGGAGGTTACATCACTAGAAAGGGAGGGTACATTGCTAGAATGGGAGGGTAAATTGCTGGAAGGGGAGGCTACATTGCTAAAAGGGGAGGGTATGTTGCTAGAAGGGGAGGGTTCATTGCTAAAAGGGGAGGGTATGTTGCCAGAAGGGGAGTGTACAACACTAGAAGGGCAGGGTACAATTCTAAAAGGGGGGTACATCGCTAAAAGGGGACACATTGCTAGAAGGGGGTACATCACTAGAAAGGGATACATAGCTAGAGCGGGAGAATACAACACTAGAAGGAGAGGATACATCTCAAGAATAGGAGTCTACATTGCTAGATGGGGAGGCTACTGTACATCACAAGAAGGGGAGGTTACATTGCTAAAGGGGGGATACATCGCTAGAAGGGGGGATACATCACTAGAGGTGGTTGGTACATTGCTAGAGTAGAGAGCTCTTTTTCCTCTAAAAGAGCAAACTTACCACAAAAAAAGATGCCATGGCAAAAATACCCAATGCATGGGGTTTATTCATGCTCTTGGCACAGTAGAAATTCATATATAAAACAACATACATAAATATTTTTAGCATCTGTTATTATTTAATGAACATTTTGGTCAGGGCAGAGGCCCTGAGAAACGGTCCATATATATAGTACAACCAAAATATCCATTAAACATGCCTCCCCTTTCAGATTATCTGCCTCTGTGTGTCTCATATCTTTCTCAACTACATCTTCCTCTCTCACTTTCTCTTGATCAGGTCCATCCCTTCATCTCCATTGCCTTAACTCACTGCTTCTCTCCCAGTTACAGCTTCATCTGCTTCTGCCAATCTCTAAACATAAACCAGTGGAATCTGGCTGCTGCTCATTTGGATCCCTTGTCATGCAGCCCCTTCACTTATAGCTCCAGGGCTTACTTTTCTCCATTTACAGTACCTTTCTTTTGTTGCTCCTCTTTTATCCTCTGTTTGTCCCTTACTGCTTCTTCTTCCTACCCCAATCTCATCCTTTCCCTGCTTCCCTCCCACTCCATCCTCTTCTTAATGCCACTTTTCTTTTCTTTGCTCTGCTCTTCTTCTTTCTGCTGTACAGTTTTGCTTTTCCAACGTTCTCCTTTTCTCCCCCCGTTATTGATTTTGCTTCTTCAATACTCTCCTCCTTTCCCTTCCTCCCATCTGCTCATTTCTGCTTATTCTTTCTCTCTCTTCTCTCATATTATTCATCCTTTTCTCCACCACTTTGCTTTTAGGTCTCTCCATCTCCTCTTTCATATTATTTCCCCAATAACCATACTGTTTCAAGTAGTGTGTACAATTGCAAGCAAACGACTTGGAAAATTTGTTACGTGATGTGGGGAACTTGCTACAGGTACCCACAGCTAAGGAAACTAGGAATATAGTTGTATACCTTTATGAATATATTCATGCTCTTGTTGTGAGGAGAGGGGAACTTCAATCCTCCAACATAAAGAAATTTAGGAATAATGAGCAGGCGTAATATCTACAGGAAAGTTGGCTGCATATGAAGTGCTTCCCTTCTTTGACTCTTTTTGACCCTAAATTAAAGAGATGGTTCACCATAAAGTAAACTTTTAGTATGTTATAGAATGACTAATTCTAAGTAACTTTTCATTTGTTTATTATTATTTTTTTATAGTTTTTTAGTTGCTTTTTTCTTCTGACTCCAGCTTTCAAATGGTGGTCACTGACTCTATCTATGCTCTGTAAGGCTACGCATTTATTGTTATTGCTACTTTTTATTATTCATCTTTCTAGTCAGGCCTCTCCTATTCATATACCATCTTTATACCATCTCATATATCTTTACATCATACCGACCATTAAAACAAATGTGAAGAACCCCTTTAAAATGAACAACAATAGGACAGAAAGAGCTCGCCGATCACCACACCACTATGATTAAAAATGTCAAAGCATATTTTTAACATTAGACTTAGTTATTGAGTATATGTGGGAGTGGGACACAGGCGCATATTGGTCCTTTCATACATTGTATAGCACAGTAAGTACGGATATTTTGGAAATGACAGTGCTACATGGTTATAAAGATTTCTTTCCAATGTAAAATGTTGACGAGTACACACACATGACATTGAAACAACTAAGGTATACCCTCAGGAACCGCTGATAAAACATGCACATTAATCATATATTCTCCTTATTATCCCTAAATGCCCTGTGTGGGGAATCCACTATCTTTCCTTTCATGTTTAAGGGATAAAATACCCCATACATTCTATAATTCACTTTTTTCCAGGTGTCGTCTGCTATCTACACATTTCCATTTCATGGACCACTCTATAACATGTAGATTTGTGTTAGACTATACATCGTTTTTCCACTTCACGCATTTCAGACCTTGTTGGGTACTTTTATTGATGTTGTAGAAGTAAATTAACCTTCATGGAATCCCTTTTCCTTTTTTGGGGAAATAGACACATTATTCAATAAACATCACATTCGCATAAAACCATTTGTAAGAGAAAATCAACACTTGGAGGAAAATATTAGACTTAAAAAATCCCCCATAAAAATTGTGTTTACCAGATAAATTTAACTAAAATTTTTGCAAAAAACTAAAAATATATGCTCTAGTAATGGGAACAAATATTCTCTGGTTCATTAAATAGGATTTTTTTTTACAATATATAAATATTGAAATGGCAAAATCTACCCAAAATGGTCAGTGCGGGTATGGGGATCCATTATGCGGAAACTGTTATCAAGAAAGCTCTGAATTACGGGAAGGCCAATACAATGCAATGTAGTTCATCATTACTGGAAGCAAAACAATTTTATTGGTTTTATTTATTATTGAAATTAATTTGAAGTAAATTAAAGCTGGCCATACACGATACGGTCGTCTGGTGACATCGGCAAATGAGCAGATCTTTCCCTGATATGACCACCAACGAAGGGCTATATCAGGGCAATCCAAACATTCGGCCCTAGGGCCAACGATCAGATTACAAAGAGGAGCAATGGGCTCCGACAGGTCGATCACCGGAAAAATGAAACCTTCCCAATCAATATCGTGGAATATCATCGGAAGCCTCTATTCACGGGCAGATGAGCTGACAAATTTGTCTAAAGGACCGATATCGGTAGTTTATCTGTCTGTGTATGGCCACCTTAAGGTTATGAAGATCCAAATTACGGAAAGACCACTTATCTGAAACCCCCAGGTCTTGAGCATTCTGGATAACAGGCCCTCTACGTGTACTAGTTTATGGATAAGGTCTCCTTACATTTTATTGAAACCTGTTTATTGCCATTTATGGTGACATTTCTTGAAATAAAAAAGTTGCGTTTCCCCAGGAGAGACCGTGACAGGTTTATTAATGAGCTCCCTTCCCTGAGAGCCAGAGGTCAGACTAATGAACGTTTCTGGCTTTTATATGGAGGATCAGGTGTATTTGAGCTTTCACTGAGTCCTTCCATGACAGCATCTCTCTCCCTATCTCTCTCTGTTTAACATGGTCATCAAGGAAACTCAATTTACTTTAGATTGTGTAAGTCACTGGTCAGTAGGGAATACTCGGATCTGCCCCATAGCCAGGATTTCATCTTCTGCTGTCACAATCAGTTTCTCGCCTCCTCCTTCATCATTTGGGAAGCAAAAATAAAAATTGTTTCCACTTGGCCCTTTGTGCTACTTTATTATTCCTAAATGAGCAGTCCGACCCCAAAGGCTTTCACTTTCTGTAGCTATTTCAACAATTGTTCTGTTCGGCCTGTGATCTCTCTTCTTGTGCTTACTTTACTATACTTGTATTTTCATTGCTGTCGGTGCTGGCTAGAAATATATATATATATTTATAATTGCATCAGTGACTCACTGGCATTACATAGTCTGGAGTATGTACCCACCAAGAGAAAGCTGGTCTTGTAAGTGGTCAGTAAATCCTACCAGTTGTTATGGGTTACCAGAATGTGCAAACTCTGTACCTTTTATTATCTAAGCTTGAAAAACATCAAAATATGAAAGTTCTAGTTTCAATATAGGACAGAAACAGCAATTGTCTAAGGCTGCTGGGATTAATGGGTGCACCAGCACAAGCGACACAGGTGAGATATATCTGAATTATATTAAGTAAAATGTTCCCTACGGTTGGAAACCATAGTGTTCTTGCAATGGCCAGGCTGTGTCTTAAACTCTGCCATTGATAATAACCCATTTTTTTTTAGTATTTCCGAAGCAGTCTTTTAATATGCAAAATGCTTACTTATTGCAATTTATTACCTTAATGTAGTACGGGTGTGGGATCCGTTATCTGGAAACACGTTATCCAGAAACCCCCGAATTAGGTGGCAGTCTCCCATAGACTCAATTTTATCCATATAATCCAAATTTTTAAAAAATTATTTTCTTTTTCTCTGTAATAATAAAATAGTACATTGTACTTTGTCCAAACTAAAATATAATTAACCCTTAATGGAGGCAAAACCAGCCTATTGGGTTTATTTAATGTTTACATGATTTTCTAGTAGACTTAAAGGACAAGGAATGTGTAAAATAGAATAAGGCTAGAAATGCTGTATTTTGTATACTAAACATAAACATGAACTTACTGCACCACAAGCCTAATCAAACAAATGATTTATGCTTTCAAAGTTGGCCACAGGGGGCTGACATCTTGTAACTTTGCAAGACCAAGACTGTGCACATGCTCAGTGTGGTCTGGGCTAAGCTTAGGCATCATCATAAATGATCAAAACAGCACAAGTCAAATAATATCTGCCAGAAGCCGATACAGCAAGACTGATTAATAATCAAAATTGGGATTTTATTTTGTTGCCTTTCCTTGTCCTTTAAGGAATGATGGTCCAAATTACAGAAAGATCCCTTTTCTGGAAAACCCCAGGTCCCGAGCACTCTGGATAACAGGTTCCATACCTTTTCTCTAATTGGTGCTTTATTTAGATTTGCATTATGATGGACTTCAGTGCATATTGCAACATAGCTATGTTAAGTTGGAAGGGGTGACTGGTCAGCATAGTGGTGTCAAATAGTATCACCATATGTGTAGCATGAGAATATGTCATCAATAGTGGCCCTGCATCCCCTTAAAGAACAAGTAAACGTTTTTTTTTTCTATCTCTAAATTTGCTCTAAACAGCCCCTCAAATTAATGTACCTTAGTCCCTGCTGCAAGTCTGCTCTGGTTTCTGTGTTATCAGCAGCTTGTTTCACCTTCTTCCTGGTGCAGAGTGAAGCCCTGCCCCTTAGCTTTCTGAGCTGACCTTATCTCTTGGACTAGTCCCGGAGATCATTTGCATACTATGACATAGCAGAGACCAGTGTGTGTAGCACCTTTTGCTTGGGGAAACTAGCTTACTAATGCACACACTGGCTCCCTCTTCCTCTCTATTGTGGAACAGCAGCAAATGGACTGCTCAGTAAACTAAGGGGCGGGGCTTCACTCTGCACCAGGAAGAAGGGGAAACAAGCTGCTGATAACACAGAAACCAGAGCAGACATGCAGCAGGGACTAAGGTACATTAATCTGGGGGGCTGTTTAGAGAAAATTTACAGAAAGAAAAAGAAAAACATTTACTTTTCCTTTAAACTCAGTATTCTCTTATAAATAAGCTCCTATGTCTCCTACATAGTCTGTGCTGCGTTCTCTGGGCTTTGAACATCTGGGTAGTAGCAACTGGTTGGCTGACTATCCGGGAGTTTATCTGTTTGTTTGTATTTATAATTTGTGCCTTCTATTGTCTTAAATAAAGGGCAGTGTGTAGGGTTCTACACATTGCAGAAGATTACAGTATTCTATATGAAGAGTAAAAATGTCATCAATGAACCCACAAAACTAAAATCTATGTAATGTCACAAAGCTGGAAATAATGGGATTTTAGAGCTGAGCAATTGTACAGTACAGTGTTTATAAATGTGTGAAATTCTGCGCAGTTTATAAAACGGAGGACTTTGTATTCATTGAATGCATTACATTGCGTGTATTTTGACATGCAGACAATGGCTTCCAGACATTGGGTCTCATTCTGAAGATACCGGGATGTGTAGTTTTGGAATAGTTGTCTGCTCCTAATCAGCAGAATGCAGGATTCTTTTGTCATCAAGTTGCTTGATGCTATTCTTTTTTTTTTTTTGCAACTATACTTTCAGGTCGTTGGAGGGAAAATGACAGAATCAGGTCGACTTTGTGCTTTTATCACCAAAGTGAAGAAGGGAAGCCTGGCAGATACAGTAGGCCATCTTCGACCGGGTATGTACAACGGCTGCATAAGATGTAAATTTTCTGGTAGTCGCACAGTCTTGTCAATTAATCTGCTCCTCTGCAAGTTTTTTAAAATGCAGTCACTGAATACTGAGCAAATGTACGTAGGAGTATATTCTCTTGTCTATGCTTGTCCCGCGTTTGTTATGTCTTTTCCTCTCTGAGATCACACTACTCTCTGTAAAAGATCAGCAAGTTGTACAGGTTTCATCACTATAGCTTCTACCAAATGTGCCACCAACTATCAACACTGCAGTGGCTTCCTCTTAAAACTAGGCCGTAGCACTTTTATTTGTGACTCAATGAGTGGTGGGAAGACCACTTTGATATGCAAGTAAAGCTGTGATGAACCACTGGGCATTGTTTGAATAGCCATTACATAGAACCAATATATGATTGAGACCTTTTGGAAGGTTAAATGGGATCTGCCACTCAGCTATAAAAAGCTGTATGCAGGTATGGGATCTGTTGTTCGGAATGCTCGGGGACCTGGGGTTTCCGGATAACGGAGCTTTCCGTAATTTGGCTCTTCATGCCTTAAGTGTACTACAAAATCATTTAAACATTTAATTAAACCCAATAGGATTGCTTTGCTTCCAATAAAGATTTATTATATCATAGTTGGGATAAACAAGCTACTGTTTTATTAGATAATTTATCCAAATAATCAAAATCCTTTTCTTTATTAACACATCCAGACCTGTTATGAATACAGTAGAACCCCCATTTTACGTTTTTCAGGGGACCAGAAAAAAAATGATGTAAAATCAGGGAAATGTGTTAAAGTAACATTTTCTTCAAGTACTGAAAGGATATCTCAAGTGATTTCTCAAAATCTGAAAAATCTGAAAAATAAAACAGTGCCTTCTACTTGATCCCATCTAAGATATAATGAATCCTTATTGGTGGCAAAACAATCCTATTGGGTTTAAATGTTTTGAATAGCCATAAGGTACTGTATGGAGATCCAAATTATGCAAAGACTTCTTACCCGGAAAACCCCTGCATTTTTTTTTTTTTTACATTTTATTTGAAACCTGTTTATTGCCATTTATGCATTTCCCCAGAAGAGAACATGAGAGGTTTATTAATGAATAATAAAAATATTTGTGTTTTTGAATTTGAATGTTACCCAGGAACATCTTAAGTTATAGCATAAATGGTTGTCTTTTATTTTGTGCCAAATGTAATATTTGTTATTGGTGATCTAATAAATGATCTTTTTGTTCAGGGTGGATAATTGTATGTGCTTTACACTAGCAGTAAAACTACAGGTTCCTTTGCTCTCTATTGACTCTGTAAGTCAATGCTACTTGTTTTCCATACCTGACACCTGTTGATTTAAATTCAGTGTATAAGTTTATTCTTAAAAACATTGCTGGGACTCCTTGTGTAGTCAACAGAAAATCTGCCAGACTTGGGGGATGGCTTGGAGGCTTCATGAGCCTACAGACCTGGTGCCCAAACAAGTAGATTGTATTTTATTGTATTTTCTTAATGCACTTAAAGGGATACAGTCATGGGAAAACATGTTTTTTTCAAAATGCATCAGTTAATAGTGCTGCTCCAGTAGACTTCTGCACTGAAATCCATTTCTCAAAAGCACAAACAAATGTTTTTATATTGAATTTTTAAATCTGTCATGGGGCTAGACATTTTGTCAATTTCACAGCTGCCCCTGGTCATGTGACTTGTGCCAGCACTTTAGGAGGGAACTGCTTTCTGGCAGGCTGTTGTTTTTCCTTCTCAATGTAACTGAATGGAACACAGTGGGACATGGGTTTTTACTATTGAGTGTTGTTCTTAGATCTACCAGTCAGCTGTTATCTTGTGTTAGGGAGCTGTTATCTGGTTACCTTCCCATTGTTCTGTTGTTAGGCTGCTGGGGGGGGGGGGGCAATATCACTCCAACTTGCAGTACAGCAGTAAAAAGTGACCGAAGTTTATGTGAGCACAAGTCACATGACTTGGAGCAGCTGGGAAACTGACAATATGTCTAGCCCATGTCAGGTTTCAAAATTAAATATAAAAAAATCAGTCTGCTCTTTTGAGAAATGGATTTCATTGCAGAATTCAGCTGTAGCAGCACTATTAACTTATGCGTTTTGAAAAAAAAACAAAACATTTTTTCCCATGACAGTATCCCTTTAAGGAAAACATAAGGTCTTCACATTTCCCTCAGATAGAAACACCTTGGTGCTGGATGGACTTGTGTGTGTTTTTTATTATTTTATACTAATATTTTCTTCGTAAAACTTTCCCAGGAGATGAGGTTTTAGAATGGAGTGGGCGGATATTGCAAGGGGCAACGTTTGAAGAAGTTTACAATATTATACTGGAGTCCAAACCCGAGGCACAAGTAGAATTATTGGTCTCCAGACCCATAGGGTGAGTTATTAAACTCTTATTGTCATTGAAAACCTTCTTGTTTACTACAAGTTTTGATGGATGGATAGTGGCACTAGCAGGAGATGACTTTCCTCCTACTTCCTCCCTCTAATATCTTTTCCAACCAATTAGTTAAATCACTCAAGCAGGTTGATATATGTTTCAGTAAGTCTTTGTTTTACAATAGTGAGGTTATTTGAAAGTAGTTGATAGTATGTATGTAGATGTACTGTATGTAGCACAACTGGGTAAGGAACGAGGAAAACACACAGGTGGACAATGCTGTGCCAGTTCAGAAAGGAATTCAACTGAAATATTCATAGACAGGGCCAGTGCTATAATATATATAGTCTTTGCATAGTTAGAACAACAATGTATAACAATGTATAAAAATACAATATATAAAAAATATTTTTCTTTTCCCCCCTGGTTTTGTAGCTTAATCTCCCTGGAAATAAATCAGCAGAGGCTGTGGAATCATCTCAATACATAATATTTTTCCCCGTGTTTCTATTGCAGAGATATCCCCAGGATTCCTGATAGCACACACGCACAACTGGAATCCAGTAAGTGACCGTTCTGCTTCCGTCAGGTTATGGCTGATGGGGTTTATGGCGTTTAACATGGTTTGCCGACTTTCCATGGCGAAGAGAAAATACTGAGAATGACGCCAGCTAGTCATAATGGTGCAAGGCACACTAACAAGTAGCAGTAATGTTCATAACCTCAGCTAAACTGACCTTCTTGAGAACATTGGTTGATTATAGTCTAGTGAGCCTAAAGCTGGCCATAGATGCAAAGATCCATCCAGTATCTTCCCCGATATGCCAGACTGGCAGGGCTATATCGGGGTAATCCGGACGTTCGGCCCTATGGCTGAACGATCGGATTATGCTGAGCGCAATGGACTTCCGACGGGTCGGTGGGAAGAAAATCAAACCTTCCCGATCAATATCGATCAGGAATGCCCGTTGGAAGCCCCCATACACGGGCAGATAAGCTGTCAAATTGGTCTAAACGACCGATATCTGCCCATGTATGGCCAGCATAAGGGTTTGTCTGCCATCGAGAGACAATACGGGGCATTGTAATAACAAGGACAAAGTTTGCTCATGGTCTTGTTACCCACACCAACTAATCCAGTGTTTACTTTGACACACACCTGTAAATACTACTTGCTACACCAATCATTACATTACCCCTAATAAACGATAGTTGCTACTTTGGATGTCCCTTGTGACACCACTGAGGTTCCATCAACTGAGCTTTGTGGTGTGAGTAAGAATAGAAGAGCCAGTTCACATCTATCAGGGCAAAAATGGCTTAAACCCCCCTACCCCAAGATTTAATTTAGCATATGAAAAAAAGTGTAATTTTCAGTTGTCCAATGGGTAAAAATCACAGCATGTTAAGAATTCAAATTGAGTTTGACCTGGCTCTTAGGACTTGTCTGATGTAGGGTTGTCCCCTTTTCCTGAGACTCAGACCAGGCAGGAGGTGGGTCTGGTGACTTGAGGGTTGGGCTTGCTGACATGAGGGGTGGGCTTGGTTATGTTGGGGGACTGGGTCCTGATCAGGGTTATAATGTGGCCATTCATTTTAAAGATGTCCTAATTCCTAATTTGAATATCCGGACAAGCAGTTTTCACCAAGACAGCCTTTCCGAAAAGCCGGGTTGTGTGGGTAAAAACCGGACTACTGGAAACCATAGTCTAATGACAAAATCCGCCATAAGAATGCTGGGATTGTCTGAATTATAAACCCAATCCAGAAACTGGCACATCCCTAGAGGAAATACTCCTCAAAAGGCATATTATTTTACATACATTTCTATAAAATTACGATTATAACGTTTTTTTTCTCTCTCTCTCTCTCTCTCTCTCTCTCTCTCTCTACAATTCCTTAAAGGTTCTAGCTCATTTGAATCCCAGAAAATGGATCGCCCTTCTATTTCAGTTACTTCCCCCATGAGTCCTGGAATGTTACGGGATGTCCCCCAGTTTCTTTCCGGACAACTTTCAGTATGTGACATATGTATCTATAATAATGTGTATAATACGGCGGGAATGTTTGTGCCGCCATGTGGGAACTCTTAATAGAGCTTCATTTAAAGGGGACTCTCATGACTATAACGAGGCATCCAGCCTGTAGTCGGATTTAAAATACTAATAGTGTTTAACTTAATGCCTTATATTTGCAGAGCAGGAATTATGCAGTCTCATGTGATTCACATTATGAGTGAGTTGTTATTATAAATGATTTTCAAATAAAAAACTTCTAGGAGGTCCCCATAGGCTAACAGCAATTCGGCAGGTTTAAGGTGGTGAATGGTTGAATTTGAAGTTTTTTAAAGGGACAGTATTGCGAAATTCAAATTTTTTCAATTCGAATCAAATTTTGGGCTATTCGATAGTCAAAGTAGCCCAAAATTACTTCGAAATTTGAATTTTTAAAATTCAAATTTTATTCGAGAATTCACTTCGACCTTTAGTAAATGTGCCCCTTAGTAAATCTGCCCCTAAGATTTTGAAAGCATAACAGGAAAAATTGGGTTTTGCTGGATAAATGATGGCCTGCATACATAAACAGGTATGGGATCTGTTATCCAGAAACCTCTTATCCAGAAAGCTCCGCATAAGGAAAGACTGTCTCCTACAGTTTTATCCACATAATCCAAATTTTTTAAATAATTTCCTTTTTCTCTGTAATAATAAAACAGTAGCTTGTACTTGATCCCAACTAAGATTTAATTCATCCTTATTGGAGGTAAAACCAGCCTATTGGGTTTATTTAATGTTTACATGATTTTCTAGTAGACTTAAGGTATGAAAATCCAAATTCTGGATCTGTTATCTGAAATCCCCAGCACCGAGTGTTCTGGATAAAAGGTCCTGTACTTGGGTGTACTTGTACTGTGAATAATAATTTAGATTTATTTTATACACACATATATATATATATATAGTTCTATACATTTACACAGTATAAACAGTATATGTACAGTATTGTCTTCTGTGCAGTTGATTTACTTTGGTGATTATTCACAGGGAAATGTTAGTATTTATGCTTTTAATTTCCATGGATCATTATTTGAAGTTTAAGATAGATTAAAACTTTTGCTCTTTCTGTGACTCCCATCCATAAGGGCAGAGGCACCCGGGCAGATTTGGGGAGATTAGTCGCCCGGCGACAAAACACCTCTTCCTCGGGGGCGACAATCTCCCCCAACTGCCTTCAATTTACATTCTTGCCGGCAGTTGGGGGAGATGGTTGCCCCGAAGAAGAGGAGATTTGTGGCCGGGCGACTAATCTCCCCGAATCTGCCCGTGTGCCTCTACCCTCAATGTAAGGGTCATGTGTCATCATAATATACAGGACTAAAGAACCGTTGTCAAGCCTTTGTTATATTAAAAAAATCCAGTTTCTAAAAATGAGCTCATTACCTTCTGCCTGTGCAGTGTTGGTGGTGGCCAGTAGTCAAGTGCACAGGGCTCATATATAGTGAAAATCATACTGTAGCTCTTTGCATGGAAACAGTCTGCCTGTAGAGCTTTATAGGAATAAAGACCCTTCTGAAGGTATTGTTTTCCTGCAGGGATATACTTTTCACCATATTTGTAAACAAACGACAAAGTTGCACCCTCATTTGCTGGTGAAGAAGGGAACTTTTATGAGCCAGAATGTACATTTTATAGCTCAGTTTTGTTTTTATAGCAAGATTTCGTTTTTAGCGGAACCCACGAGAAAACATTTCGCAGGGCTAATTAATGCAGTGTATCCGTGCTTAGCAGGTACATCTGGAATATATAGTGAAATTGCTTCTAAATGTCTTGACAATAAGTGAAGTATTCAAGGGAAAACAAACCTACCCCTATGTAATATGCTTAGCTTTAGAGCTCATATGCTCAGCCTTTATTAGCCAGATTTTCGTTTCTTCTTCTGCAGAAATGGGGTGGAGGGTGAAGCTGGCCATAGATGCAAAGATCCGCTCGTTTGGCGACATCACCAAACGAGCGGATCTTTCCCCCAATATGCCACTAACTGGCAGGGCTATATCGGGGTAATCCGAACGTTCGGCCCTATGACCAGTCAGTCTTTCATCTTCTTTAGGGCAATTTAGAGTTATAGGAATTAGGCATGCACCGAATACAATATTTCGGATTTGGCCGAACCCCTGAATCCTTCGGCCGAATACCGAACCGGTATTTGCATACGTAAATTAAGGGTGGGAATGGGGAAAATTTTTATACTTCCTTGTTTTTGTCATATGCAAATTAGGATTCGGGTTCGGTTTTGCCAGGCAGAAGGATTCAGTCGAATCCTATTCCTGCTGAAAAAGGCCGAATCCCGAACTGAATCCTGGATTCAGTGCATCCCTAATAGGAATAGATAACCCTTTCCATTCGCAATGATATTGTATTACTACATAGATTTATAACTTTACATTTATAGTACGCAATATATTAAAGGGTTTGTTCACCTGTGTGTTAACTTTTAGTATGATGTAGAGAATAATATTCAGAGACAATTTGCAATTGGTTTTCATTTTTTATTTTTTATGGTTTTTGAGTTATTTAGATTTTTATTCAGCAGCTCTCCAGTTTGTAATTTCAGTAGTCTGATTGCTAGGCTCCAAATTACCCTAGCAACCTTGCATTAAATTGATTACTTGAATACGAAAAGGAGAAAGATGAGTAATAAAAAGTAGCAATAACAATTCGCTTGATCAGTTACCCCCATTTGAAAGCTGGAAAGAGTCAAAAGAAGAAGGCAAATAAGAAACTATAATAAATAATGAAGACCAATTAAAACATTGCTTAGAACTGGTCATTTTAAAACATATTAAAAGTTACTTTAAAGTGAACCACCACTTTAATAGGGGATATGAAATAAAAGGTGCATTGTTTGCCCAGGTGCAGTAACCTGTAGCAACCAATCCGTAGTTAGCTTTTACTGCTCACTAGTTTAAAGAGGAATTAAACCCCGCTGGTGCTAAGCCCCTCCCCTTCCTCCAGGCCTACCTCCGCCCCCCCCCCCCCCCCCCCCCCCCCCCCGGGCTATTGCCTCTAACTTTTATATTACCCCAAAGTGCAGGTCCCTTCGTGCAGGATCACAAGCGCCATCTTCATCCACAATGTTTTCTTCCGTCAGCGCTTTGCAGCATTAGGACGCATTCGACGGTTTGTACTACTGCGCATGCGGCCAAAGTTCGCCGATTGAACTACATGCACTTCAGGTGCATGCTCAGTAGTACAAACCGGCAAATGCGTCCTACTGCACATGCACTGCAAAGCACCAACGAAAGAAGGGAGAAGACATTGTGGACAAAGATGGAGCCTGTGACCCTGCACGGAGAGACCTGCGCTTTGGGGTATTATACAAGTTAGGGGCAATAGCCCGGGGGGGGGGGAGGTAGGCCGAGAGGGGTTTAGCGCCAGCGGGGTTGAATTCCCCTTTAGGGCTCGTCCAGATGAGAAAATTCGAAGAGAAACGCCACGTCTTTGAGGCGACTAATCTCCTTGAATGGCTTGCTCGTATCTTGCACCCACTAGCGCTAAAGTCGCCGGCGCCTATTCACACGCAGTGATACATTTTTCTAAAGTCGCTCGAAATTGCCTCGTGAGGCAATTTTGAGCGACTTTGAAAATCGCGTCGCCGCGTGCGAATAGGGGCAGGCGACTTTAGTGCAAGATACTAGCAAGCCATTCAGGGAGATTAGTCGTGGTGATTAGTCGCGAGGCGACAAATCTCCCCGAAATCTTCCCGTGTGGCCTTACCCTTAAAAACAAACATCTTGGTTGCAGTTATGGGTTGTTGCACCTGGGCAAACTTATTGCCTCATATTGCTAAAACCTATAATAGCCCATTCCATGCCATCAGAAATCAGGGTGTTTACTTGTACTTTTACTATATTCAGAGCTAATTATCTGTATGTCTGACGAGTACATTAACTTAAGTGTACTTAAGCTGTTGTTTTGACCCACTGCAATAAGTTGTTGACTTGGTCTAGAATTGCTGAGTCAATGTAGGCTCATGGATAGACAGCTTTAGATTGATTTTCGAAATGGAATGTTCTTCGTCTTTCTTTGTGGCCTGATAAAAGGTAAATAAAGTAGAAGATAAATCCCACTTACACATAGGTTTTCATTCCTTTTTTTAAAAAAGGAATTAACATTTTTTGTTCTTTCCTCTGAGCTAATAGAAGCTGTCATTACATAATGAAATCAAGTGATGAATTAATAAAATAAGGCTAATTAAATCTGAAGCAAGGAAGGTGTTAACGATAACGCTGATGTGAATCAGAGCTCAGCAGTAAAATTTTGAGAAATACAGGGCCACTCTGTCCTGGTATCTGGGTTTCAGCGGAGATAACATTAGGGAGGATGAAGGGAACATTATGTTCTGTAGTTCTGTGCAGCTGCAGGTAAGCACCATATGGTTAGCCTTTGCACTCTTGTGGCATGTTCTGCCAAGCTCAAAGCTATAATTCAGCTGGGCTCTTCTGTCAGGCTCTTTAAGCATTTGATGATGGTTTTATATTCCTTTTAACAGAACCTTTGAAAGGTGGGAAAAAACCCAGCATATTTAACGTTGTCTATTGTTGTTTAACAATACTTAATTATTTAATTAAAAATGTGTGTCTATTGTATCCCCCAAAAGTACATGAAATGTTATTTGCAATTTTTTATTTAAATTTCATTGTAAATACTAGCCTCTATGTTCTGAGACCTTACCTAATCCCATGATCCAAGCCTTTCACTTTTAAGACTGTGTTCCATTTTATATTAAATGGCAACAAGGGATAAAATGATCTTCAAGCAGTTAATACTTCATCATCTCTGATGGCCTGGGATTGGTTGAGGTCTTTGCAAGTGGAATTAAGAAAATGTATTTTGCCCAGTCCATGGTCATGTCATCAATCATAATAAATACACAGGAACAAGATCCGGTTGTACCATATGCAATAATGCTGCTTGGTATACGAGGACTAATCAAAATAGAGGCTTGACATGACTACTGAAATATAAGTAGAAATCAGTTTCACGTCCCCATATGGAGTTTTTATTGAGTAGGACTTGGAATGTCCCAACATGTCTTCAGAACCTTATATTATAAGTGGTGACGGATAGTGGAGGCATATTTGAGTCATAAACTTGAGGAAATCAGTAATTTTCAACCATCTCTCTTCTGACATCCCTATATAGGGACAAATGATAATATTGTTCTTTGTGAAACTAAAGCATAGCCTCCTTACCAACTACCTTGTTTCTAAACCACAGTTACTCTTTGTGACATCCCTTCTCCCATCACTGATGTTAGACATTTCATGGGCAAAGGCCTGATAGGCCAAAGACTATTCATTTATCAACACTGGGCAAATTTCTGTCTGAGCAGTATCCTACGGCAACTGCTCTTCCACCAGCAGCTGGCTGAACACATTCAAATCCGTGATTGGTTACCATGAATTACTTCAAGATTACCCTCTTTTGTTATATGATCCCAACTGTTCACATTAGTTTTCCAGCCATAGGAGCAGCCATAAGACCATATGTCTTCATCTAAAACTTGTAAGTAATGGGTGAGACATAGGTAGAGAGTAATAAAAATCTAGGAATGCTTAGCTTCCCCAAAAAGAGAAGTTATCCAATGGAATGGGCATGGTTAGCCTCCCTATACAAAAATGTCACTGTCTTCAATTGGGATGTGTTGCAGGCAAGGGTTCTGTTTACAAAAAGCAAGAGTTGTGCCAGGAGGCTTTTTAAAGAGATATTGAACCTTCCTGTAAAAATATGATTTATGTCAGTGATTAATAACTTCCCATTCACGCAGCCATTGACTTGCATCACAACCATTGTTTCTGCTCACACAGGGTGGAGTTTGAATGAAGTATGCAAAGGTCAAAAATGAAAGGGGAGTTGTTCACCTTTGAATTGGCTTTCAGTATGATGTAACAAAAGTGCTATTCTGAGACAATTTGCAATTGGTTTGAATTTTTTAATATTTGTGGTTTTGAGTTTTATTCATCAGCTCTTAAATTTGTTGTTTCAGCAAGGCCAAACATTAAGAAACCATAAAAAAAGAAAAAATTAAGGTCAATTAAAAGAATTATCTATTGTATAACATACTAAAAGTTAACTTAAAGGTGAACCGCTCCTTTAAAAACAGTGGCTGGTTTTGGAGCATAATTGTCCTTTACTAAAAGCCCTGATTGCCACTCATCACCTGTATGTATAATATTTGCTCTCGATATTTACAGGAGTCATATAGTATGTATATGTATTCACGTTATCACCCGGAGCACAAAGGGTAACTCAATGGTGCTAGAACATTTGATTTCAGCTAAATAATATCTGCTCTTTTTGTGTACTCTGTTGCTATTGATGTTGATTTCTATACTTGTGTTTTCTTTTGAATTATTTTTAATTTCAGCTTGTTGTCTTTTTGATATTGTTTTATTGCTTTTTCTTTCTTTTTTTTTTCCTTTTTTATTTTTATTCAAAATTTTTGCTTACCAGAGCCAAAGCCTTAATAGAAGAACAGCGCCTTTTGTTCCTAGGGTTCAGGTAAAGGCCTTCTCTGCCTGAAAGAAACTAAAGCCGTGTGTTAATTTTTTTGTTCTGTTTTAGTTTGGAAAATGCATTGGAGGAAAACTACACATTTGGTTCGTTTTCCCATGTTTTTTGAAGCGTGTTGCTAGCAACTTACACCATCTTAGGAGCAAGTGCTGCATGGAAATGAAAACAACAAATAGTTAAACTTTAAAGAGACAACCAGTATATGTAACGTGGCTTTAAATAGGCTTTTGATAATGGGAAATTAAACATAGTGGCTAATATGGCAGGTTTATTTTACGTCATGCAGTAAAATTATATGTATATATATATATATATATATATATATATATATATATATATATATATATATATATATATATATAATGTTCAAAAAATACCTGCACTCTTCCACTGTTGAAGATTAGGTGTTTGGTCAAGTTTTTGTGATATATATATATATATATATATATATATAAATAAATATAAACCTTAGCTAAAACTAGATTACAGCTGATAAAGAAGCACTCCAAATGTGATCATCTTGTTTTTAATCTGGAAGCTCCATGTTAAAACAAGATTATCACATTTCACCTTACAAAACCCTATGATCCCCTTTAAGCACATAAACAAGAGGAGCTATTGGCAAACAAAGCTTTTTTTTTACTAGTTACTTATTTGTTAAATACATAATGTAACAATCTACTTGGTACAAAACCACCCTCATCTGTCCATTGGAATGTGCTTGAAGAGCAATACTTTTTAATGACCCTGTCTGCTTTTTAAGACCCTTACTTAAGTGTATCGGAGTGAAATGCTATTATCATAGCCATATAGTGTAAAACACATGCACTTATAAATTAAAAAGTCAGATAAAATATTAAGACATATGTCCCATTAATAGATATTAATTTGCCTTAATCATTAATTTGGATGTTTTACCAGAAACACAATTGCCATCACCCTTAAGTATAAAGAAATGCATTTGTACTATTACATTAAACATATAAAATATTCACTTAAAATAATGGTTGTTTTATTTAAACAAAAACTGTTCATTTTGGCTATACATTAGGTAAGTTATATTGATGACATGCATAAAATGCATTTCCACTTTACTGAAAACTCTCAATTGTTGAGAAAATATAATTGAAAATTGAAGCCTTATTAAACATTGAAATTCCCCTTAAAACAATGGTAGTTATATTTAACCCTTCACATGCTATATTGATTTGGGCTGTATTAGATAAGATATATTGACAACCTCTATAAAAAATAGTTGTCAACCATTTCCTGTTTACTGATTATTGAGAAGCGATCATTGCACATCACAATGTCATATTGAACTGTTAGAATCCCTCTTAAAACAAAGGTAGTTTTATTTAACCCTTCACAAAAACATATTAATTTGCCTTTGTTAGAGAAGATATATTGATGACTTGCTGTACAATTATTGTCACTCATTTCCTGTTTACTAAAAACTCCAACTACCGAGAAGCTATCATTGATAGTGTCAATGCAAAAACCTAACCCTTTGTAAAATATCATTATTTGGCCTACATCAGATAATGTATATTGAGGACATCCATTAAAATGATTACCATCTATTTTCACAGACTTTGTGCTGAAAACAAATATTATGGAGAAGCAATCATTGCTCACCATGCCGCCTTGTCAATAAAAACTATATACATGTTATTTTCTTGTTTCAAATACAAATATGCTAAGCCACAGTCTCTTTAAAGCTTTTAATATCTGTCCATAGAAAACATGCTTCTTATTGCATTTTCCAATATTTACCAGTTACTTTAGTTGAAGATTGGAAAACTTATTTGTACCAGGCAGACAAATTACAATATACAGAATTCTGCTTTCACCAGTTTGCTTAGTTCTGTAATTCATGTTACCTCTTCCATGTCTAATATAAATTCAAATACAGAGTATGGTTACATGCCTATTATTTCTTTTGTGCTGGTACAAATTGTTTTCCTCTCTTAAATCTTTTTTGGTAGCTCATTCCATATTAGTGCATGTAGCTCCATGTTTGTTGGTATGCCTTTCAGATATAGATAAACTTAAAAAATATGTATGTTATTTAGATTGCTACACAGGAGTTGTGGTGTTTTGTCGAGCTCCAGAAAAGCGTAAACTGTCCTCTTAAATGTTTCCGGACTGCCTTATGTACTGGCTGAATTCCTAAGTGTTGCTGTAGAAGCACTTAGCGATTCAGCATTCATAATTGAATTGAAACAATACCCTATATGTAAGTAGAAATTATCTTTCCTTTAAAATATCAGTAAGTAAAACTAGCAAATGCTGCACAGTATATCCATTGTCTGCATATTTGTATTTAATTATGAGTTGAGCTTCTGTAAAGGGCTATACAACTGTATCACTAATGGTCTTAGACAGAGGACGCTATTGCTATAGTTGTGTATAGACCACACCACTAATAATACAGTAAGACAGTTCCCTCTTTTATCTGTGGATACAAATGCTTTATACTTCCAGATTTCCCATCTTAACTGTCTTTTAAGATACATAGAAACACCAATTGCACATAGGGTATCTTGTCTCATTAAACCAGAAATCAGCTGTTTTTACAATTGTCAAGTCACAGGCCTTACAATCTACTGAAAGAACATAATATGCAAATTCTCTATAAGTACAGCTATTTACCTTTCTGGAGCTTGATCCAAACTGAGCCTGATGTGTAGATGCTTGTAGTAGTTGTTTATCAACATATGTTCAGTTGCTATGTAAAAGATCTACCAAAATGTTGGACAAAATCCTCATGGACTACAAGACATAAGGGGCCTTTCTTCTGAAGGATTTATTACCTATTTGTTATAATAAAGCATCAGCACTCATGGAGAACAGACTTTTTTTTTGGTTTTGGAATATTCTTCATTGCATCATGCCAAACTGAAAAGTTATAATACTTTAACAACATTTGCAACCATCTACCCATTTTCTAAACACTCCAACTCAACAATGTGATGAGAAGACATATGTAGATGGGTAACATTTTCAAAGCTAAATGGGCAAGGAAATGGTTTAATGATCAACTTTCTCAATTAGTTTGATGGCATATAGTTGGTCAAAACTGAATTATCTGTTTTTGTGCCATATGCTTAAAGTTGTGTTAAAACATCATGACTTAAAGTAAATACTTAGCTACACTCACCTGTCACTTACAATTGCTCATCTAACAAATCCTACACTTGAACTTAAAACTTGTAGCAATGGGGCATGTTTCCAGGCTTCACTGCAGTCTTCATATCTTATTAAAGGGGAGGTTCACCTTTAAGTTATAGAATGGCCAAATCTAAGCAACTTCAGTTGGTTTTCATTATTTATTTTTTATAGTTTTTTACTTTTTTTTTACACTTTTTCTTTTCAGGCCCTCTCCCATTCATATTCCAGTCTCTTATTCAAATCAATCCATGGTTACTATAGTAATTTGAACCCTAGCAACGAGGTTGCTGGAATTGCAAAATGGAGAGCTGCTGAATAAAAAGCTAAATAACTAAAAAATGAAAACCAAGGGCAAACACCACTCCCTATATCAAACCAAAATCTAACTCAAAGGTGAACAACCCCTTTAATTTCACATGACTCATGCCAATGTATGTATTCCATGCACCCTCCTATGAAATGTTTAATAGATATGGCAACAATGCATTACTTTCTGATCTTCCATTTTTTCAAGACATAAACTTTCATCAGTTTCAAACTATAATCCGTAATCTCCCAATAGTCCCACTCTTTTCTGTGATGTTTTTTCCACTCCTTTTTATTAGATTCTATAGTGAATTTCCTTTCCTTAATATTCTGCCGGAGTTAGAGACCAGTAGAGTTATGGACCATTCAGTTCAAACGCATTGAATTAAAATGCAAATGATCCCCTTCCACAATTCATTCTTACACACTAGTATAGCTTTTCCTGTTTGCTTATTATAAAAATATTATTAAGCATTCATGTCACAAATGTGACACCCTTTTGAAGCTCAGAAAAGCATCTTTAGTGAATAGAGTACTCTCAGACACTCCCAACCTCTCTTTATTTGTTGTCTCTGGTTTTCAGCACCCACCCAATCAACTCAGAGAAGAAGGGGTTCACCCCTTGGTTGAGCAGTGCCGTGTTCTATTCTGCCTCCTTTTATCCGTCCATGTTCAGACCTGTTTTACACATCTATTGTATTGTATCTATTCTATCTACATCTATTCTAATGTAAATTTAACTACAGTCTTATGTCTCACGAACCTTATACAAATAACTTGCATATCCATTTAGCAATTTATTTCATCAGGACCAATATTTTTTTTTTCCTTTCTTTGCATTATTGCAAATTCAGCACAGATGTCCTCCAAAGCACATCCCGACGGGTGCACTAAGTTCCTGCTGACGTTCAGTGCATAGCTCTATGTAGTTGATGTTCTGTGAACGTGCAGAGACCAAAGGTCTAGAATATAAAATCATACTGTGGTAGGAGAGTAACGAAATATCACCATATGGTTTAATTCTTATCCTGCCTTTGATTCTTTTGCTAAGTGAATTATGCTTTATTTTTGTGCTTTCTTCTCCCACCCTTCCACAAGAAATAGGACATTTGGTTTGATAGTACTGTGTTCAAGGCTGGAACCAACCCAACAGAGGAATCCAGAGCAGGAATATTTTAGTCTGCAATTGACATATAGTCAATATTACCATATGTTGTTGGCCCCCAAAATTGTCTGTACCACAGTGAAGGTACTGAGCCAAAGGCATTTCTGCCCTGACTGTGAGGCTTATCCTGTATTATAAGTATTCATATAAATATTTGCTAGTATACGTTATACTTGATACCAGCACATTGAAAAGTGTAGTGGAAGTGCTGCCCAAAATCCAGTCTTTCAGTTGGCAGCAGAACAGGGATCCTTATCTGACAACATGTAAACGAATCTAGACTTTAATGACCCATCTGTCACCAATTAGGATTATCCTAACATCTTACCCAGCACCTGTGAATATATTGAAAACAAACAGCATATGTATGAAACACAAGCGCATTCACTGATAGAGTATCGTATTGCCCAATAACTCATTTATCATCACAACTAAATTGAGCATCTACTTTAATCAACCAACCTAGAGTCAGGGCTGGCAGTATCAAGTTGTAATACAAAATATAAACACATTAGCCGTAGTTTATGTTCCCATTCACATGGGGAGTAAACACCATGATGACAGATATACTACAATTTTAAAGGGCTGAATAGAGTGGGAGGTGTGGATTAATATTTCATAGTCTCCATTCAACCTTACATTGCATTGGTGATATAACATAGTCACATGTACTGGTGCCTTTAACGGTAACAGTAATGCTCCTTTTGGACATCTTTAGACCACTTGCCCCAATACACACCCATTTCTAAACAATACTTAGCTTCCCTTTAAGCCTAAAGCTTTGTGAAAACCTGTTGGCGACTGTGATTTCCCTCCCGAATGATAAGGATACCCTCAAAATGTAATTACTGCTTTAATAAGTGCCAAAATGTCTGCATGCTTTAAAAAGAACTTTGCACAAAATTTAATTAACACAATATCTTGCATCTTCCCACTCAGTATTATCTAATTATACTGATATAAGTTTTAATTAGCAGCTCTAATACTCGTCCCTGCCAAAGAATTGGGTGTTTTGCTTATTTTACTTTTTTATTCTCTTCCCTGTCACCGGACAGAGAATAATGAGTATGAAAGCAGCAGCATTGGAAATTACTCCAAAATACCTTTTTTTTTAACATGCTCCTGTTAATATTTACTATGCCTGTATTTTCTTTTATGTGCCTCGCCTTCAGTGATAGTGTTATTATCCTTTATTTATATAGTTCTTACAAATGTTGTAGTGCTTTACAGAGACTTTACACCATTCACATTAGCCCCTGCCCCAGTGGAGCTTGCAATCTAAGGCCCCTATTTCATACACTATGTACCAGTTTTATCAGGAGCCAATTAACCTGCCTGTATATTTTTGAAGTGTGGGAGGCAAACAAGGAACCTGGAGAAAGTCTATACAAGCATAGGTAGAGCATATAAACATAGTGCCCTCGCTGTTAGGATGGTGTAAAATAGGTTTTAAAGGCCACATTTGCAGAGGTATTTACAGAGCGGGTGCTGTGTAAGTTTCTTTTCTTCTGTGCAGAACTGATATCGGTTTGGTCCTTTATAAGTTGGACAAACTATCAGTTTATCAGCTGGTAGAAACTTAAACCTAAAAGAACTATATTAACATAAAGATCACTAGTGATTTAGATATCAAATAAATTGGACTGCACTCTGGTGAAAAATGTATTGCAGCAAACTTCAGATAGGAAAAACCTAAACGCTTTTCGGGAACAACTCCCTTAATCATAGGCTTCGGTGATTTAGAAACACTATTCCGGCTTGTTTTTGTCCTCTTTCATAATCTCTCTTTTATATTGAACCAAGAGTGTATTTCATAGGTTCAACATACTACATACAAATCTGATGATTAAGGCTCCTTTTTTTCTGACAGCTATCTTTTTGACAGAGAAGTACATTTCACAGAAAATCAGAAATGCATTGTTGTGATATGTCTAGCCCATAACACGATTAAAAGAATTAATTATTAGAGTAAAAAAAAAAAAGACAATATTTATTAAAATGGCAAAAGAATTGTACAGCACAATTAAAATATGTACTTTTGTGAAAACCGGGTACATTTAGTAGCAGAATTCAATTAAAAGTATGTAAAATACGACAGTGGAAGATTTGAGATGCTCCTCTCCTTTTGTAGTTTGTTTTTCTAACCCAATTAAATCTTTACCCAATATAACAATAATACAAATATCAATGACGGGCCTGTACTGAATTTGAAAAGCAGCTGTTGCACAGTGGGCATGTTGAAACTGGATGTGGCCCTCTTTTTTTTTCAGTTCCTGGTCATGGCCTCCATAGACCTTGAAATTCTATTTTTAGTATCTTTTGATGAACATTTGGTATGGTAAATATCCTTCCGACTGTGAAGCAAGGTGAACATCACACGTGGCTTCTGCTAAGCTTGACTGGCAGGTTTAATTTTGCTAAAAGTACAGAATGTTTGAATATTCCCTCAAATGAGATATACTTCTTATTTTCAGCTAATTTAATGTATTCCATTGACAGTCTTTGTTTCTGCATTACAGATTAAACTCTGGTATGACAAGGTTGGCCACCAATTAATTGTCACTATATTAGGAGCAAAAGACCTGCCATCGCGGGAAGATGGGAGACCGAGAAATCCTTATGTAAAAATTTACTTTCTTCCAGATCGAAGGTATGGGCAGAGTGGGTTATACACTTGGCATCAAATGAGCATCCATGTCCAGTAGAGAGGGCATACCCAAAAGTTTTTGGAATCGCAGGAGTATACTTAGAGGGGGATAAATTGTCCAGTAGGGTTCTGATTCATTCACAGGTTCATTGTACATAAAATGTATAAATGGCTCCATCCTGCACTACAATGTAGGAATTGTCACTGTAACAATGTGTAAAAAGGGGTTGTTCACCTTTAAATTAACTGTTAGGGGCATGTTTACTAACATTGAAGATAAATATCTGGAGAAATTTCTTGAGAAGCTGCAACCAATCAGTAATTATATTTAAATAGCCACCTATAAGTTGGAAAACAGAAGTAAAGATCTGATGGTTGCTATGGGCAGCATCTCCAGAAATCTCTCCAGATCTTTATCTCCAGTGTTGGTAAACATGCCCCTGTGATGTAGAGCAGTGGTCCCCAAACAGTAGCTTGTGAGTAACATGTTGCTCTCCAACCCCATGGATGTTGCTCCCAGTGGCCTCAAAGCAGGAGCTTATTTTTGAATTCCTGGGTTAGAGGCAAGTTTTAGTTGCATAAAAACCAGGTGCACTGCCAAACAGAGGTTGACAATCCACTCGGGGGCTACCAAATGGCCATTCACAGGACTTATTCGGCACTCCAAAAACAATTTTCATGCTTGTGTTGCCCCCCAACTCATTTTACTTATGAGTGTTGCTCACAAGTTGGAAAGGTTGGGAATCCCTGATGAGAGTGATATTCAGAGACAAGTTGCAATTGGGTTTTATTGTTTGTGGTTTTTGACTTATTTATCTTTTTATTCAGCTGTGCTAGGGTTCAAATTACCCTAGTTACCATGCATTGATTTTAATAAGAGACTGGAATATCAGTATGAGAAGGCCTGAGTAGTAATATGAGTATTAAAAAAGAAACAAAAAGTGCCTTACACAGCACTTGTTTTTAGATGGGGTCAGTGGCCCTCCATTTGAAAACTTGAAAGAGTCCGAAGAAGCCAAATAATTCAAAAACTTAAAAAAAGAAAAATGAAGGTCAATTAAAAATTGCTTAGAATTAGCTATTCTATTACATACTAAAGTTAACTTAAAGGTGATTATTAGGAAATAGAGCCAGACACTCGCAGATTTACTGCAACAAGTTTCTGGCAAAGCCTCTTTTTTCAAGTGTTTCCCTTTGCCCAAAACATGTTGTGTGAATAAAACTTGTTGCAGTAAATTTTTTGAGTGCCTGGCTGTATTTCCTAATAATTGCATTTGCCTCATTTGGACAAAGCCAGAGGTTAAAGTAAAATTCAACCCTGTCCCGCCTCGACCTGCCCCCAGCCTGCCTCCCCCCGGGCTATTACCCCTAACGTGAAAATTACCCCAAAGTGCAGTTCCCCTTCTGGAAGGTTTCCACATGAATACAGCACTTTATAGCTGTATTTATTCTATTTATGGAGGGGGGGTTTTTGGCGGGGGGTTAGGTGGATGCTCCTGCTCCTGACCATAACTGGAAGTGTGGTGCAGGGCACAGAGGAGCATTATGGGCCAACTAAAAGGGCTTGTTTGGGTCCACCACCTTTTTAATTGGGGAGGATGAGCAGAGCACTGAATAAAAGAGTTTTCAGAGTGATTGCTAAGGGGCTCATTTTGTGCCGGCTATGTGCATGTGTGTAAATGTAATTTTATTTGTGTAGCACCACAAAAAATGTTTTGTTGCCCAGAAATTATGTGAATCTGCCTCAGTCCTTGCAAAAAAGAAAAACGCCTGAGGTACAATAGCTTTGCTACTTTAGATGTCTGTGAAGAATCCCTACTAACTCAAGCTGCATTCTGAAAGAATAGTTTAGTTTTAATTAGGTTGCATATCTCTGGGAGGAAGGTCATTACATTTTTTGCTAAGAGAAGATAAGTAAAATAAATGCGCGCCTCATTAGTGGAATGTGAATTAGTTGCATGCGGCGTGCCAGTGCTATGATGTCACAAGAAAAAAGCACTATTTATAGCAGTCACACACACACATGTATATACATATACTGTACATACATACATACATACATACAGTACATACATACATACATGCCCTTCTTTTACTACAGTTCGGCATGGCCAAAGGTGTTTTTGCTAATCAGTCAGATTAACTGAATGTGAAGGGCAAGTGAGAAAGAAACTGTTAATGTTGCCCTTTTGCCACTGTGATACTAATAAACACTGTAATATGGCGCATTAAAAGTGCTCATTTGGCCACTGCAGGTCTGTGTCTTTTTATGTCTGTCATATCTTGGGTCATATCTATTTAAATCCCTGCCCAGTGCCACTTCCTGAATAAACAGGAAGTTGGAGAAATAATGCTTCTATTGTTAACTTTCACTTAAAGGAGAAGGAAACCTTTCCGGCTCACTGGTATAAGCCAGGCTAGTGCAGTTTTCTGCTGATACCCTCTTCATTCTGTCTTCATGCAGCAGTTGGGTGTCGGATATTAATTGACCGTTACATCCAATATATCTTATGGGGTGGCTTCCTTTCCTAGCAGATTAATTAGAGATGACTCAAATAACTGATTCCAGTACAAACAATATCTAATAAAATAATTGCACAAATTCTGCATGTAGAGAGACATGATGTCTGGTGATTTTAATAGAGTGAGCTCTAATACATCTTCTAGGCAAAAGGAGCCCCCCTATAAGATATATTGGAACTAACTGTCAAATAATATCTGACACCCAACTCCTGCATGAAGAGAGAATAAAGAGAAACAGATACTGACAGAGGAATAGGTCCTGTCCTCGTAGTATGCAGGTGCCATGTTCTCTCGTGCTGTCTTCTTTCTGTATCCATTGGTGTTTGGTGGTGTATGCGCAATAGGAGCATTCACCGGTTCAGCTCTACTGCACATGCGCAGAAAGTCACAAATTTTTCCGATTTCAACTTCATGACCTTTTGGCTTCTCCTTTAACATCTTAACTGCCTAAGACTGTAGAATCTATGGCTGCCAGTTCGCACTTGCAGCTGCCTAACTTAAAGGGGCGAAACACCCAAACAATGGTTTGTTTGCAAAATCATTTCTTCAACTTTTTCTAGGTTGTATATTTTGAAGTATGGGCTCTGCATATCCACCTGTGTTGCCTTTATGATAATCCACCTTAGCTTTCATATTTCAAAATATCCACAACACAGTTTTTGGTGTCAATGGGCAAAGCGCCCTTGCGTCTAAAGAATAGGGTTCACTTACCACCAGAAATGACACCAATCAGACAGGAGTATCACAATGTACAATCTATTTTGTAATTAAATTTATATATTCTATACTTCTCTTCAGTAAGGGAAATTGGGACATCTATAGAGAATAGACTTGGCAGGTGACTTAAACCAAATGAAAATTCTCTTGACTCTACAGTGATAAGAACAAAAGGAGAACAAAGACTGTGAAGAAAACCTTAGAGCCCAAATGGAACCAAACATTCATGTATTCTCCGGTTCATCGGAGGGAATTCCGGGAAAGAATGTTGGAAATAACACTTTGGGATCAAGCGCGGGTTCGAGAAGAAGAGAGTGAATTTTTAGGAGAGGTATTCGTTCGTTTTTAGGCACCTTTGTCTGGTTTGTGATAACTTTGCTTTTTCTATCTGTGTGTAACCCTCTTGAGAGACAATATAACTTTTTAAAGTTACGGTAGAGAATTAGCCTGTAGACAATCAGAGATGTAGAATCATCAAATCAATCATACTAAAACCTGATACATATTCCAATGGTGATCATAAAACAGTCACCATAAATTAATTTACTTATTCCCGATGGATCCCTTGGATAGATTAGCTTGTGAGTGAGTTTTCCATCAATACCCTGTTTGGATTTTCTACTGCTCTAATGGAGGTTACATGATCAATGTTCAGTATCTGCTAAAGTGCTACCTTCATCTCGGTGTCCATGTTCCATTGCTTTCTCTTTCTATCATTTTACAGATTCTAATTGAATTGGAAACTGCACTATTAGATGATGAGCCACATTGGTACAAGTTACAGACGCACGATGTGTCTTCATTGCCACTTCCGCACCCATCCCCGTTCATGCAAAGGAGGCAGCTGCATGGCGAGAGCCCAACCCGGAGGTTGCAAAGTAGGTGTTAGTTTGTTGGTCTGTTACTGTATTCTCAGGTCTCTCTAGTCTCAGCTACATGAATGTAGGCAATAGTAGAAGGTAAACCAAGTGTCAATCACATGATAAAAGATGCAACTTTTCTGGCCAGTCAGTGCAACCACACTGCACAAAGGTAGTTTGATACAAAGGTTTGAGTCTGCAGAAGGGTTAACAATTAATTAGAGCTCGTTGACTTTATTTTGAAATTCACATTTGATATGATGTAAAGTGTGATATTCTGAGACAATTTTCAATTGGTTTTCATTTTTTTATTAGTTGGGTTTTTGAGTTATTTAGCTTTTTATTCAGCAGCTCTCCGGCTTACCATTTCAGCAATCTTGTTGCTACTGTCCAAATTGTCATAGCAATCATGCATTGATTTAAATAAGAGACTGGATAATGAATAGGAGAGGGACTGAATACAGCGATGGCCATTATGTATAGCTTTACAGAGCTATTGATTTAAGATGGGATCAGCGTCCCCATTTGAAAGCTGAAAAATGTCAAAAAACAAAAGATTTAAAAACTATTAAACATGGAGGCCAATTAAAAAGTTTCTTAGCATCAGGCATATTATAACATTCATAAGTTAAAGGTGATCCATCCCTTTAAACAGATTGCCTTCCTGAACCAGCCATAACTAGTGATGGATGAATTTATTTGCTTAGCTGGCGACGAATTCCCACGATTTAAATTCGCAAATGCCCATGAAAATTTGGTGGAGAAAATTTGCTGATGTCAATTTCCGATTTTTTTTTCGTGAAAATGTTCAAATTTCACGATTTCTTTTTTGTGAAACCACTCGAAATTCACAAATATTTTGTGAAATTGTTTGAAAATCGAAAAAAAATGGTGAAGTCGCTCGAATTTCAAAAAGTTTTGTGAACCTTCCAATTTTCACTATTTTCACAAATTTTTTGCCATTTCGCGAATTTCTCGGGAGATAGGCGAAGAATTTTGTGAAGCAAAACACCCCAGATTCGCCCATCACTAACCATAACAAATACATCATTTAAACTAATCCCGACTTGATGTTACTTGTATTGTTCAGCCAAGGAATCAATGTATTTGTACAAGATTCAGCCAAACTCTTATTTTTTTGCTAAGCTGACACTTACTCACCTTCTTAGTACAGTATGATGCAGCTGGTATTATTTTAAATCAAATAAATGGGTTTTTACTTAAATTCCTGTCTAAACTGATGCATCCTCCATCCAGGCTATCACAATTGTTGCTATTTGTCATTGGCCGGGTGCAGGTTATTCCATTCATGTTCATGCTTTTTTTAATATTTTAATGTTTTTTTTATTTTAATAACCTAAAAAATGTTATAGGATGGCTAATTCATTTTTGTCTTTTTATAGTTTTTCTTCTTCTAAATCTTACCAGCTTTGAAATTGGGCTCACTAAAAACCCCATATAAAAACAAATGCTTTTTAAGGCTACAAATATATTGCTACTTTTTTTTGTTTTACTCTTTTCTGTTTCTGCCCTGTCCTATTCATATTCCAGTCTCTCAGTGCAAAGTAATTTGGACCTTAGTAACCAGATTTCTGAGAATGTGAACCGGAGAGCTGCTAAAAATAAAACTCAAAACCCCAATTAATAAAAATGAAAAACGATTGTAAATTGCCTTAAAATATCACATATTTCAATATCAGCATATTCTCAATTTCTTCAATCTAATATAATTTGAAAAATTTTAATTAGGAAAAAAAACTATAGAAGTAACGTCTATGGGGGTCATTTATCAAAGGTCGAATTTTACAGTTTTTTGAGGTTGTTTTTTATACCTCAAATGAACTTGCAACTCAAATTTTTTCCAATTTATAGGGTTACTGTTGTGGGAAAAACTGTTTTTTTTTCCAAAACACATCAGTTAATAGTGCTTTTCCAACAGAATTCTGTACTGAAATCCATTTCTCAAAAGAGCAAACAGATTTTTTTATATTTCATTTTGAAATCTGGCATGGGGCTAGACATATTGTCAATTTCCAAGCTGCCCCAAGTCATGTGACTTGTGCTCTGATAAACTTCAATCACTCTTTACTGCTGTACTACAAGGTGGAGTGATATCATCCCCCCCCCCCCAACAGCCTTACAACAGAACAATGGGAAGGTAACCAAATAACAGCTCCCTAACTCAAGATAACAGCTGCCTGATAGATCTAAGAACAGCACTCAATAGTAAAAACCCAGTGCCCTTCTAAAGTGCTGGCACAAGTCACATGACCAGGGGCAGCTGGGAAATTGACAGAATGGCTACACCCATGTCAGAATTCAAAACTGAATATAAAAAAAATCTGTTTGCTCTTTTGAGAAATGGATTTTAGTGCAGAAGTCTACTGGAGCAGCACTATTAACTAATGCGTTTAAAAAAAACAAGTTTTCCCATAACAATATCCCTTTAAGAAAAAACTGAAATGGATGAAAGGGAAATCAATTAATTTGAAACGAACAACTCAAAACTTGAATTAATCGAGTTGTCTGCGGGGAGAAAAACTGGAATCACTTCCAGTTAATCGAGTTTTCGAGTGAAACCAACTGAAAAAATGAACATCAAACATCATGAAGGCTATTATCATCTTCAAATGGTTCAAGGGACCTCCTGCCATTGACTCCTACATGACCTCGACATATTATTGGATTCAAGCTATTTCCAGTTTTGGGGTAAAAAAAAAAATTCTAAATATTCAAGTTTATTTTTAGAAAATTTTGAATTTTGAAAAATTTTTTTTTAACCCAAAAAGATTTGACTGAAAAATACCCTCGAAAACAATAATTTTTCGGGTGAAATGCAATTCGACCTTTAATAAATCTGCCCCTATATATAAATCCATTTGTATAAAACACGATAAACATAATTTTTAGGCGAATGTTTTACGTTTTAGGTTAAACCCCTATGAAAATAACCAACAAAACAAAGACAAAAAAGTGTATTTTTTCAATATTTCTGTAAAATACTTTGTTATGCTGTTTGTTTCATGTCTCAGAAGCATCACACAGTTGCTCATGCTGCATGATAAACATATGGAATGCATGATTTGTTCTCCTGACTTGGTTTAATACTTTCAATGAAATTCCGCAATTTGTAATATTTGAGTTGTTTTACAAATCTGCTTCATTGATGATGATTTGATGCTTTGGTATTCCGTGAAGTGATGCCAGTGAAGTACTTTCATGCACCTAAAAGTGAACTCGCCCTGTTTTTTTAAAGGGATCCTGTCTTGGGGAAAAAAAAATTTTTTCAAAACGCATCAGTTAATAGTGCTGTTCCAGAAGAATTCTGCACTGAAATCCATTTCTCAAAAGAGCAAACAGATTTTTTTATATTTCATTTTGAAATTTGACATGGGGCTAGACATTTTGTCAATTTCTCAGCTGCCCCAAGTAATGTGACTTGTGCTCTGATAAACTTCAATCACTTCTTACTGCTGTACTGCAAGTTGGAGTGATATCACCCTCTCCCTTTCCCCCCCCCCAGCAGCCTAACAAAAGAACAATGGGAAGGTAACCAGATAACAGCTCCCTAACACAAGATAACAGCTGCCTGGTAGATCTAAGAACAACACTCAATAGTAAAAACCCATGTCCCACTGCGTACTATTCAGTTACATTGAGAAGGAAAAACAACAGCCTGCCAGAAAGCAGTTCCCTCCTAATGTGCTGGCACAAGTCACATGACCAGGGACAGCTGGGAAATTTACAAAATAGCTAGCCCCATGTCAGATTTCAAAACTGAATATAAAAAAAATTGTTTGCTCTTTTGAGAAATGGATTTCAGTGCAGAAGTCTACTGGAGCAGCACTATTAACAGATGCATTTTTAAAAAAAACGTTTTCCCATGACAGTTTCCCTTTAAGGATGAGGCACCTGCTAACTTTTACAGTGCAGGTTATTTTTCCTTTATAGATGGTTCCACAGAGAAGTGCCTGAATGTGCTGTAATAGATCTTACAAACCAGAAGGGATTTTAGGTCTCTTTCCAAGAAAGACATTTATACCTCCAGTGGGACTATGTGTATACTTTATTTTCCATGAAGATTATGTTCAGCGGTGTTTAAGATTAGCAGAGAGAGAGAGTGAAACTGTACCCAAGCAAAATGGTTTTCAGGGCAATACCCATGAGTCCAGGCCATCGTCGGCATGCAGAGGCTTTAAACAAGTACAAGTAATTATTTTACATGTTCTCAATAATCTAAGCCGCATCAAATACATTATACAACTATGGGATCTGTTAATCTAAATTATTGGGACCTGGGATATTTCCAGATAAGGACAAATGCACAGGCACTCATATGGAACGATCCTTCACACAGTTGTATAAATGAAATGAGTTTATTCAGTAACCAAGGCACAGCCTTAAGCGTTTCGTACCAAAACTGATATGCAATCACTTAATCAGTGTTGATACGAAATGCATAAGGCTGTGCCATGGATACTGAATTAACTGCAGTAGGTTTTATTAATACTAGATAGCACAGATGATCTCCATGACCATGTAGGCCACAGGCCAATAGTCTCTAAAAGTTGTGCAGCTCCAAGGAGACTTCTGCTATGCGGAGGTGAACTCTCAAATTATCCGGAAAAAAAAAAAACCAGGTTCTGTGCATTCTGGATAACAGGTCAGTCCCTTACCTGTTATCCAGAATGCTCAGAACCTGGGGTGTTTTTTTTCTTGATAATTTGGATCTCCATAACTTGTCTACTAAAAATAATTTAAATATTAAATAAACCCAACAGGATAGTTTTGCCTCCAATAAGGATTACTTATATATCCGTTTGGCTACTGTTTTAGTATTACAGAGAAAAATTAAATCTTAATAATAAAGTATTTGATTATAACTGAGTCTATGGGAGACGGCCATCCAGTATTTCAGAACTTTCTGGATAATGTACAAGTTACGGTTTTGCACAAATGAATCACAATGTTTTCTAGATGCATTTATTGAAGTTGGGTGATTGTCTGAATCTAATCAAAGACTTGTAAGGCAATTTTTGGAACTCTTTCTACACCCAACTTCCGCTGAAATAGATTATACTGAAATTGCCCTGAACTTACTATTTTCAACGACAGAGCTGATGCGTGATCTATAAAATAAGTGTGTACATCACTGGCCACTTACAGAATTAGCAAAGCACCAATATTATGCCACTTTCATGGTGTAATCGCCTGCCCTACGTGTTGGTTTTTCACAATGTTTGCCCCATGACATCACTTCATATTAATATTTGTTTTTTCAGATAAAGGCTCATATTCATATAATTCAGGTAAAAAAATCCAGCATGCAAAATAAACCCATAATGCATGACTGCATATGCACAATTTGGTGTTTTACGAATGACGTCAAGGCCTCCAACAGTTTGTGCATATGTTCTATGTGATAAACCCTTATTCCCCGTAGCTGAACTTGCTTGCTTAGCTACAGCAACTTACACCTGCACTACACTGATTATTGCATCTAATATATAAGGGATTAGGAAATATCAATGCTGCTTCTGTATGACAATCCAGAATATGAATTGTAGTGGGGGGGTTGATACCAAGGTTTACATGGCATACATTGGGGGTAATGTACTAGCAGACTGGTCTTGTAACACAAAGTAACCAATCAGATGTTTGCTTTCAAACAGTAGTTCAGGAAATGCGGTTTTCTAAATGTTCCCTCTGGGTTATAGTAGTAGGAGTGAAGAAAACTTGGTAGTTTCATTAACCCCCTATTACTAGATCTTTGACGAAAATGTGTTAATCTCATTAACAAATAAACGTAAGCAGTTCTCAAGGGAAGAGGACCCCAATATGGCAGTGGACTGAATTAACAAACCAAAGTTTTACCAGAGATGGATAGAAAAAGACAGTTACCCCTTAGTCTTTACTTACCTCTCTTTGCAGATTCATCAGCACAGTGGAGCTCATGGGCACCATCTTCAGCTCTTCTGTCTTTTTTCGGAAATTAAGGGCCGTATCGGCACATCTGCAGTTGGAGCGGTCATCTGTTTTTTATTTTTTGTTTTTTTTTACAACTGTGTATGCGCTTAAAGTGATGGAAATTGCGCAATGTAAGGAAGAAGACCAGAAGAAGACAGAAGAGCCAGAAGGTGCCCTTGAGCTCCACTGCGCTGAATCTGAAAAGAGAGGTAAGCAAAGACTTGGGGGCAAATACCGAAGTTTACACCTAGGCTGGGGGGAGCAGGGGGGGTACTATGTAGTGTAGGGGTTTTTAAGAATAAGGGTTTGTTTCTCCTTTAATATCCGCCTAACCTATAAAAAAAAGCTTAGGGAGTTCACCCTGCCAAGGAGAGCTGTGATATCTTACACCATGCGAACAAAAATTTCTGCTGTTATTTTACACTGCTTCAGACCTTTGTAAGTAAGTTCTGAGAGAAGTTGCTCAAAGAGAAAGCCCATAAAAAAATGAGGGCTATGTATGACAAATTACTCCACCATTTTTAACACTACATATTAAATCTCCCCCTTAGAGCATCTATAATTTTCCGGTTTCTTCTGAATAAGCAGGTGTTTATTGAAGGAATAAACCTGATGGGAAAATGTATTTTTGTCCAACCCAACTGAACATAAATTTGATACTTCCCGCAGTGTCTGCATGCCCATAACTCGCGGCAGTGATATAAACGGAATCTATAGCAACAAAGCTATTAGTGGGAACTGCTCATTATTCCAAGGTCAATCAGCTGTTTTTGATGGCTTCACACTTGAGGGATTCTTTACAGCTGTAATAATTCAGTAAAGTAGATAATTGCGTGTGAATATCTGCTTCCTCGCGTTGCTAGCCTTGCATAAAACCAGAGGGACAATAGTTGGTATTAGGGTAACACATCCATAATATATATATATATATATATAGGTGAATATACAAAGAGTGGAAATGCACATGCTGCACACACAACATAATCCTTCAGTGTCATAATGTGTAGCTGCTCAATGCAGTTTGCAATAACAGGCGTGAAAGGTGACCCTACTAATCTCTTCTAGTTTATCCTCCTTCCCTTGTCTATTCCCTGAAGCTCTAGTTCTTAGTCTTGTAACCCTTTGGTTTTTTGTTTGCCTCTTTGCTCAACTTGACTCAACGAGGATTTTGTATACATGGCAATGGCAAGTTGTGCAACTGACTGTTTCTGGTTTCCAGGGTCCAAGAGGATAAGCGACAGCGAAGTGTCTGACTACGACTGTGATGATGCCGTTGGGGTTGTGTCAGGTAGACATCATAGACATTTCTAAATCTCTTCATGAAGCAGCTGCTCCATGCTAAACACGGGGGACTTTTACCAAAAATGGAAATTATTGCTGGTGTTAACATCCCTTTATATAGACTGCATGGTTGAGGAGCAGCACTTCAGGAATCCATGAGTAAATTTGTTTGTCCCCTCTGGCCTTGACCTTATTCTGTATATAGGGTTAGTAGGTCATAGAGAGCCATATAATTGGACTGATGTTCCAAGGAGCACGTGCTTTCTGTTGCTACTTCTGTTGATACCATCATTTCCTATATGGTGGAACACCAAGATGATGACTTGGATTTCTCTAGACAGACGCATGTAACTTCAGATGAACTTGATGTAGAAATGTTAATTTCCCAAATTATGGTTTTATTTAGTATAACTGTCCTCCTGTGAGTTCTGAAAGCTCATTATTCATAATTTTTCAGATTTTCGGCATAATGGGCGTGACCTACAGAGTTCAACGTTATCTGTTCCGGACCAAGTAATGTCATCCAATCACTGCTCCCGGACTGGGTCCCCGCATGTAGACAGTATAGGAAGAACGAGGTCGTGGTCTACCAGTGTTCCTCCCCCGCAAAGGTATTGCCTCTTCTCATTTGTCATTGCTAGCACTGACCATAAAGCAAATTTTAGGGTTGAAATTGGTTTGTGAGCAGTGTTACTCTTTTACAATCAACTCTGTGAAAGAAATAATGAGAGGAGCACTTTGGTTATCAAGGCGCTCTCATTATAATCATGCTAATGGAACATAATGCTTTTGGAATTTAAAGCTAGGTCATGGTACAGAACCCATAAAAAGAGACTAATGCATTTCCCCACCCAAGTTCTATTCAATACGTTGTAAACAAAAAATATAATTAAAGGGATATATTATAGTTCAACCCCTCCATATGACGGATAGCTCATAAACTTATGCATAGCTACTGATACACTCCGATATAATATTAAATTCACATACCTATATCCAATTAACTGTAAATGTCACTATAGCCTCAGATGATATAGTTGTTCAAGAAATCATCCAAGCCCCTCTTAACATCATCATCCAGCAGGCCATTCTACAAGCTCACTGTCCTCACCATGAAGAACCATCTCTGCTTCAAATGAAAGTGGGTGGCCTCTTGTTATTTAACATTTTCTATGTGAAAATAAATCCCCTGCTATCTGTCTATAATGTCCTCTAATGCATGGGTCCCCGACTGCCAGGCTGCGGCCCACTTCTAGGGGGATTTGTGGCTGGGAGGGGGGCTGTGGGGGCCTGATTTGGCGCAGACCTGGTGGGCCCAGAACCCTCCAGTCTGATCCTGCTGAAGTCCTCATGTTAAAGTGTGTTCTGTGCTCTGTTCAGCCATCTTTTGTCTAAACAAGGCCCACCCTGATGATTGTGTTCAATTGAGCCCTAGATAACCCATATTCATGAGCTGACCCCGAACAACCTGAAAAACGAAACAAAGGTATTTTTTGAATGAAAGGTATCTAGTTCTGTAGCCGCACCATGCAGGAATTGTACAAGTGCTGGCTATGTTAACACTATCTATAAATGTATTAAGGGAATTTCAATTTCTTGGTGTAGAATCTATGGCACCAGCATAACGATACCTTTGTGCTGAGGATGTAGGTTCTACATTTCCGTGATTCTGTTTGATCTGTGCCCTGTGTCCACCGGCAACATGCTGTGTGGATATATCGGCAACCCCTGTTAAGGGTTTATTTTAATAACACAATTCTTAATACTTCCATAATTTCTCTGCTTCTGTAGCTCACTATGAAAGTTGTTTTCTTCCTGGATCTATCAATGTCAGACAAATAAGTATTTAGGAGCTAATGCCCTCTAACTTACAGGCTTCCCTTTCTTCCAGTAGGAATTTGGAACAGGGGCCGAGGGGGACAAGATCTGGCCCTGCACATTACAATACCATGGGCAGAGTGGAAAGGCATCGAGTATTAGATAACCACTACTCCCCATACAGAGACAGGTAACTAAACCAAACAGCTCTTCAGATGGATAGGGAGGCTCAGCAGTTCATAGAGACGACAGATAATAAAATAAATCAATGACGCAGCATGGAATATTCAATGTTAGATTTATTGTGCATCCCATGTATTTATATGGGAGAGCTTGAGTGTTTCATGCACTTGTGGTTCGGGTGGTCATCAGTGGGGCCTAGAATGTTACAGCATTTGTTGAGATTCAGGTCAGCCTTTGCAACACTAGTACAGAATAAAATCAGCCTACCATCGTATTCTATCTTTTTCCAGTGTCATCAATTGGTTATAGAACCTTAATCGTGTGACTGCGTTATTTCACTGTCTTTTTGTAATTGTTTTTCTTTTTAACCTTATGTGATGTATAATGTTAAACACTGTATTATGATGTACTGTATTATTGAAAGGATGGTAATGTGAAATAATGTCATAGAGAATTACAATATTTACTCCTCTCTAAGGCTCACAATCACACCACTGACTTATACAAACTGCTACAATATAACACCAGGTGCAGTCTATGAGAATCTGAGTTCTTAAAGGAAATGTTCAGCAAATAAATAAAAACTGGATAAATAGGCTGTGCAAAATAAAAAAAATTTTTTTTAAATATAGTTAGGCAAAAATGTAATGCTTAAAGTCTGGAGTGACTGGATGTGTAACATAATAGCCAGAACTACTTCCTGCTTTGCAGCTCTCTTAGTTTCCATTGATTGGTTACCAGGCAGTAACCAATCAGAGAATTGAGGGGCAGCCACATGGGTCAAAACTGTTGCTTTTGAATCTGAGCTGAATGTTGAGGATCAATTGCAAACTCACTGAACTGTTATGTCCCATGTGGCTCCCCTTCAAGTCACTGACCAACTCCGCATTAGAGAGCTGAAAAGCAGGAAGTAGTGTTCTGGCTATTATGTATGTATGTATCCAGTCACTCCAGCCTTTATACATTACATTTTTGGCTAACTAACTATATTAGAAACATTTTTTATTTTGCACAGCCTATCTATTTACCCAGTGTACTGAACTGTTCCTTTAAGATACATTGGTGTCACTGTTGTCTAAAGACAATGGGGGTCATTTATAAACTTTGCGCAGGGCAGATTGGTTTGCAAAGTGAATATTTTTGGCCCTGCGCCTGTTTATATTTATAAAGCTGAATAAGAATGTGCAAACAGATTTGCTTTTCACATTGCGAATGTCTATAAGAGCTTTTTAAATATGACAAAAATTGTGAAAATTTATGCGAACACTCTGCACCACAACTTTGGTGGCAGAGAAAATATTCACAAAACAGTTTTGCAAATTGGGAATTTAAGTTACTGTCAACACTATTTTCGCGCATAAAAACCTCTCAAATTGCCTGTACTCACGCAAAGGCCCGTCTCGTTCGTGAGTCATTTGCGAAAATTAATTCACAATGCGAATTTGCAAAAAACGGAAAGATGGGGACAGTAGTGCAATATTTTAGCGTTCAGGAAAAAACATTTGCGAATAATTATGCGCTGTGCGAACTTTATAAATGACCCCCAATGATTCTCAGAGCCAGTTCATGGAGTGAATATGCTGTGCTTACTCTTTTTAATAGTATTGAATAACTATAGCAGTTAAAGGGGTTGTTCACCTTTAGGTGAACTTTTAGTATGATGTAGAGAGTGATATTGTGAGACAATTTGCAATTGGTTTTCATTTTTTATTGTTTGTGGTTTTATAGTTATTTAGCTTTTTATTCATCAACTCTCCAGTTTGCAATTTCATCAGTCTGGTTGATGAGGTCTACATTAACCTAGAAACCATGCATTGATTTCAATTTGAATCTGAGATATGAATAGGTGAGGTCTGAATAGAAAGACAGTTAATAAAAAGTAGCAATAACAATATATTTGTAGCTTTACAGAGCATTTGTTTTTAGATGGGGGTCAGGGACCCCCATTTAAAAGCTGGAAACAGGAAAAAAAGAGGTAAATAATTCAAAGAAAAAATGAAGACCAAATTAAAAGTTGCTTAGAAATGTCCATGCTACTTAAAGGAGAACCACCCCTTTAATACAACACAATGTAATATTTTTTTTAATTAATTTTGTATGTTTTACAAATGAATATTCAGGCGCTGTTAGCTTCTTTCTAATGAAGAAATAGTGTTCAGCATGAGCTCAGTGTATACATATATATACTTGAGGGCACAAGCAGCAAGCTTATTTATACAGAGCTTTTCCGAATGATGTTAATTTTAGGGCAAAATACATTTAATTACAAGCTCTATTTATTGGGCCTTTGTTAAAGGGCAAGGAAAGGCAAAGAAATAAAATTCCATTTTTACTTTCTTTAATGAAAAAGAAATCTATCTCCAATATACTTTAATTTTAATATGTGTACCGTTTTTATAAGAAACCTGACTGTATGCAGTAAAATGCTCCCTTCATTTAGTGCTTCTGGCAGGGAAACAATCACTTATGAACAGCAGGGGGAGCCCCTGCCTTACTTACCAGCCATGCAGAACTCAAGCAGCTTTGTTTTTTTATCATTTATGACGATCCCTAAGAAGCCCAGACCACACTGAGCATGTGTATGTAGTCTAGTCTTGCAAAGATGTATAACAAAGTTACAAGATGACAGCCCCCTGTGGCCAACTTTGAAAGCATATATCATTTGTTTGATTAGACTTGTGGTGCAGTAAGTTCATGTTTATGTTTAGTATACAAAATACAGCAATTCTAGCCTTATTCTATTTTACACTTTCCTTGTCCTTTAAGTACCGGTGCATAGTGACATTTTAAAATCTGCATCTGTAGATTTTTCAGGTCATAAGAGTAACCCAAACCTGGAACTGTTGGTGTAACTATTTCACAGAAAATGTAGTTTCTCCTGGCAGAGCCTGCTGGGAGTTGTGGTTTAGCAGTAGCTTTAAGGCACTGATCATCTCTCCCCAGGGTACAGGCAACAGCCTATTTAAAACTGTGAATCAATTAGAGCATTGCTGTGCCGTTTTTGTTAGATTTCCAACTGGGAACTTGTTTCGCTGTAAGAAATATATATTTTTAGTTATGACTTTTGTGGATATAACTAATTATTTGCCTGGAAATAACCTTAGAGAACTGAATACAAGTTCACTCATTTACATACATTTAGAGTACAACTGACAGTGTAGCCATAAGGTAACTTTCATTAACACTTTACTCCGATAACCATTCAAGAGAAGACAAGTGATTATATTTTTGCTCTGAAATCAGGTTTTCCAAAAGGTTTACAAGGGACCAATTAAAAGTGTTGAGTGGCTATAGCTACTATATAAAGGTATGGCACCTGTTATCCATAATGCTCAGGACCTGGGGGTTTCTGGATAACGGATCTTTCTGTAATTTGGATCTTCATACCTTAAGGGGCAAATTTTCAAAATTCACGTGAAGAGATCGAAGATCGATCGAATTTGATCGAATACCGATCGTACGATTTTTTCGGAGGATCGAATATGCAAATATGCCCTCTTCGGTCATTCGACCATTCGATAATCGAAGGACTTTAACTTTAAAATTTATTCGAATGCCTACTTCGTTTTGAACCTACCGAATACCAATAGAAGCCTATGGGGGGATTTGCAAACACCCGCTTGAATACCATTCGTACGATCGAACGCCTCGATCGTTCGAATAGTACGAATTTTTCGGAGGCTCGAAGGAAAAAGTACAATTTTTTTCGTGGAATCGAACGATCGGTATTCGATCGTACCATTTCATCGAGAAATCGAATTTTCAGGAAAAAATTGCCTAAATTTATTTGATAAGCATTCTAAAGTCGAATTTCGAGGTGATTCGAGGGATTTTTGGGTGAATTTTAATAAATTTACCCCTCATTCTACTAGAAAATCATGTAAACATTAAATAAACCCAATAGGCTGGTTTTGCTTCCAATAAGGATTAATTGTATCTTAGTTGTGATCAAGTAGAAGGGACTCTTTTATTATTGCAGAGAAAACTAAAATTTGGATTATTGGGATAAAATGGAGTATATGGGAGATAGACTTACAGTTATTCAGAGCTTTCTGGATAATGAGTTTATGGATAAGGGATCTCATACCTGTACTGCATGCAAGCATGGGTCTCAGAAATCTGCATCAGGGAGATCAAGCCCTACCAACAAGGATTCTCCCAGGCCTGAGACCTAATGCATTCAAATGTTATTATAGTAAAGCAAAGCAAGTATTCCAATATTTCACTCATATTTGGGCCACTGCAGAACCCTTACAAATATAGTCTGTGGAATAGATGTTCTTAGTGACTTTCAATATACTTAGTTACTTCTAATATCATTCTTATGGATAATGGTTTACATGATCCTGCAGTGATTTCTGATTATAGTGAATATTGGTTGTACTTAATCCCTCTGGAACTTCTGATGTACTTGCAAAGGATTGTGGAGAGTACATGATCCCACAGTGACTTCTGATATAATGAAGAGAGTAATAATATTGTAAAATATAAGGATATTATGAGTTACAGAGGAGTTGCATGACCATATATAACAGCACAAAGCCTAAGTGTTTGTATACAGGTCATGGAACTCCGAGGTGACTTCTAATATCCTCGTATTTTGCAACAAGGGGTACTTTATTTATAATAATACACAAGTTTCAGTGAGTCATGTGACATTAATGACATCACTGAGCTCCGGTTATAACCAAGGACATCACTCAGCCCTGTTTATAAGGCTATAATTTACAGGATATACATGGCTCTTATGTATTATATAGTGAATAAAGTACCCCCTCTTGTAAAATATAAGGATATTATAAGTTACCGAGGAGTTTCATGACCATATATTTTTATACTTGTCATGATACTCCGAGGTAACTTCTAATATCCTCATATTTTGCAACTGGGGGTACTTTATTTATTATAATACACAAGTTTCAGGGAGTCATGTGACAGAAATGACATCAGAACTCACCGTTTATAACTGATGACATCAGAACTCACCGTTTATAAGGATATAATTTACAAGATATTTACGTCTTTTGAGTATTATATACTTATAATGAAGAACATGGGACATGCAATCCTTTATATTTGAAGGGAAGGTGTGAAAGTTGCTTGTATAGGTTGTATAATACGTTTTATAAACACTGGGCAAATTTTCTCATGGGCAGTAACCCAAGGCAACCAATCAAGTGCTTGCTTTCATTGTTTAACCAGCAACGGATTGAAAAGGCCAGTCTTTGATTGGTTGCTATGAGTTGGGCAAACTTGCCCAGTGTTTAGAAATGAACCCCACTCAAAGTGCATTGACATTTTTTACTTATCATCTTTGTTTCATCATTTAATTTCTCTTATTTTCTGCCACTGCTGCAGTCATTTTCTCACTCTACCTCGCACCAGATTCAGTCAGTCCTTTGACCATCACCTAGCAGAGCCAAGGT
>CM044441.1:137067211-137078019 GCA_024363595.1 Xenopus borealis
CCCCCCCCCAGTCAAATGCCCCTAACTCTTTATTTACACAGCAGCCATCTTCTCTTCGGTAATCTTCGGAATGAGACCAGCGTAGTGGCACATGCATAGTTGGAGCAATTTTCTGCTTCACGACAACTGCGCATGCACCAAAACTGCAGAGGCGCCGGTCTTATTCCAAAGCAGCTGAAGAAGGCGCTTGTGAACTCCACTGGATGGAATTTGCATGGAGTGGTATGTAAAATGTTAGGTGCATTTGCCTGGGGTGGAGGGGCAGCTAGGCTTGGGGGGGAGTGGGGTCTATGTTGGGTAGGGGAGTAGGGTTTTTTTTTTATTAAGGGTTTGTTTCTCCTTTAAGAATAGAATAGAATCTGCTGTGTTGATATCACAATGGACACACTACTTCTCTATGATATGTAAATGTTTATGTGTAAATGTTAGATAACCCTACTACTCCGTGAAGTCTGGTAAATTTACTTTGCATATATGTAGACCCGCTTCAAGAAAAGTGTGTAAATTATAGGGGCCATTTACTCAGCACAGGACAGGATACTAAGTGCAAATAACAGGAGCACTATGCCATGTTTTTGCACCTTATACCTTGCCTTGCACAAATATAATTGTCATGGGTCTCTGCATGGAAAAACAGAGAGCAGGGACCTGCCCGATGAACACATTGCTATCTGGCAGTACTGTATTCATGTATGGGCAGGTGGGGGAAGGCCCAACTTATCTGGAACTTGCTTATCATGCAAGTTTGGGGAAAACATTTTACAGACTTATATAAACATGCCATATGTACCCTTAGTGATAAATGGTGGCATTTTTAAAGGAAAGACAATGTGTTGTGCGTACATGTTGATGTAGACATTGGCCCCTTTAAAGTAAGCCTTTGCCTTATGAAGCTTGCTGATGTAGACATCATTTAGGGGCAAATTAATTAAGGTTCAAATTAGAAATTTCTGAGTTGTATATTTTGTCAAAACTCACAAATTCAAGTTGGGAATAATCCAAACTCAAATTCGGATTTGAGATTTATCATTCCTTGACCCTGGGAACAACTCGAATTCAACTGCCACGTTCATGTAGAAGTCAGCAGCAGAGTTCCAGTGACCTATTTGAAGATGTTAATAGCCCTCCTGACATTCGAGTTTTTTTCAGAGAAAAATTTGAGATTTGAGTTATTTGTTCTCGATTTGAGTTTTTTTTTTCTCGATTTGAGTTTTCAGGTTGTTAATATTCGTTCGAATTTTGGATATTCCATTTTCAACTTAAATAAGATACTGTTTGAATTTCGAGGTTCAGTAGAATTTAAAAATCTCTAATATTTGACCTTTCATAAATTTGCCCCTCAATGTTATAAAGGAGGATTGTCTGCAATTGTCTCATTTTAGGTGACGACGGAGCAGAGATATCCATACTGCTGTCGATGCACATGTTTATGCTTTCTTAAAAGTAAATAATTGTGAATAAATGAATAAAACAAACCAGGGATCTGCAACCTGGAGATCTCTGTGGCTTTCTTTGGATTACGATATTGGGCATCCTCAGCCAGTTAGAAGCGAGAACCCCTTTGGAGGTCCAGCCTTCGGCAGGGCTCCCCTTGGCTCATGAACTGAGTTACAAATATAGGGAAAAAATTGGTTTATATGACATGCAATTATAGTGACTATAATATCTATATTATTATTATTAACATGTATTTCTATATATATATATATATATGATTTCTATATCGTAGCGCTGTAGCACCACAATTGCATACTCACCCCATGGGGTAAATTTATCAAAGAGTGAAGTTCCGCCATTAGGGTGAAATTCCACCACTCTCCATTGATTTCTATGGGATTTTGAAAGGCGTATTTATCAATGAGTGAAAGTGAAATTTCACCCTTTGATAAATGCACCTTTAAAAATCCCATAGAAATCAATGGAGAGTGGCGGAATTTCACCCTAATGGCAGAACTTCACTCTTTGAGAAATATACCCCCATATGTCTACGTAATGGACCTTCAAACGGGACTTTGAGAACCATGTATTTGCTATGGAAATGCCATAATATTTATAGGGCTTGATAAACCATAAATATGTAATAAATTTTCAGTTTGAAGTTGTTGCTCACAACTACTGGAGATAAATATGTTTTGCCTCCTTAACTTAAATGTTAAACTCCTGACAACTGTATAGTTCCATTTCCTTCCATCCATCAATGTATCTGGCACCCTCCCCAGGGGTAAGCTTAGGTTGACATGTGCATATTGCGTTCACCATCTCTGCCCATTTTTTGGCAGCAAGGATCACCCTATTTATCCTATCTTTTGTGAAGATGCAATACGCTTGCTGCGATCCCGTAAGATGTGCCGCACTTATTCCGAGGGTGCATACAATGATCATGAGAGGTATACATGGTGTGGAGTGTCACCCTTCCCCATGCTCTGTCAGTTCATATATATGGTTGGCCATATATATGCAAACCTGTGAACTAAGAGAGTGGAGTGGCTTGCATGCATTTTCTCTTTATTACTAGGAATGACTTACTGAACATATGAATAGGATAAGGGGAATTTGGTGTTCTCGGGTAGGAGAGAGTCCATTTAAGCTCTTGACACACATGAAGATGTTGTGTTGACTATTCCTGAAAAGCTGGTTGGGATAAAATAAGAAACTGTACTTACCTTCAAGCTAAATTCCTATTTGTGATAGAGCCTTGATAGAGAGTTCTTTCCTATTTCTGAAGAAACCCTCAATAGGTGCTCCTCTAGTAGTAGAGTTGGGAACCAGTGGCCTGGAACGAAAGAATTACAGTGCATGAGTTTAAACGATGAAAGGGAGGATCTAAACGGCAACAGTGAGGCTTTATACATTGCAACTGCAGGAAGTATTTTGGGTCTGTATCCTTCTATGGCCAATATGGAATTTTTAGTATATGGGGTCCTTAGTAGGGGCAGAAAATAATGTTGTTTAACCCTTAAGACAATCATAAATTGCTTCCCTAGGACTCCTGCAGTACAGATTAGATAGATTTATATTTATATGACTGATTTTATAATTCAGACAGAATGCAAATGTTTCCCAAAACGTGTGCCATTTTTTCCCCCATATTTAGGAGAACTAGACAGGAGGGACGAGTGCCTAATAATCATTGTGATGAAACTACCCCTTCTCCTGAAAGGTATTTTCCTCTGTAAATTAGAAATAGTTTTTGTTTTAGTTGATTAAGGAAGTGTCTTAGAGACTGTGTAATGTCTTAGAAACTGATGTAGTGCCAAAAGACTTGTAACTGATGTAGTATCTTAGAAACTGATGCAATGTCGTAGAGACTGTAACTGATGCAGTGTCGTGGAGTCTAACTGATGCAGTGTCGTGGAGACTGTAACTGATGCAGTGCAGTGGAGACAGTAACTGATGCAGTGTAGTGGAGACTGTAACTGATGCAATGTCGTAGAGACTGTAACTGATGTAGTGCAGTGGAGACAGTAACTGATGCAGTGTAGTGGAGACTGTAACTGATGCAGTGTAGTGGAGACTGTAACTCAGGGATCCCCAACCTTTTCAACCTGTGAGCAACATTCAGATGTAAAAGGAGTTGGGGAGCAACACTAGCATGAAAATCATTCTTGGGGTGCCAAACAAGAGCTGTGATTGGCCATTTTGTAGCCCCTATGTGGACTGGCAGCCTACAGGAGACTCTGTTTGGCAATACACATGGTTTTTATGCAACAAAAACTTGTCTCCAAATCAGTAATTCAAAAATAAGCACTTGGTGTGAAGCCACTGGGAGCAACATCTAACGGGTTGGAGAGCAACATGTTGCTCACGAGCTACTGGTTGGGGATCACTGCTGTAACTGATGCAGTGTAGTGGAGACTGTAACGGATGCAGTGTAGTGGAGCCTAACTGACGCAGTGTCGTGGAGACTGTAACTGATGCAGTGTCGTGGAGGCTGTAACTGATGCAGTGTCGTGGAGACTGTAACTGGTGCAGTGTAGTAGAGACTGTAACTGGTGCAGTGTCTTGGAGACTGTAACTGGTGCAGTGTCATGGAGACTGTAACTGATGCAGTGTCGTGGAGACTGTAACTGATGCAGTGTCGTGGAGACTGTAACTGGTGCAGTGTAGTAGAGACTGTAACTGGTGCAGTGTCGTGGAGACTGTAACTGATGCAGTGTCGTGGAGACTGTAACTGGTGCAGTGTAGTAGAGACTGTAACTGGTGCAGTGTCTTGGAGACTGTAACTGGTGCAGTGTCTTATAACTGATGCAGTATCATAGAGACTGTAACAGTTGCAGTGTCGTAGGTACTGTAACTAGTGCTGTATCATAGAGACTGTAACTGGTGCAGTGTCTTATAACTGATGCAGTATCGTAGAGACTGTAACTGATGCAGGGTGGTAGAGACTGTAACTGATGCAGGGTGGTAGAGACTGTAACTGATGCAGGGTGGTAGAGACTGTAACTGATGCAGGGTGGTAGAGACTGTAACTGATGCTGTATCGTAGATACTGTAACTGGTGCAGTGTCGTAGAGACTAACTGATGCAATTTCATGCAGTGTCATAGAGACTGTAGCTAATGTAATGTCCTAGAAAATGAAACAGATGTTATTAGAGGTACAAGTAAAGTTATAGAGATTGTACCTCTAAAATGCTCAAGTGAGCATGGGTACCTATATCTGTTTTGATGGGAGATGGGACAATCACATAAATAAAGGATAGGCAACCTGGGTCCAGCCAGCTGTTGCTCGGCTGGACATTCTTAAAATACCAGACAAGTGATAGAGATGCAATTTACTTTATTTTGACATAACACATTGATGTAGCCATTTATTCAAATAGAGAGCCACTGGCCTTCCTGATAGATGCACTTTCTTCTCTGCCCTAAAACATTTTACTGAATCCCTGCACTGGAAAGATGAAAAATATAAAGACAGTTGATAGTATTGGCCCTAAGTACATCGCTGTTATAATCTGTCATTATTTATATGTAGTGGCTGTGCTGCAGTGTTTGCATTGTATGGCTCACAATAAACCCATAAAGTAGAATTCCCAGCAGCTTCAGCCTGCAGGTTGCTAAGGGGCCACAGGTTGTATCTTCTGCTGACATTTGAACATTTCAAGCATAATACTCTATATGTTTGTATGGGATCTTTTATTAGCAATGCTTTGGACCTAGGTTTGTCGAGAAAAGGCTTTTTTATTGCCAAAATGGCACACCATGCCTGAATATTTAAATGGCAAAAAAACAAAAGCACATCTGCTGAACCATGAGCATGCATTTACTATATGATGCGCTACTTATAAAGCATTGCTTATTGTGGTCAGGCAAGAATTAAAGGTTTGTTTAATTTCAGTGGGGAATGGCATGGCTGGTTTTTCAGCTCCTTCTAGATAACAGGTTCATAGATAAAAGATCCCATACCAGTAGCATTATGGCTTATATAAGCAGCATCTTTCAGTGTGATTTCCTGTTTATCTTGTAACACTTTTTATCTTGACTGCATTGTAAAGGTTATACAATGGTGCCAGCTCCTGGGCAGACCATGTAGTCAATGGCTCAGCAGAACCGCAGGGGTAAGTGCCAACAACTGTAGAACATGCAGTAGTGTATACACCTTTAACCAAGGCTATTCTTATGCTCTTTAACTGCTAGAATGCCCAGGATCCTCTCCTTGCCAGCGCTGTCCATTAAAGAGATACTGACACCTGAAATGAAACTCTTTTTTACATCGATTATAATATTGACTTTGAAAGTTACTTCTTTAACTTTGCCATAAAGTATTTGCATGATGCTTTTACATTACCTGTCTGATCCCCCATGTTCCTGTATGAGGGGGCTGCCATATTTGTGCATCAGGAGTCCGTTAGCATTAGAAACTGTAACTAACAGGCTGAGATGGGACAGTCAGGTTGGCAAAGTCAGACAGTCAGGCTTAGGAACTTCAACTAACCATTATATACAAAAACAAACCTCTCTGCAAAAAATGATCAACATAACCTATAGGTAACATTTAGGGGCAAATTTACAAAATTCACGTGAATGGATCGAAGTTCGATCGAATATGATCGGATTCCGATAGTACGATTTTTTCGGATATTCAAATATGCAAAATTTGGCCTCTTCGATTATCGAATACCGAATTATCGAATAGATCGAATGATCGATCATTCAATGATCGAAGGATTTAAAATTTTAAAATCATTCGAATGCCTACTTTGCCTGATTGAACCCCCCCATAGGCTTCTTTTGTTAAGTCCTGCTCGAATACCATTCGTACGCCTCGATTGTTCAAATGGTAAAAGTTGTATAGTTGTGTCTATATAAAAGAAAAATGCACGTAAAGCTTTGCTTTCTTCGTTGTGCCACCACTTTATCCTCCTAACCACATCAACCCCAAAAGTGACCTGTTTGGCCAGGTTCCAGGCTCCATGTTGGTGATCACCAAGCAGATGTGGCTGTGAAGAGGGCTACTAATAAATACATACATACATAGGCCACTATTAAAGGAAAACTAAAACTATACCCCTGAACAGTTTAGGTCTCTATAAAAATATATTGCATATAACAGCTCATATGTATGTAAGAAATAATTTTCATAATAATATACTTTTTTTGTAGCATTATGTAACATTGGGTAATCATGAATAAAAAATTGGACACCCCCCTGCAGGCCCTGATTTGTGGCAAGGCTACATAGGCCCGGGTCTAGGGCGGCAAAATATTATGGGTGGCACTCGCACCGGAGAGGGGTGTGTTGACGGGCACTAGGGCCGCACCAAATCCGGAGATGGCCCCCTGAGATCCTAGGATTCACGGTGCACACAAACAAACCATACATGTTAGATCACATGAGCCAATTACCAGACTGTCTTTTGCTTCCACACTTCTTCCTGTTACAGTTAGAGCTGGTTAATGTTAATTAATACAATATTCATTTTGGGGGTATAGTTTTACTTCAAAGGAGAATTCAACCCTAAATTTAAAAAAAAACCCATCCCCAACAAGAACCACCTCCCTCCTCCTCCCAGTCTAAGGAGAATTTTTACTAAATTCACATGAAGGATTCAAAATTCGATTGAATTGCGATCGTACGATTTTATCGAATATGCAAATTTGGCCACTTCGATCATCGAATATGCAAAATTTGATTGTATCAAATAGATCGAATATTCGGCTTCTTTTGTAAGTTTTATGTTCAAATAGCAATCGTATGGTCGAGCGCTTTGATCGTTCGTTTCGTACGATTTTTTGAACAATAGAGAGTTTTTTTACCATTTTGGCCCTTAGTAAATCTGCCCTTAAGTGTTACCCCGAGCAAATACGCTTGACGTTTTACTTACCCCTCGGTGTGGATTCAGGCATCTGACTTCACAGGCGCCATCTTCAGCAATTTTCGTGATTTTTGGTGCATAATATAATATGCCAGTCTCATTCCGAAGATTACCAAACCGGCTAAAGATGGCACCTGTGAAGTCCAATGCCTGAATGAGGAGTAAGTAAAACGTTAGGGGCATTTGCCCGAAGTAAAATTTAGACTGGGGAGGGGGGGTCTAAATGGGGGTAGGGGTTTTTTAAATTTAGGGTTGAACTCTTCTTTAAGCAGGGGACAATAGTGACTGCCAACTTGCACACTGGGAGTTTATTGTCCCACATACGGGGATCATTGTCAATTGAGCAGATTGGAAAATCCCATTGGATGAGAACCAAGTAAGACAGTAGATGCAGTCTTCTCCTGACCGGTCAAAACAGTCCTTCGATCATTCTTCTTATTGTTAGTTGATTGGAATAGCCCAATATAAGACACCGAAGCCTTTTCCAGATCTTATAAAGATGATCTGTTCCTGCCATTAACATTCAGATGGAACCTAATTCTTTATTACTGGTGCCGACATACTAGACAGACACAGCAAGACCATTCAGCGGAGTCCATCATTATAATGGACAATACTCCTATAGCCAAAGAATGTGTGGCACTCCATGAGCTGAAACTCACTACACAATCTCTTAAATAATACTACAAATATTAATGAGACATGGGATATACACACACAACCCAAACACAGATAGTTTTTATTGTATTTGTTAATATTTATGATGCGTCTAAAAGATGAGCAATTATTAAAGAAATACAATGCAACCCACCAGTCTCAGAAGTGAACTAATGAACATGGCATTTCAAGGGATTAAATGTTATTAACTGGATCTTTTATTCAAAGGGGAAATAACAGCCCACCTAATGTTAACCTTTCTGCGTTTCCATAGTATCCAAAACCTCTGACATTTTGCTTTCCTAATGTAATCCATATTACAGTAGGCTGTCGACTCACATTGCTGTTTGGGAAAATCACCGGCCGGCCCTTAACTGGTTGCAGTTTCCTTCATTCCCACTGATGTTTTCTTTCCCTTTCATACCTCTTTATATATATATATTTGTTTCCACTCTGGTTCTGTACCACCTGTCTACTGAGAACCTAGGGGCAAATTCACTAAGAACCGAAAATGTGCTAGTGTCGGTTTCACCACAGTTTGCCAGGCGTAGTTTTATGCAAATTCACTAAAATGCGAAGTTGCGCTCATGGAGGCGAACGGTAGCGAAGTTGCTCTATCGTTACTTCGTCAGGCAAAAGCGTATAATAGAAGTATATGTTACAGCCACTACATTACACTACACAAGCCCAGGAAACCTTTAATAAATAAAATAAAGTTGTCCTATTGCCCTACATGTGTCCCCTGTATAGTTGTGTTGCCATATGTTAGGAAATGTAGGGGGGAAGATTTACACTATTTTTCAGACTATCACCCTTAAAAAGTAAAGGACTTAAAAAAAATTTCTAAGTCCCAAAAAAACACTTTAAGTTTCAAACTCCCATCTATTGTATTGTAAAGTCTAGCACAAGAGGTAAATGGTCAAAGTAGCGTAGTCCCTTCGTCAGTGTGCTACTTCGCCTGGCGTAAGGGTTCGAAGTTGCGCTAGTTTATCTACTTCGCTAGTGAATTTTCACCAGGGACATTGTTATTAAATTGGCGAAATGACATCATGCTGGAGAATTAGCGCTTTAGTGAATTTTCCCCCTACTAGTGTGATGAAAGGTCATTTTTGTCCTCCTCTACATACTAGTGCAAAAATATCTGTATAATAAGCTACAAGGGCCTCATTGTAATAATAATACGGTGCACTGTTGAAGCTATTGGCTGGGTCAGGGTAATGGGAAGTATAGTTGAATAGCTGTAGAGCTAATATGTTTATTTCTGCACTTTAGCATTACAATTCTGATACGAAATGGGTTGGGCATTATTTGGATAATCACAAGTTATGCAAAACGATAGGTACAGATACAGACAACTTTTAAAATAAAGGAAAAACTTCAGTAAACAACGAATATCTAAGGGTTTGTTCACTTTTAAAGGAGAAACAAACCCGTAATAAAAAACCCTCCCCCCCCCCAGCCTAGCTGCCCCCCCAGGCAAATGCCCCTAACTCTTTACTTACCCCCTGTGCAGATCCTGTCCAGCACAGTTCATGGGCCCCATCTTCAGCCGCTTTGGCAATCTTCGGAATGAGACCTGCGTTTTGGAAATTTTCGTGCGTTTCGGCACATGCACAATTGTCTCTCAACAGAAAATTGCTCCAACTGTGCATGCGCCGCTGCGTCTGTCTCCTTCTGAAGATTAACGAAGAGAAGAAGATGGAGCCTGTGAACTGGACTTGACGCTAGACAGAATCTGCACAGAGGGGTAAGTAAAGAGACATTTGCCCCAGGGGTGGCAGCTAGGCTTGGGGGGAGGGGGTCTATGTAGGGTAGGGGGGTAGGGTTTTTTTTAATTACAGGTTTGTTTATTCTTTAACTTTTAGTATGTTATAGAAAGGCCAATTCTAAGCAAAATTCGGTTATCATTATTTAGTTTTTATATTATCGGCCTTCTTCTTCTGACTCTTTCCAGCTTTCAAATGGGGAGTCAATAAAATAACATATGAAAGGTGACACATATTTATTGTTATTGCTACTTTTTATTACTCTTCTTTCTATTCAGTCCATCTCCTATTCATATTCCAATCTCTTATTCAAATCAGGGCATGGTTGTTAGAGGAATTTGGACCCTAGAAAACCAGATTTCTAAAACTGCAAACTGGAGAGCTGCTGAAGAAACAACTCAATAACTCAAAAACCAGAAGCTATAAACAATGAAAACCAATTGCAAATTGCCTTAGAATATCACCCTCTATATCAAATTATAATGATATCCATGCTTCCCGAGATGTATGGAATTGTTTGGAGCCCCAGTTTCTCTTTGTAGGTTACTATTACTAAATGAAGAAGCCTCAGTAACTTTCACACATGGATGATAGACCATATTTGAGTAGCTACAGTGACTACAGCGCTACAAAATATGTTGGCGCTATAGAAATATATGTTATTAATAATAATAAATGCTGACCTCATTGAGTTTTCACAAGCTACAGGCAAAATATGATGGAAAACATCATTACCCATTCCTTCCCAACTGTCCGGTTTTTTGCAGGTGGGACAGTCCTGATTTTGACAGATCAACCTGCAGTCCCCAATTGTTACTGAAATCTCCCAACTTTCTCTTTGATCTCCTGCACTGAACAGCCAGAAAAAGATACAAAGTTTCTAAAACTTAATTGGCTTTTGGCAGAGAGCCCAGAATATGTGGCAGGTGAACTTAGATACATTTCTAACAATTTAGTATAAGCAAAGAAGCAGTTGTAACAATTTAAAGGGATACTGTCATGGGAAAACATGTTAATAGTGCTGCTCCAGTAGACTAATGCACTGAAATCCATTTCTCAAAAGAGCAAACA
>CM044441.1:137081815-137122392 GCA_024363595.1 Xenopus borealis
CTGGGGGTTTCCTTTCCCTTTAAGAATCAAGAATATACAACAATTTTAATATTAGGACATTTTTTGAAAACCAGTGAATAAAAGGGGACAAACTCAGATATGGGGCATCTGCCCCAGGTACCAGGTTGGCTAGGGGGGAGGAGGTTGGGGGATCTAGTTATGGTTGGGGTTTTTTTAAGGTTTGGGTTGAATTCTCTTTTAACTGTTAAGTATTTAAAGGGGAACTGAAATACATGGTTACAACATCAAGTACATGTTCAGCATAGCCACAAAGTCCATGACGGTAAATATGATGGTTAACCAAGTGTCTGCAGTTCAGAAGCCTAAAGGAGCAATAACCACTGCTGTGCCATTTACCTTTGGATAAAGCTAATGATATTAAAAACATCTTTGCAAATTGCAATACCACTTCTTACCTGCAGTCCTCCCCATAGGAAGCAGTAAGAACAGCTTCACCAGCTAGGAGGCAAACTGCAACCAAAGCATTGATGGCTGAAATGGCTGAACCTTTTGAAGGAAGCGTTTAGTGAAATGCTTCGTTCTATTTTTAGTCAGCCAGAAAAGAGCTGGGGTAGAACTGCATTAGAAGCATGCTACAGCTATATGCTGCAGAAATGTGCATTCATTTGTTATTCTTTCCCAGTGTATTTTTGTGTCTTTTGTATGCATGTATTATTACATTGTTTAAAGTTTGCTTTGTAGACTTTTGTACTGGTTGTAGAATGGGAATCTGCTATTAAAGGGATCCTGTCATGGGTAAAAAAAATTTTTTTCAAAATGCATCAGTTAATAGTGCTGATCCAGCAGAATTCTGCATCCATTTCACAGATTTTTTAATATTTCATTTTGAAATCTGACACGGAGCTAGACATTTTGTCAATTTCCCAGCTGCCCCAGGTCATGTGACTTGTGCGCTGATAAACTTCAATCACTCTTTACTGCTTTACTGCAAGTTGGAGTGATATCACCCTTCCCTTTCCCCCACTCAGCAGCCTAACAAAAGAACAATGGGAAGGTAACCAGATAACAGCTCCCTAATACAAGATAACAGCTGCCTGGTAGATCTAAGAACAACACTCAATAGTAAAACCCATGTCCCACTGCGTACTATTCAGTTACATTGAGAAGGAAAAACAACAGCCTGCCAGAAAGCAGTTCCCTCCTAAAGTGCTGGCACAAGTAACATGACCAGGGGCAGCTGGGATATTGACAAAATGTCTAGCCCCATGTCAGATTTCAAAACTGAATATAAAAAAACCTGTTTGCTCTTTTGAGAAATGGAAGAAGTGCAGAAGTCTACTGGAGCAGCACTATTAACTGAAGTGTTTTGAAAAAATCATGTTTTCCCATGACAGGATCCCTTTAAGTATGCCCATCAGATATTAGACTAAAACGCCTGCAGTCATTTGCACATGATGCTACAAAATGTATCAAAAAAGTAGCGTATAACAGTTGCAACACTGGGGTTTCAGGGATACTAATGAGCTAGTGACTTGGTTCCCTATTAGTAAAAGGACATATAGCTTAAATCTCTGAAAATGCAGGACCAGCTCACATGAAGACTACAATGAAGCAAAAAAGAATGAAAATGAACCCAGACCTATCATTCATCTTATTACATGTATTTAAAGGAGAACTAAACATTCAAAATGAATAGGGCTAAGAATGCTGCATATGCTGGACTTCGTGCACCAGCCTAAAGTTTCAGCTTGTCAATAGCAGCAATGATCCAGGACTTCAAACTTGTCACAGGGGGTCACCATCTTGGAAAGTGTCTGTGACACTCACATGCTCAGTGGGCTCTGAGCAGCTGTTGAGAAGCTAAGCTTAGGGGTCGTCAATTATCCAGCAGAAAATGAGGTTGGTCTGTAATATAAGCTGATGCTACTGGGCTGATTAATACATTCTAATGCTAATTGCACTGGTTTCTGTGCTGCCATGTAGTAATTATCTGTATTAATGACTAATCAGCCTTATATTGTGACTATATTTCTATTACACTATGTGTACTGTATATTGTGAGTGGGTCCCTAAGCTCAGTAAGTGACAGCAGCACAGAGCATCTGAATCAGTGAATCAGCAGAAAAGAAGATGGGGAGCTACTGGGGCATCTACTGGGGAGACACAGATCTTTACTGCTAAAGGGCTGTGGTTGCCTTGGGCTGGTACACAAGCACAAAACATAATGTACAACATTTATACACACTTCTTTATTCAAGTTTTAGTCCTACTTTAAACTAAGGTATAAGATTCAAATGAATGACAAATGATTACAAAACCTGCAACATTTAGGTTTTCAGTGTCAGTTTTCAGTTAGCACCTATTATTATTATTATTAGAATGTATTAGTCTGACCCATTTAATTAAATGCTCCTTGCCTCTTCCTTTTTAAGAAACTCTCAATTTGATGCTGGGGTGGATTGAAAGAGCCATAACTCGATACCCAATATCTATGAAGGTTTTCATCTAGGTCATGGTATATCTAGTAGAAGTAAATCTAGAGCAACTGGACTTGCTGATTAACCTTTGAAGACATTTCACTCCTCATCTGAGCAGCTTCTCTCATTCACCTGACTGGTAAAGGATTACATTACTGGAAGAATTTATATGCCGAGGATTTCCCGTAGCAGTCGGTTGAACTGAAGAAGATTCTCGCATGAGTAGTGAAACGTCTTCAATGATTAATCAGCAAGTCCAGTTGCTCTAGATTTACTTCTATAAAGATACCCAATGATCACAGGGTTATTCATGCAGTGTATGTCATTTACCCATTATAGTAACCCTGTTAGGTTTCAGCAGGCATCATAATGAATCTTTGTTTGGTTGTTATAGTTTACCTCTTTGGGGCAAATTTTCTTTTTGTTTATGAATGATCCCTCAATGGGCCAAATAAGAACAGACTCAAATGGCAGCTTGCAAGTGGTGGGGAGGGGCAGTTTAATTGATAATCAATCATTTATTTTACCAAAAGCAGGTTTCATTATGTTTTTCTTTTTGAAATCGAAATGGTTTATTAGTGTTGTACCTCAACCTAACTGTTTTTTTCCTGCTGCAAACAACTCAATCATGCCGTTTGTTAGTTGGCCATTGAAGATCATTGAGTGATGCTGGAATCGGCCAGTTAGAGGAATATGTTTTCTGAAGATATAAGAAAGTTTAAGCTGAGGAACTCAGAAACAGATTTATTTATACATATATTTACGACATCCAGCATGGAGAAGAGTAAGGCTTGCTAATAGTCCATTAAATCCAGTTTAATGGATCATGCAAGTCATGCCTAAATTCATGGATTGATTTGCCCCATACCCACTGCTTGTTGCACAATCTGGCACTGAAGGCAGTGAAGCACCCCACCATCTTCGCATTTTTGTTTTTTCAAAGTGCATATGTTAATATTGCTTCTCCAGCATAATTCTGCACTGAAATCCATTTTTCAAAAGAGCAAACAGATTTTTTTTTATATTCAGTTTTTAAATCTGACATGGGGCTAGACATATTGTCAATTTCCCAGCTGCCCCCAGTCATGTGACTTGTGCTCTGATAAACTTCAGTCACTTTTTACTGCTGTACTGCAAATTGGAGTGATATCACCCCCTCCCTCCCACCCCCAGCAGCCTAACAACAGAACTATAGGAAGGTAACCAGATAGCAGCTCCCTAACACAAGATAACAGCTGTCTGGTAGATCCAGGGTCGGATTGACCAACGGGATGCTGGGGAAAAAACCCGGTGGGCCCCCGACTTTTATGGGCCCCCGCCGTGCCAGAAAAAAACATAAATTTGCGGCCATACTGCTCTGCTTGGCGCCATCCTCGCATGTGCGCAGCGCTGTGACATGGGCGCTTCATCGGGGGGGGGGGGGCCCTGGACAGCAGTTCCGGTGGGGCCCAGGCCCCCAAGTCCGACCCTGGGTAGAGCTAAGAACAACACTCAGTAGTAATAGCCCAATCCCACTGAGGCTGATTCAGTAACATTAAGTAGGAGAAATAACAGCCTGCCAGAAAGTTGTTCCACTATAAAGTGCAGGCACAAGTCACATGACTGGGGGCAGCTGGTTAACTGACAATATACCCCATGTCAGATTTCAAAATTGAATATTAAAAAAATCTGTTTGCTCTTTTGAGAAATGGATTTCAGTGCAGAAGTCTGCTGGAGCAGCACTATTAACTGATGCGTTTTGAAAAAGAAAACCTGTTTTTCCATGACCGTATCCATTTCAGTTGGTGCAGCCCCAATCAGCATTGGGTGTTAACCTGCCACTGGGCATGAAAAGTAAGGGTGTGAGCTGTGGCCCAAGACACGGTATATTGTATGATGACACGATTGTGCAGAGGATGATTGTTCAGTGCATTGACAGAGAACCCTCTGATATTCATGTATACAGGAATTCTATAACTATGTTTTCATTGCTTAGTGCCTTAAACATAACCTTGTTATTTCATGTACTCTGTTATTCGTATAAATATATAAATATACATATATACATATATATATATATATATTTATATATATAGAGGAATTATATAATAAACTTCTTTCTCACATTTTTTATGAACAGTGCCTTTTCTCTGAGTATAATGACAGAACGTGTAATGTAATAAAAGGTGCAAAGTTTTTGCCTGGTCTGCTTTGGGTTACTAGAGTATCCTTGTGGGACTGCGTAACTCAAACATGAATCTCTCACCTTCAAAAAAGAAATGGCAGAAGGTCCAACTGAGCGGCTTTTTGACTAACATTACAGGAATTGTGAAGCAGCAGATAGACAGCCATATCAAAGATCCAGGTCAACAGAACAACGGCCTGTGCTGGAGCGGACCAGCTCCCGCTCCCGATCTACTGAGCGTCCAGACTCAAACCTCATGAGGTCGATGCCTTCATTAATGACGGGAAGATCTGCCCCTCCTTCACCTGCCTTATCGAGGTGAAAAATGCCAATCGCTCAGCCTAATTCTTCTCTTGCCCCCACCCCACTGAATCACCATTTTATTTTCCCAGTAGCTAACCAGTACCTTTGTCATTCTCGGCTGATCACGTTTTAACGGTAGATACTAACGTTCCTACTGCTAACACACTACTTATATTCTCCTGCGGATATAATGGTGTGGCCGCCATTCTATGTCGTCTACTAACAATATTTAACTGCATTCGTTTTGTGATTCTTTTCTCATTGTTCAGGAATTCCTGGTTCTAACATCCAGTGCCCTTCATAACAATCATGTCTTCTCTTGCAGAATGAGATATTGTTTCCATCAGACATTGCTTATGGAATAACTTTCATGTCATCATATGAACAGTGTGTTAAATATAATTATTTATTTTACGTGGTTGAAGTTAATAAGTCGAGAAATCCATATCTTGTACAAAGAAAGCATTTTGTTGCTCCTGAGGGAACAAAGCTTGAGGTGGATTTGTTCCTATCTACACAAAATGTTTTTTTTTCCCACCTGTGACGGGAGATATATTTTTCAGTACTTATTAACCTATTATAAATCACTAACCACAATGTACAAAGCACAGTCTAGTAGTTGAGGTATTGAGCCGGAGTCCAAACACAGTTATTTGGCTGGTTTTAGAGAAAAAAGTTCTCCTGGCCAAAGATGTCCCTCAAGCTCCAGTTCAGCGCTGCCCATTAGCTTAGTACTAGCCAATATGACCTTCTCCACTGGTTTCTGCTCAAAACAAGAACTTGGAAAGTTCTCAGCCAAATGTTAATAATCACTTTGCATACATTGTGCTTAATGTCCTCTTATCAATTCAGCGTTGAATAGTTCTTATCTCGATTCCATTATTCAAGGTATATTAATTTGGATTTCTTTACATTGACCTCTGGGAAATTCAAAGTTGTAGAAAGTATTTCAAGTGTAGAAAATGTTGAGGGCATATGAAAATCTGATTTCTTTGCTCAGCACTGAGCAAATAGTAATCATTATTTTTTAATTGTCATAATATGAGTAATACCTAGCTAGGAGGGCCAGCCTCTATAAATCCAAGTTTTTATTCATGGCGCCCCACAAGTCACCCAAAGTGGACAGACTGCCAGACCCACTTTCAAAATCACAGAATCTCCTCCTCTTGGACTCTTGTTTAGTCCATTTACTAATGATGGCTAGGCAACTGTGATTCTAGTTCAGGATAGCTGAGATGTCCCCAGCATCTAAGGAAATCCCAAATCAGTAAACTATACTTCTTTCCTGCTGTGTTCTTTTGAAAAATTAGCAAAAATAAGTAAATAAACTTGTTTTTAGTATTCTTCATGGCTGAAACAGCTGGAACGTTAAAGCTCTCGATAAGTCTACACAGGTCCATCCAAATCTATACCAGGTGTTAACCTGGGTAGACAATGGTCTTCATGCATCTTCTAACTTTTGTCATGTGATTTATAATGGTTATAAAGACTGTCACCAGTATTACCCCATTGAATTAACTTTTATTTCATCATGTGCCATGGAACCGTCAATATTGTGTCCGTATGTGCTAACCTGTTCTGATAATATGTCTGGAAGCTGTTGTAACGAAATGATGAATTATGATTTTTTTTCTAATAAGGAATAATGATAAAACTGAGCTCTGTACTGTACTAGTGGTTCCCCAGAAGTTTTTCAGGAACTAGATAATGCAGTAAATGCATACATAGATATATATATTTATAACAAAATAAGAACTGTCTGTAAGCTGAAGATTAGTCGCCCTGTGAACTAGTTTCATTTTGATTGTTGTCCTTGTGTTAAATTAACTTTTCTCAGTTTTTAACTTTTCTCTTTTACATTAACATATGTCTTTTAGGGCACACCCCCCTCGTACCGGCTCGGTTCAGACAAGTCCTTCAGGCACCCCATTAGCAGGGAGGAGGGGACGCCAACTCCCACAGCTTCCGCCAAAGGGCACGTTAGAAAGAAGTAAGTATGATCATTCAGAGTTCACAATTTTTCCATTTTGCTGTGTTTTATTTTTTTTGCAAGTAAAGAGGAAAAAACTAAAATCTGCTCCCTCCAACGCCCAATCCAAAATTAGATATGGTTTGTAACTATTGGTTGGGACAGTGATAAGTTGAACACTGATCATTCGTAACATGGAAGAGCTTAGAGGCTCCCCTTTTTATTTATGTATTGTTTTACCCATTAGCTTTTACTCAACAGGTGTCCTTGTCATCTAAAGCGAACATAATAAGGAGATATCTCTAGCTATCTAATATCCATCTATCCACTAGTGTCGGTTTCATCAGGAGATAATTAACCTGCCTTTCCCATGTTCATGTTTATTACAATGCCCCAAATAGCTAAGAAGATAAAAGTTTTTGCATCTTTGTACTGTTTTTATGTGTGTATCTTTTTTTCTTTAGAAACCTATCCTTTCTAACAGGTACTCCCAGTTCCCATTCCACTTGTTCCCAAGAACTGCAATATATATTTATTTAGACATGAAATTTTCAACTGCTGGAAGATCATGAGTTAGGAAGACTATGTTCTGTGATTTAGACTGTCACCTAGAAAGTTCACCCAAAACCTAGTCTAGTGTCTTCCACCATTAGGATTGATTTGCGTTTCTTTCTTGTTGTGAAACGTATCTAATAATATACACTTTGACTATGCCACACATTTTAATGCAAGTGCAAGTTCAAACTTATCCAGTAATAACCACTTAAAGATTCTGAATGCTCTTACCAAGTTAATCAGTGTTGTGACAAGCTGCTGCCATTTTAACATTTAAGGGCACAAATATATTATAGATTCAAAAAGTTCCATCCGGTTTCATTGCCCTCTCGCCATTAGCTTGGTGGATGGGACCATCTACCGGATGTACCCAGTTTCTTTTCAATACAAACAAGAGGCATTTAGAGGGAATACTATTTAAGTAAAGAAGCAAGGGACTGTACCCACATGGATTTGTTGATCACAGTAGAAGGAAACTGTAAAGCTACTAAAGGATCCTAGGGAAATAATTTTTACTTGGATTTGTAAATATTCTGTTCACTTAATTTAGAATTTCTGTTGTAGTATGTTGTATTGGGTTTCAGATGACTGTAGCTCTTTTAAGTAGACGTTTCTAAGCCTGTATGAGGAAACATCTTTCTGTATGACATCATGAATAAGATGTATTTAGTATGCTTTGAGGAAAAAGAGCCCAATAGAATGCTACATTCATTGAACAAATATGAATACAGATGTTTATAATACAGTTAATATTCTTTGTTCTTTATGGGATTTCAACATCCTTAATTTAGGGGTTCTCACACACAATCTATAGCTTGTAGCACAATCGTTCCTAAGATCACTGTCCATTATCATCACTAGCCGTTCTTGTAAACCTATAAGCTAACGTGGAAGGAACTTTGGGCCAAACAGCATTTCTGGAGAAGTTGTTAGACATGTGGTTTTGTTAGACGTGTGGTCTTGGTCTTCCTCGATATCTATTAATAATGAACCATCAATGTGTGTCTTTTTGACAGCTGTAGATATATATTACATTCTGTAGTTCAGAAAAGAATCAAGCCACTTGCAACATCTAGCGGAAAAAAAAAAAAACATACATCATCAATATATCGTAAAAGTACTTTGTGTTGTGTAAGTATGGTAATGTACGAGAATATAGGTATGTGAGAAAAACTCATATACATTGCTTTAACCTTTGCTTTCGAATCCTAATCCTCCTTCTAGTCTAGCAGATCGCATATGTTTTTCTTATTGATTTGTATACTTTACCCTTTTATCAAAATGTCTTTTATTTTTAACCCTTGTGTTTTGGTTGCCTTTTTCTGTTTCCCCCAGAAAATGGAGACAAGGAAATAGAGCTTTATGAAGGTCTGTACACAAAGAAAGGGTTTATTTTCACTTACTTGCCTTGTTTGGGAGGGCAGTAAGCAAAAAGGGAACCCAACTGCAATTGATGTATTTTTGATTAGATTTGCTGGAAGTCTCAAAACCAGAATAAAAATGCAGAAAACACTTATAAGGCTATTAAAGTTCTTTGATTGGATATGCACTCCTCACATAATCCGTAGTTCAATATCTTTTATTTTGGCATTTATTTGCCCATATATAGCCCTTTCTAAATATCTTTTATTTTTGTTTTTAGAATTATGAGCGGAAGCTGCTGCCTCTTAAAAAAGAATGTATGTTGAGCTATTGCTTCTCATGTTATTTCATGTCAATGGCCACTTTCCCTTCTCCCTTCTAACCATGGCAAACCAACAATCATTTTGCTGCAGAAAACTGTAGAATCTGAAAGACGTCAATTGCAGTCACTCTCTTTGTTATGAAGGGTGTGTGTGTGTATTTCCTATTAGAATTTCTGTGCTGTGTCCTTTTCATTTTGATAACGTCTGTCTGGGCTATGGTGTGTTTTTTAACCCTCTTTTGTTGTGATTCCCTTAAACTGGAGATGTCCAAACTGCCATCCCCAGCGATTGTTAAACTGCATTAATTTACACTCCCGGAATCTTACACAAAGCACTAGGCATGGTGGGAGTTGAACAACAATGGTTGACAGAAGGTCATCCCATTTTAAACCCCTATTGCATTATATGCCTCTAAGAGCATTTACTTTATCAAATGTATAAAGTTTAAATTACAGGATACTTATTTGAAAACTTGCTCTTTTGGGGGCCATAGCAACCAATCAGCATTTAGATTTGAACAGTCACAAGTTAGAAAACAAAAGGAAAGATCTGATTGGTTGCTGTGGACAACATCACTGGTGCTTGCATTGCTAATAAATATTTCCCTTTGTCTGTTCGTTAAAACAACTTGTAGAAGTAATTGTTGCTTGAGCCTCCTGTTTCATGTTCCTTAATTTCTCTTCTGTTATCGAACAATAAGCCAACTGCTTTCTGATTGGCACGTTTCAGTATATGTCTATTGTTTCGCAGATAAGAATGTTTTAAAATCTGTAGTTAAAGGAGGACTAAACCCTAAAAATGAGTATGCTTAAAAAGGCCAGGTTTTATATAGTGAACTTGTTGCAGACAAGTTTCAGCTTGTCAATAGCAGCAATGATCCAGGACTTCAAACTTGTCACAGGGGGTCACCATCTTGGAAAGTGTCTGTGACTCTCACATGCTCAGTGGGCTCTGAGCAGCTGTTGAGAAGCTAAGCTTAGGAGCTTAGGGGTCGTCACTAATTATCCAGCAGAAAATTAGGTTAGTCTGTAATATAAGCCGAAGCTATAGGGCTGATTATTAAATTCTGAAGATAATTGCACTGGTTTCTGTGCTTCCATGTAGTAATTATCTGTATTAATGACTAATCAGCCTTATATTGTGACTATATTTCTATTCTATGTGTACTGTATATTGTGAGTGGGTCCCTAAGCTCAGTAAGTGACAGCAGCACAGAGCATGTGAATCAGTGAATCAGCAGAAAAGAAGATGGGGAGCTACTGGGGCATCTACTGGGGAGACACAGATCTTTACTGCTAAAGGGCTGTGGTTGCCTTGGGCTGATACACAAGCACAAAACATACTGTACAACATTTATACCTACTTCTTTAGTTGAGCTTTACTTCTCCTTTAAAGGAATTGTAAACCCAAAATGATATTTTTTGCCAAATAAAAGAAAAATTAATGCTAAGCAACTTTGCAATATACATTTGTTACAATTTTTTTTTTAACAGCTGTTAGTAAATGTAATTGCTGTTGAAAGCAACGTTTCCATATCCATTTCTCTGCTCCTGGCTCTGAACGTTAAAAAGAATGTTGTAAAATCAGCTCTTTTCTTGCAAAGACAAATCTGTTAATCAGCTGCCTTGTGTATATTGTTTCAGAAATCAGATGTACCAGGGCAGGGACCAGAAAGGGACAGATTCAATAGCAATTGCGTTTACAAATTGTAATTGTTATGGATGGATGTTGAAAAGTTGTTACAATTACATTTTCTTTTATTAGGCAAATTTTATATTTGGAGCTACCATCTCACACAGGTGGGCTCATTTATAAACCCTGGGCAAATTTGCTTTCGGGCAGTAACCCATGGCAAGTAGATGATTGTTTGAAGTATTCAACCTTCAACTGACTGAAGAAAAGCTTATCACTGATTGGTTGTAATGGGTTACTGCCCAGGTGCAAAGTTGCCCAGTGTTTATAAATGTCCCCCGGGGAGTTTCTGGTTTTTTTATTGCCCGCATGAAACTGTGGTAGACAAAATGCACAAAAATTCAGCGATTATACCAATCAGCATACCCGCGGCAATGCCAGTGCTCCACAATAGAAGGGTATTTTTGGACATTTGGTCATCCGCATTTTCACATGGGAAACAAAACACCTAGGGGCAGAATTACAATTGGTCGAATTCGAGGGTTAATTAACCCTCAAATTCAACCATCAAATTTGGTCGAATTGCAATCCATCGAATTTGAAGGACTTCAGCACAATCGAACGATCGAATAAAAAAAGAAATTCGATCAAACGATTTTAACCATTCGATCAAATTATTTTTATTCAATCTAAAAAAAATTTAAGATTTTTTTTTTATATTTCATTTTGAAATCTGACACGGGGCTTGGCATTTTGTCAATTTCCCAGCTGCCCCTGGTCATGTGACTTGTGATCTGATAAACTTCAATAACTCTTTACTGCTGTACTGCAAGATGGAGTGATATCACCCCCCTCCACACCCAGCAGCCTAACAACAGAACAATGGGAAGGTAACCAGATAACAGCTCCCTAAGGGTAAGGCCAAACAGAAGATTCGGGGAGATTTGTCGCCTGGTAACTAATCGCCTCTTCTTTGGGGCGACAAATCTGAATCAGCTGGAAGGTAGGAGGAAGCGGTTCGGGAGATTAGTTGGCAGGCAACGAATCTCCCCGAATATTCCCGCCTGGCCTTACCCTTACACAAGATAACAGCTGCCTGGTAGATCTAAGAACAGAACTCAATAGTAAAAGCCAAGTCCCACTGATACTGATTCAGTTACATTAAATAGGAGAAATAACAGCCTGCCAGAAATTAGTTCCATCCTAAAGTGCAGGCACAGGTCACATGACTGGGGGCAGATGGAAAAGTGACTATGTCTAGCTCCATGTCAGATTTAAAAAAAAAAAAAAATGAAATAAAAAAATCTGTTTGCTCTTTTGAGGAATGGATTTCAGTGCAGAAGTCTAGTGGAGTAGCACTATTAACTGATGTGTTTTGGAAAAAAAACATGTTTTCCCTTGACCGTATCCCAGTCTCACTGTGGCCATACACGGGCCGATAAAAGCTGCCGACAGACTTATCCGCCTGTGTGAGGGGGCCTCCGACGTGCTTCCCCGATCGATATCTGGCCGAAAGTCGGCTGATGTCGATCGGGCAGGATTAAAAATCCAGTCGGATCTCGGCCGCATCTGTTCATTGATGCGGTCCCGCAATCCGACCGCCCGTATCTGTGCCATTTTGATCTGATCGTTTGGCCCTAGATCAGCCCAATATTGCCCACCTTGAGGTGGGCATATCGGGGAGAGATCCGCTCGTTTGGCGACATATGAGCGGATCTCTACGTGTATGGCCACCTTTAGTAACACATAATAACAAAAGATGATTGCTTGCTTTGGGTTACTGCATGAGACAAATTTGCTCATTGATAGTAAATGAGTGCACTTTTAGTGAAACTACAATTTTAATTATTAATTTTGTTAAGGCATGAGATCCATTATCTGGAAACACGTTATCCAGAAAGCTCTGAGTTACGGAAAGGCCATCTCCCATAGACTCTATTTTATCCAAATAATCCAAATTTTTAAGAATGATTTACTTTTTCTCCATAATAATAAAACAGTAGCTTGTACTTGGTCTGATCTAAGATACTGTATAATTAATCCTCATTGGAAGCAAAACCAGCCTTTTGGATTTATATAATCTTTACATGATTTTCTAGTAGACTTAAGGTACGAAGATCCTAATTACGGAAATATTATCTGGAAAACCCCAGATCCCGAGCATTCTAGATAGCAGGTGCCATATCTGTTTATATAGTATTAAACAAGTTGCCCGTAAACCTGTAAATCTGCTGGTTTGGAAAGGCTGAAAAAAAAATTGGGACTGTTTCAGTTAGGGACAGTTTACAGGTCATGGTTAAATTAAACACATCCAGACCTGTTCGGAGAGGGATACATCTTTCTTGACAGGTTCTGCCATCCTTCTTACTGGATATCTCACCATACCCAGATAAGATATCAGTTGGGAAGGACACCATTTTGTACTCATACATAGGCCATTACGCTACTAACTCATTCAAGAGTGGCTACACTAGCAGTTGATATTGTGTTTGGCCAACTTTGATTACAGTATGTACATAATTATAGTGTGACAAAATGCCTGCAACATCTGTATTTTCTTAAAGGAGAAGGAAAGGCGCTATTTACTTGCGGTTGCCAAAAGTTAGGCACTCCCAAGTGATTGTATATACTGTACTTACCTGACATCCCAGGCTGGTGCTCCTATCAGGAGGTCCAGCGAGCACCATGGAGCGATTGGCTTCCTTCTTCCTCTTTCCTGAATGCGCAGTAGAACAAAAAAGCTGAACGTTAACGAAAAAGTTGCCTATTTCGTTCTACTGCGCATGTGTCTGGCCAATTAAATTTGAAGAAAGAAGAAGAATGAAGCTGATCGCTCCGTGGTGCTCGCTGGAAGAACCCCTACACTGGTGCAGTTTTCTCCTAATAGTTGCACTGATCCGGGGTGTGAAGTAAGTATATGTAATCACTTGAGGGTGCCTAACTTTTGGTACCTCCAATTAATTATACTTTCCCTTCACACATGCACATCTGCTTCATAGGGCCAGTCTGTATGTGTCTATTGTGACAGCTGAGCAGAAATATCAATATTGCTACATGGTGTGCCTGAGCACATACAAAGGACAGAAATATATCAAACTGTCCGGTAACTTTGGTAGCAGCTAGAAACTAGTCTTATGAGAAGATCATTCATTCTGCATATTAGATATCCAATAATAAATATTTTTTTTTGTAAAAATCAAAGCAGCCTAAATCAATATACAGATCAATATGGAATCTGTCAGTATCCTTGGATTTTGTCAATCTAATAAGGACTGTTAATAATATGGAACTCTTTGTTGCGCCACAAATGTAGATCTGAATTGTGAAAGGACAATTCCCATTGTGTGAAGTTTCTAGCCATGCACGTGTCTACTGTCTTTGTGTTTTGTCTTTGTGTGTGTGTGTCTCTGTGTGTGTGTGTGTGTGTAACCACATGTGAGTGTTTCTCTCATTTTCCTCATGTCACAAATGAAGAAGAGGAATACCAGCCTGTTGAAGAGCAAAGGTCAGAGTTGGAGGCAGGTTGGTGTCATCATAGCATATTAGAGAAATGTAGACGCTTTTGAGCTGTAGATTCAATTTTAGGACTGAATAGAAGATCCTTCCTAACCTCTTCATCGGGCCTATGTAGTGAACAGTATTGGCACCAAACACACTGAATCTACCTGATAAATGTACCTCTTTCCTTATTTTCCTATATGTTTGTTTTTATTCATCAACAATAGGATGATATAAATGAATAAAGGAATCAGCTCTTCTGTCTGTCCTTCAGTTCTTGACTCCCTTATTGCATTACTGTCCATCTCTCTTAACACCTTTAATTTATGTTTCTCTCCTTTTTGGCCTCCCCTCTATTTCTCTCTCCCATCCTTCAAACTTCACACTCTTTTCAGAACCTCATCTGCACCTTTCTCTCTTCCTGACCATTTAACCACATATAATTCCTTCCTAAATGCAACCCTTTCCCTTTTTCCTGATTCTCCATTTTCTCATTGATCATGTCCTAAACTTTCTTTCTAGATTACACCACCATGTTGTCTCATGCCTTTCTTATTTTACACTTCTAACCAACCATTATATCTTACTCTTCTTTACTTTAAGACTTCCCTGCCTTTCCCAAGCTTTCCATTTTTAATCTTTTGCTCTGATCCCAATTAAATGGTTTTACTGTCCAATAAGAGTTTAGGCTTTCCCTCTTTTTAAGGCAACTATATAACTGGGGTCCACCCAATAGCAAATACTCTATACCAAAATGAACCCATCCTTAGGGGCCATTTATGATTGTCCAAACACTTTTCATTTATTATTACCTGAGCATGAAAGCTCAGGGGTCCAATAATGTGCATGGCCAGATTGGGGTTGTATTAAAAGTGTCACACAAATGGCTGTTGCTAAGGATTTGCAACCTTCAGCACTCCAATGAGAACTTCAGTTCTCAGCATCCATCTTTAGCTCTACTAAACATCTAGAGCACTAAAGATTGCTTATCTTATTATTTTAGGTAATTCTGGTTTGTATTAATTCATCTAATCATGTTTAATTTGTACCTTTGTGTCTCTGTGTGAAAGTCCCACTCTGTCCCTCTGTTTTGTGGCTGCCCTGCAGACTTTTCCAGGGTTGCCATACTTGCTTTAGGGTAGTTTAATTAGTTAGTCAGAATCCTAGTGAATGTTGTCACTGACTGTGTTAAATCTAATCATCACTCAGAACCTTAATCTATCCTTACCATTACTGACTGTGCCATACCTTTGTTGGTTTATGAAAACCCTTACGACTGTCCTTACTATGCTTCCATGGTCAGCCACAACCCTAATGAGTGTCCTTACTGACTGTAGCGTGCTTTTATTGTTCAGTCAGAACCCTAATGATTATTAACTGTTATCTGTTTTCAATGTCATAAAGATTGTGAGGAGAAACATCAAACTCCACCTGTAAATGGGAGAAAAGGCAAGTTACTGATGTAGCTAGTGGACTGAGGTTGTGCTAAAAACCTAAGCTCATTCTTCCTACATTAAAGAGTGTGTATCCCTAAAGACAGTGTGAAGTGTTAGAAGGTGTATATTATTCATGGCAGCTTATGACATGTCTTTGAAAGGAAATATCCGTTTGTTTCTCTTATGCCACTACCATGTTGGGCATGTTCTACTTTCCAGCACCATTGGCAAACAGATTGTGATGCCATGCAACTATTCTGGCAGAAATGTATACTGTTACTGTAACACTGTGCCCCCACTCTTGACCAGAACATGGTGTTATGTTACTTATACATCATGTAATGTAACATCGTGCCCCTCAAACGATCATCCCTAACACACAGCATGCCATGTCTTCTTATATCAGTCACAAGGTGCTTTGATATCATGTCCTCCTGGATCATGTAGAATATGCCAAGATGTTTATGGCAAATAATCTTACTGGATGATTTAGATTATGTGGGTCTTTTTTTAGGTCAAGTCCCTCTGCAAAATTGCAAATATAGGAAAACATTTGTGTATCAGCCACAGTTCAAAGCATATCAAGCTTAACAAATGCATGTTTTCCCTTTATGGTCCTTCAAGCTTGTTTTGACTTGGCTTGGCTTGCTCGGAGACCAAACTAACCTTCAGACTGCCCCCACCACCACCGGCTGCTCTCTAGAACCTTAGCAAAGAAGGGTAGCCCTACAATGTATGAACAACTGCTCTATTACAGATGAATTGTGTGTTTGACGCAGAATAACATCTCATCTATCCCATTTAACTCACTTATCACAGAATATTGTGTCACAGCATCCCATCCAATTAAAGAGTTCACCATTGAAAACAATGGAGCTTTGGTATGCTAATGAAAAGGTTAAATGCATTAAATGAGTTAAGATTACTTTAGATAACACAGTTTCTTCAATTAACCCTGAGTCACGACGCATCAGTCAAAGCATCCATCTGAAATAATCAGAGGAAACTGTAATGTAATGCTGTGATGTCATTCCCCTCTACACAGTGTGATACGTTAGGGTGCCCTTTGGTGGCATGTCACTTTTCCAAGGAAAAAGTATGATTTTGTGTCCTTGTCCTGGATTATATTAACATATCCAGCCCTGATCAACCAGAGCAAATTATAATATCATCTTTGCATCCTGGATCATTCAGAACACACTGTGATGTCAGGTCTCCCTTCTTTTACAGGTTAGTATACCACAGTGATTTTCAACCTTGTGCCTCCAGCTGTTAAGAAACTACAAGTCCCACAATGCATTTGCCTGACTGTGGCTGTCAGACTCCTTCATTGCATTGTGGGACTTGTAGTTCCTTAACAGCTGGAGGCACAAGGTTGAAAATCACTAGTATACCATATGATGCCATGTCACCCCAGCCAGAGAACAGTATGAAAGTTGTAGCTATGGCATTGGGAAGACACAAGCACTTGGTTAATGATGGACAAATCTTAACTAGCAATTATCCATTTATGAGTTTACTGTGTCAAATAGTCTAAAAGGGGATACATTCTCTTTAATGTTTGAACTGCATGTGTTTTTGTTTTGTTTTTTTGCTTTGTTTTTGTGAATCGTTTTCTAACCCTCCATGTTACCGTTGTTTTATTCTGTTATCACTACAAGTTTCGCCACTGCCTCCCCCCATGTAAACCTGATAAATGTAATATAGTACCACCTCTCTACTCCTATTAAGCCAGAGTCACTAAGGGACTTCCTACAAAGGAAGTAGAATGTGCAGGTTTCATAATTAATCTTTAAACACATACATATCTAATTTGGCTGCTAAGATTACAGATCCTAAGGAAGTTCACAATGAGTAATGTCACCAAATAACCAATGGAGATTAGCTCTGCCCACCTTAGACACCACCCTGGTGCACAAACTTCCAGCTTTGTGAACCCAGTGTCGCCATCTTTTTGTTTCGGCCTGCACTGGAAACCACTTGCCCAAGACAAATGAAAAAGTGAAGGGGGCATAAATCAGTTGTCATGGGCTTACTCACTCTCTGCTGTACAGTGATCCTTGACATTAGGGATGCACCGAATCCACTATTTTGGATTCGGCCGAACCCCCGAATCCTTCCTGAATGATTTGGCCGAATACCGAATCCGAACCCTAATTTGCATATGCAAATTATGGGTGGGAAGGGGAAAACATTTTTTACTTCCTTGTTTTGTGGCAAAAAGTCACGTGATTTAGCTCCCTGGCCCTAATTTGCATGTGCAAATTAGGATTCGGATTAGGTTCGGCCAGGCAGAAGGATTCGGCCGAATCCGAATCCTGCTGATAAAGGCCGAATCCTGGCCGAATCCCGAACCGAATCCTGGATTCGGTGCATCCCTACTTGACATGCTCTCTTCCAAGCAATGTAGATTTCCAGCTCATTATAATCGTGTAAATTACAAGACTAATCTGAATTAAATGTGATGTTAAATAAATGTCATCAGTATTAACAACAAAGATATATTATAATGTAAGTGTATCTACTGCATCTTTCTGTCGAAGCCTGTAATGCACTATTGCCTACCTAAATGGATAACTTTGATTATAGACCTTGTCTTCCTGTGTTTCTTAAAAACTGCCATAAGATGGAGCAAGATAGCTGTTTTTAGCAGTTACAGATCAGTCACCGTGTAGATAGCATCTGACTTGGAAGCCTCTGGGAATGTACTTTTACCCCATGTAATCAGACTCTGTCTGCTTTTATGTCCTGTCATTAATTCAGCAAAAACACCTAATAACACCAACAAACCTAGGGGCCATCAATTCTGCTTTTTCAAAGTATGGATGGCACGACTGTGCACATGTAATAGAAAAGGGCATTGTCCCTCTAGACTGGACATTTTTGCTGAAGGTCTTCATCACCTTCAGATTTAATTTTTCTGCAACTTCTGAGCCATGGATAGCAATTAATTTCATGTCATTAAGTAAAAAAATTTTTAGAGCTAAAATAGCTGACATTAATGAAAGATAACCTTGTTAATGTTTTATTATTTTGCTGTACTGGGCAGACCTATGCAATGCCCTGGAAAGCGAGCCTACCACTTTTCAATGATAAAATTCTTAAGCTAATAGTATGACAGACAATAAAGTATGGGGCACCTCTATTCTAGTTTTTCCTCACTCCAAGAACCTATGGAAATCCTGGATGGACAGGGGTAGCAATCTTTGAAAAGTTGTTAAATAACTTTATAGAAGCAAACAAAGTATGCCAATGTGGTAATGGCGGAGCTCACCCTGTGTATTCCTCAAACTGTTCAACTGCTGCTATTGCGATGAACCAGTCAATAATCAACAGAATCAATGTGGAGCGCTAGTTAATTCACATTCAGGAGTCTAATAAATTCAATATCAACTCTCGGCTTTATTTGGACGCATTAAAAGCGGTGGGTGTATGATTCTCTTACGCGAATGAAGTGCCAACTATAATGGCACGAAACACATAAGAGAATTATACACCCGCCATTTTTAATGCGTCCAAATAAAGATGAGAGTTGATATTGAATTTATTAGACTCCTGAATGTGAATTAACCAGAGCTCCGCAGCGATTCTGTTGATTAACTTTGTAGAAGGCTTGAAAAAGTATTTGCAAAAAATATACGTGTATTGTGTTTTTCTTTTACCAAGGCAGAAGACATAACTCAGCCTTGTGCAAGAATTCAAATAAGTTCTTGATAGGATGAAATGGGAAGCCATTTTATAGTGTATTTCCTTGAAGTCTGCAACCAATCACATGAAGTTTGGAATTCATCCCCTAAATTACTAATGGTACAGTTGCATTAAATATTAGTCCTAAATGGATTAGTAGAGCTTATTAGTTCTTCCAGAACAGTTCTGTGCACAATTAGATCAAAATTATGATGTTTAAAATAAATTGTAAAGCACAGGCTGAAGGCATAAAATCCCCTTGGTGGCCACATCTTGCAAACAGTGAAAACTTGAATTTATTAGTTCAAACAACCAGGGAACATTTTTGTTTCCTATATGTCTATGCAACCCCCTTGCATGGGTTTCTGGACTGCTTTGCACCCAACCTACAAGGTTAAATAAGGTGGTGGAAGCACACACAATATTGTAGATCTTGGTGGCCACATCTGACACCAGAGTCTTCATCTACAAAGTGCAAGAAATGTTGTTAAAAGTTTTGTTGAATGTAAATTCACAGATTCACACCTCATTATTAATTACAGGAAATAAGTACATGTTTGTATATTCAAGTTGCGGTAGAAACTCATTATTCCTGTACAGTGACAGTACAAGCTCTCTAGAAGTACAAAGGTCTCTATGTGTGAGCTAGTTTTTGTAAAAATATAGGAGATGGTTCTAGAAGCACATGGATAGCCAGAGAGATTTCCATACAGGCTCCATTCCCAGAGTAATAAGATGGAGATAAAACCAAAGGTTGTAGATGGTAAGTGGTGACTCTGCTAGAAATTGACCTAGGCAAGGGCCTGAACCACTAAGTCATCTGGAAGGCCAGTGTGACTTTGATGGTAGTCCATTCTGGTGACTGACCATAGATCAATACAAACAGTGTTCTGATACAATTGTTAAGAAAATCTTTTTGCAGAATGCAGTTGACTCTTTTGCCTTTTCCATGGTATACATTTTGATTGCTGCAACAAATATTAGACCAATATCTTCCATATATGTGTCAGTACTGGACTTCTTATACATTGTCTGTATGGAAGGAAAAAGGCTTAAGAGGCTCTTTAACTAGTAGCATGGCTTACATGATGGGATTTTCCATTTGTGTTATGTTTGGGATATGCATGTAATACACTAGGTCATATGGACGGAAGGGCACATGCACTAGCATCAATCAACAAAGAAGTAGACAGAGAAAACATGTCATCACACCCCATGTCTTTTAAGACAGGTTTGCCATCACTGTCATTTAGCTTATTTATCTAGTATCAAGTAGCAGCTCTATAACATATTTAAACATACTAGTCAGGTTTATTAGTGCTTCAGTTTTTTTTCAATATGGTAATGGATGGGTTAAGTATATTCCTTACTAGCTCATTGCTTGTGATCATGGACTGACTGCATGTCAGGGCAAATACTTAATAGCATGAAACTGAGCTAGTTGAAGACCCATCGGGTATAACTCGGCAATGATTTATTGATGAGTGCACATTTCAGAATATGAAATTATTGATCTAACAAATACATAATTCTTTAAGATGTTTTAGGAAATTGCAAGCAATGCAGAAGCAAAGCAATTTTTGCCCTTCTCTTCAGTTGCTTTAGGTATCCCATTGCAAATAGTTTGTTTGGGTTAACAGGCCAATAATGCTCATACAAATGTTTATTTAATAAGGCCACAAACTAGCTTAATGTTTGGCTAAATGCAACAGAAAATAGACAATTCTACAGTCTGAGGGCTTGGTCTCAATATCTCTAGGTGGTAGAACTGGAGCCCCATACTCAGTCACAGTTTATTTTACTTTTAGAGAAAAAGTACAGTTCCCAGTGACGTATAGAGGCTTTAGCACAGGCTGACTGAATTATAGACTTGGTGCAATTTGTTTGGAATATTTTTAATAAGTTATAAAAATGAAATCAGATTCAGGCTAGATGTAGGGGCATCCTTAGATATGCCATTCATATAATGAGATTTGGAGACACATTTGTGGGTTTAAAGGGGAGACACAGATATTCTGGATCTGTGTGTAAGACACTTCCATTTATATATATTCGTATATGTACAGAAGAGGTAACAAGTACTAGGACTGTTATTTTGGCAGATGTAACAATGAAATATATAGTTTATAACCTCTATACTGGATCTTTTGTTTGTACTAGGCATTTTTTGTGAAAACAGGTTATTGCTACAGTACCATACTGGGAAAAATAAATAGTTGATGTCATTCTTTTGCAGAGCAAGTTTTTAAGCAGGAACCCATTTTCAAATCCATTGCAGTTGCTCTATTTGTTTTGTTTAGGTTAATAAAGATTTGACAGTCATAAATAAATACACTGCCCCCCACACTTGGTACAGGCTGTCAGTTTGGCAGTCTCTGTCAAGTAATACCAATGTAGAATAACTTAATTACAAGGCATAGATACAGAGAGACAACCCCCTGGAGTCACCAAGTAAACATGATCCTTTGCTCTTGTATAAGATCAATATGGGAGGACTGGATACCTGGAAATTCTCTATAGAATATAGAAGTGTAGTCAACTCAAGGCGGATATACTGCCACATCATTTATTTTGCTTTGTTTTGTCTTATTTATTGGAAAACAAGACTTTAATAAGATCAGACTGGAAAAAAGCAGAGGTTTATAATCCTAGTGCCTATTGTCCAACTTGGACTGGGATTCAAAATAGGCCCTGGTATGTCATACACAGAGGCCCAAACAAACCCCACAGAACCAATAAACAGTGACTGTCTAGGCATCTTAAAGCAGCACTCTGGTATTTCCAGAATCTACAGGTTGCTAGTCTGGCCTTACATATCATCAGCAACATTTCTGTTTTTTATATACTGCGAAGTGGTCTAGCTGGTTCTTAGCCTTCAAGTTAGATGACTTCTTTGAGATATTTAGATGTTTCTTCCTTTGTGTTTTTGTGTGCAACACAAGAATATCTTCAAAAAAATAAACCCTCAAACCTCAATAGAAAGTTGATCCTCAAACATTGCTGGTATGCATACTGAATTGACTTTATACCTGAGTGTTGTAGTTGTAGTTCTCAAGCCAGTAGAAGTTAGGACATAGCAAGTCCTAAACAAATTAAATTAATATTTAGACTTAACCCAATCCCACCCTCTTATCCTTTCAAAAACATTCCTTTCCACGTTGCTTTGAGGCTTTGTTTAATGCAAACTCAATGTACTGTTTCTGACAAGTTTTAATTTCTTTTGATTTATGCTAGAAGTTACTTGGGAAGACCAGCAAAGAAAGGTGAATGGTTCAATAACTGATGACAAACATTTGCCAAGAAAGAAACAGCATTCTGAGCCAGGTTTGTCAGGGTTTGGAAAACCACCTAAAAGCATGAGACTTAAAAACACAATAAGAGGAGAAGCTCATGCTTTTGTTAAGAGTGTGTCCTTGGTGTCCTTCCTTTCACTCTGGTATGAAATGTATAGGATTAGTCTGTGCGAGTGATACCCTAAAAGTCAGTGTTGTAGATCATCCCTGTCTGGAAAGAAATTGCTTTTCTTTTTGCATTATTGGTCAAAATCCACCCAGCGGTGTAATAAAAAAAATTAAGTAAATTAATTAACATAACCAGTTCTGATCACAGTAGAACTTTGCTGTTCTTGTGTTTAAAAATACTGACTACGTTTTACCCAGTGCATGAATCTGGAGCCCAGAAATAGAGGCTCATTAACTCGAATCTCCAAAAAATTTCCAAACTTGTATCTCCAAAATGTACCAACAAATTAGATCTTCCAGTTATCCTGGCTCAAAAATAAATACATTTTGATGTCAAATAATCAAACATGAACCTACAGAAGATCATAAAGACTGATTAGGATAACTGTTGATTAAAAAGTAGGTATGGCACAAATTCTTTGGTGTCTTTTTCAACATTAGTAGGATTTGGTATCATAACTTCATTGTGTAAATACTTAAAGGGAAACTTCTGTGTAATCTAAATGGCAGTTAAGGCATCTTCAGTTTTAGTAATTTAAGAACTTTTTCTCCCCTACTAATCTTATTTCTCAGTGTTTTTATGTAAGTTTTCAATAATGAGGCAAATCTAAATGTATTGATGATCTGCTGTCCATACAACACTCAGGGCAATCACTGCCAAAATCTCCACTGTGCTGTGATCATCGTGTATAATTATTAGAGTGCAGGAAGTGATAAACTTGTGTAATTTAATTCGATTGGTCTCCAGAATAAATTATATGTATGCAAATGTCTCAAGGGAAAGACACAATTCTAGCAAAGTTCATTAAGTTATGACGCTGAATGTTTTTTACATGATTAGTAATTAGGCCTCAAAGTGACCAAATTCATGTACAGTATATGGAGACACTATTAAATGTAAATCCTTTTAACTCTCAACCTTGAAGATTTAGCATGATCACATTACAGCCATGCTATATGTTCTGCTCCAATTGTCGGTACATGGATACAACTTATCAACTGAAAAACTAAAGGGAATGTCCATTCTGATCTAGGCATATTTTAGTACTAAAAGAAACCAGGTCCACTGAAGCACAATGGGGGAAATTCACTAAAATGCAAAGCGGGTAACGCTAGTGCAAATTCGCTTGTGTGATGCCATTTCGGATCGTTGCCTGTTTACTAACAGTCCCTGGTGTAACTTTGCTGGTAGATAGACTGTAGCGCAACGTCACACCCTTACGCCAGGCAAAGTTGCGCTGATGAAGGGACGTAACTACCCTAATTCACTAAGATACAGAATTAGCGTAGTTGCTCAAGACTTGACTACACCACCTCAGATAATTTATTGTTGCCTCAGATACAAAATAACTAACCTTTCTTTAATGTTTGTTTTTGAGGAGAACAAATGTCATAATGAATATTCTACATGAATGGGACCTGTTATCCAGAATGCTTGTGACCTGTTGTTTTCCGGATAACAGATTTTCCTGTAATTTGGATCTTCATACCTTAAGTCTACTAGAAAATTATGTAAACAGTAAATTAATTAAATGTCAAGGATTTGGTCTCCCAAACTGACTTTGTATTGATTGACTTCACAACTTTAGTCTTGTGGCCAACAAGTAATTGTTTTTTTAATTCAGGGAATTTTTATATTGTAAAGTCTGGGTACAAAGAGAATTTATTGTTACCTCAATCCAAAATAAATAACCTTTCTTTAATGTTTATTTTAAAGGAGAACAAATGTCACATTGTCACAAATATTATACAGGTATGGGACCTGTTATCCAGAAGGCTCGCTGTGATCTTCCTGTAATTTGGATCTTCATGCCTTAAAGGACGTCAACCCCAAAAATAGTTTTTTGCCTAATAAAAGAAAACATGATTCTAAGCAGCTTTGCAATATACATTCATTACACATTTTCTATGGTTTTTAAGTTATTTGTACATGTATTGCTATTGAAAGCAGGGTTTGTCTGTCCCTTTCTATTCTCCATAATGGTGGCTCTGGCTTTTGAAACAATGTAACATAAGCCAACAGTTAAAAGACCTGTCCTGCTGGAGGAGACTGGCTTTTGCATCATTTTTTAAAATGTAACGACCAGGAATTATGCAAATGCTGCTTTTCAGTAGCAATTACATTTACAAATAACTTTTAAAGCGCCAACAATTTTAATATATTAATTTTGGAAAGTTGCTTAGAATTGTGTTTCCTTTTATATGGCAAAAATTCATTTTTTGGGTTGACATGTCCTTTAAGTCTACTAGAAAATCATGTAAAAATGAAATAAACCCAATAGGCTGGTTTTGTGTCCAATAAGGATTAATTATAATCTAGTTTGGCTCAAGTACAAGGTCCTGCTTTATTATTACAGAGAAAAAGGGAACATTTTTTTATGAACTTGGATGAAATGGAGTCTATGGGGGACAGCTATTCCGTAATTCGGAGCATTCTGGATAATGGACCCCATACCTGTAGTGGAATTTTTTTCCAAACAAAAATGAAGTGTTGATAAATTAATTGTGCATTCACATACTTTATGCATTAATTATGCATTCATAGAAGATGACAATTGTTTGTTTTTCAAACAATGCAGAATTATATAATTTTTAAAAAAATGGTGTATTTTGTTTTTTGCAGATTATAGCCACGCCTGTTTACCAATACAAATTTTAATTTACAATTTGCTAGAGCTTTTTGTTTGTGTTGTATCAACATTTATGGAGGCAGTAGTTCAACATGAGAATTCAAATATTGATGTAACAAGTGAAAATAATCTAAATGTAAATATTCTCAGGTTTTTGCACTATTGTAGCAACATGAATGTATTTTCATTGCTCAAACTGTGGCCCTGTAAAATATTGAAAGTCAAAGCAAACAGAATACATAGATATATATATATATATGAATATTCACAGTTTCAATTGTTAATTACTGTACCATGTGTTCAGGCAAAAGAGGAAGAAGATGCACAAAGCTTGCAATCTAAGTAGGGAATGGTCCACTATAGTTAGTAGTCCTTCAGTATTTACATCAATATGTAGTCCACTTGGGTTAGTGATGCTGATTAGGAAAATCAGAAAAAAAACCTACAAGCAATCCTCTAGTTACCCTTTCTTTTTTTTAGATTTTGATTTGTTTTCTTGTAATTCAAAGAATACATTCTTCTTTTTTTCCTTTTTTTTTACTTCTTCTTTTCCTGTTTTCATTTTTTTTTATTAGCTATGTTTACCTCCTAATTAATGTATGTAAATACATTATGTAAAACAGCCACAAAAGTAGGCTGAGACTTTTTAATCGACCAATATTGATGTGATGGATACTGAAGATTTTCCCCCCAAATGTAACAAAAGGCATTAAGTTTGCCCAGGAGCTCTAACCCATAGCAACCAATAAGGTGTTTGCTTTTAAACAGGTGACCAGTAAGTGCTACCTGCTGATTGGTTACTAAGGGGTTTTGCCCCTGGGCAAACTTAGTGCCTTTTATTACATAACCCTTTTTGTGTTTAATCAAAAGGAAGCTAGAGTCACTTTCATGACGGTCCAGTAAAGATGTTATAGACAACATATGTTGAATGTTTTGACTTGTAATGTGTGTTATATTATGGAATATACTTGCTTCTGCATTGGGCTGACAGTTTTTAATAGACTAATTACGATGTGATAGATACCGAAGATCTTTGGGTTTCATCAAAAAAGAAGCCAGCGTCGCTTTCATGATGGTCCAGTAAAGTTGTTATAGACCTATGCAATGACTTTATGTTGAATGTTTTGACTTGTAATTATTATGGAATATATTATGGAATATACTTACTTCTGCATTGGTCAAGTCCCCCCAAATTTCTGTTCCTGGTCCTATTGTTGCCCCTTTGTATGTTCCTTTTCATTCTGTGCCATCTGTCTGCTTACAAACTGTGCACTGTACATTTTTCGGAACCTTTCCTATTGTGCTTGTTGTCTGTTTTCAAGTTCACAAACTCACTTCCATCTCCTTTGTCTCTGTCTGTCATTACACGATGTGATCACAGAAGATGTGGACTCAACACGGAGACGAAACTCAGGTCTGTTGCTTGCTGATTTGCTTTCCCTTTACTCTTTCTGTGTCTCTACTTCTCGGTGTTGTCATTTCCCACTGCTTTCAAAGTCTGTCACTGCAGGAACGTTCATCAGCTTTGTCTTGTGATATTGACAGTTTAAGAAGACATTTCTAGGGTAATGTAATACAAGTTGTAAAGTTTGCACCAGGTCTACTAACCCATCATCAAGTTTAAAAACAAACATTGGTTGCTGGGGGTTAGCAGACGTGGTGGAAATGTAATGGCTTTTATTGCAGTACTTTTTCAAAGTTTTGTTAAAAAGTAGATTGGTTAGTTCATGAACTCATCTTCTGCAACTTGAAATCTGAAAGGAACTCAAAAATAAGAATTAAGTTATATGTAGTCAGATCAAGCTGTTGTTTGAGGCCTAAGTCAGAGATCAGTACATTTAGATCTTGGTACAATTTTTATCTAATTTTTGAGTAATTGTACTAGTTGATTACTGCCACTGTTGTGGAACACTCGACTTGAGGAACCTTGGTCTTTACACCTGGAGGCCTGTTTATCATTGGTCAGATTTTAGTGGTTTTGGAGGTTTATGAAACCATGGATAATCTCAGTTTCTCTAAAGCCACCAATCTTATGGCATTTATTAAAATATCCAAATAAAAAAGTACAACAGAAAAATAATGCTGAACGATGCACTAAAGAATACAAATACCTCTAAAAATTCTAGCCAAATTCGGATAATTCCTAGCAAAAAAACAAAACTGAAAACCTCTAAAAGTCCGAATTGATTGAAAACAGTCCAATGGGTCAGCGCAGCTCCCATTGACATTTATGGGACCTGGACAACTTTTACATGATGATGTTTTGTATTAGTGGTTTTTACATTTGGGGGCAGATTGATCAAGAGTCGAAGTGGAAATTTGAATTTCAAGTTATTTTTGTGTACTTCGACTAGGGAATTGTCCAAATTCAATTAAAATTTGCAAAAAAAATTTAAAATTTGAATCTCGAAATCTTTAAAAATTCTAATTCGACCGTTCGCCATCGAAAATATGCCGTTGCTGTTTTAGCCTATGGGGGACCTCCTAGAGCCTATATGGAGTCAATTGGTGGACTTTGAAAATTAAAACTTTGGTTGTGATTTTTTTTTATTTAAAAATTAGATAAACTCAGATGTTCTCATCTTGAGAGTTTTAGAAAAAGTTTTTTGTTGGGGAAAAAAGGAAATCCAATTGTAGGATTTTAGGCCCCAAAATGCGCAGCCTTAAAAGGAATGGTTGGGAGCATGTTGTTTTTAAAAAACACATCAGTTATTAGTGCTGCTTCAGCAGATGTATGTACTGAAACCCATTCCTCAAAAGAGGAAACACATTTTTTATATTCTGTTTTGAAATCTAACATGGGGCTAGATATTTTGTCAATTTCCCAGCTGCCCCTGGTTATGTGACTTGTGCCAGCACTTTTGGAGGGAACTTTTTTCTGTCGGGCTTTTGTTTTTTCTTCTCAATGTAACTGATGGAGTCACAGTGGGACACGGGTTTTACTATTGAGTACTTTTCTTAGATCTACCAGGCAGCTGTTTTCTTTTGTTAGGGAGCTGTTATCTGGTTACCTTCCCATTGTTCTTTTGTTAGGCTTCTGGAGGGGGTGATGTCACTCCAACTTGCAATACAGCAGTAAAGAGTGATTGAAGTTTATCAGAGCACAAGTCACATGACTTGGGGCAGCTGGGAAACTGACCCATGTCAGATTTCAAAATGAAGTATAAAAAAATCTGTTTGCTCTTTTGAGAAATGGATTTCAGTGCAGAATTCTGCTGGAGCAGCACTATTAACTGATGCTTTTTGAAAAAAAAAAAAAAAATTCCCATGACCGTATCCCTTTAATATTACCAAACAAAATCATTTCTAACATCCAGCATTGATTATTTGACTGCTTTTTGCTCATAAAACTTATTTTTTTTATAATTTAAATGTTATTTGCTTGTATGACCATGTACTGCCATTATTTTTATTTATATGTATCACTGGCTACAAAGGTTGAGGCCTAGTTAAGTTCCAAAAAGAGATGAATACGGCCCTTGGATCCCTGTCATATATTAGTAATGATAAAAAAGTAATTGTTCAAAAAGGAAGTATTTGCTGGTGAGCAACTGAGACCACACACTGGCTCAGTACATCGGTTACAGTAAGGGGCAGATTTATCAAAGGTCGAGTTGTGTTTTCACCAAAAAAAATTTCAAGGGTAGTTTTCACTCAAAAAATTAAATTTTTTGGGTTAAAAAAAAACTTACATTTTTCAGGGTTTAAAGGAGGTGGAAAGGTTAAAACTAAGTAAGCCTTATCCGAAAGATCCACCTAAGTATACCAGTAAACCCTCAAAGTAATGCTGCTCTGAGTCCTCTGTCAAGAGAAACACCACATTTCTTTCCTTCTATTGTGTACACATGGGTCTTCTGTTTGCTCCTCCCCCCCCTTCTCTGCTGTAATCTGAGCCCAGGGCTATGAGTGAGCAGGGAGAGACTCAGGCGGGAAGTGAAGTCACACCAAGCTAATACTGCAGCTGCTATCCTAAACAAACAGAGAGCTTCTAGAGCTGTTTACTCATGTATGATAAAACTTTCTACAGAATAAATATAACATTCTAGTTGCATTATTGCAGCTAATCTAATGGCAATAACATGCCTCCTTAGCTTTCCTTCTCCTTTAAAAAGAACTTTTTCTTTCTTGTTTTTGTTAAAAAACTTTCCTGTTAAAATTTTTTCTAGCTCTATTATACCCCGAAGCTGGAAATAGCTCAAATCTGAAAAATCTAAAACCTGTCAAGGTCGTGTAGGAGTCAATGGCAGAGATCCCTTGAACCATTTGAAGGAATAACCTTCATGATGTTTCTAGTTTTTCTCTGTGGCTTTCACTCGAAAACTTGATCAATTATAGTAATTTGAGTTTTTTTCCAATGAAAACTCAACTAATTTCAGTTTTCTATTGTTCACAAAAATTTTTCCATTTGAGTATTTTCTTAAAAAGGAAAATATTTCAGTGTTGAGTTCATTCAAGGTATAAAAACAAACTCACAAACCTCAAAAACTCTATCTTTAATAAATATCCCCTCAATTCCACTTCGGTTTTAGTAAGCTTTTGGCTGCCCTTTAATAGAAAAATAATGTCTGGGAGGCAGCCACAATAACATTGTTTTGTGAGGTCAGTGAAGAATATTTGCTACATTTATCTGTAATCTTCATGGCAATGAAAAATAAATGAGCCTGTGTAAATAGAACGTCTGCATTAATCTATTTTATTACTGCCACAGGATTGTTATCTAATGGACCAAGAAATACTTACAACAAAGTTGTATTTTCTACTTATGTGAAACATTACAACTCAAAGGCAATTTTTTTCTGAGCAGATATTTAATAATGATTTTGCAAGCATGAAGCAGTCTGGAATGGCATGGCATAACCATAATAAGCCATTAACTATAGAGCTGGAAGTGCTATTTATCCAGTACTGCAACAAAATCACACAAATTTAAAGGGGGGAATAATACAGTATTGTTTTTTGAGAATTTAGAAGAACTGTTATTTTTATATACAAACACAATTTTCTTTTTTTTCTCCAGTTTTGTGATAGATTCTGGAGTTGTAAAGCTCCTTGGAATTAGTTCCTCTGGCTTTTTGTTAGGATTTACAATTTTCTGACCACAATATATATTCACATGCCAGATTGCTGTTGCTGGATGGCATTGAAACCTGTGAACTGTGGCCATTGTGGTATTATTACTTGGGGAAAATATTACAAAAATGCTGATGGTTCTCTTAATCAGGGTTCTACTGGTCCAATTCCCTTAAAGACCCTCCCAGCCCTCATGAATACAGTGCTGCCAACATAAGAAAAAGTCAACAAAGTCAGATTTATGCCAGTTGTATTCAATAATCTTGTTACGGGTAGATATGTGACCTTGATGTCCCAATGTGATAGATTGTAAAAGAGTTAGGAGACATTGTTTGCCCCAGCATATGTTTTTGTGGCACTTATACGTACGTTATCTCTACAGTGTCCCATTGTGCTCTTGTACCTTCTCAGGTCTGGTGTTGTTCTATATCATGTGGTATCCCTTTCCAACCATTTATTTGTTCTTCTAGTCATCTCCAGTTATCCCTTTTACATTATATTCACCCTTCCCTCTCACCATCCATAGAAACCCTTCAGTTCTTTGTCCCGTCTCCTGCTCTCATGCTTATGCGTTTCTTCACCATATACGTAGAACAAAAATATAATTATAAGTTACATTTACAAAAAAGGAGTAAAAGAAGGAGGAAGGTGTAAGAGATGGTGTATTCACCTTGGGTTGGAGACTGTAGTCATTCTAAATACAGCTTCCATAGAACCATTGTTTTTTATTTTCATATCAGTTGCTTGGATTTGATGCATTCTTATTTAGAAAGTGTAACGATGGTGGCAGTTGCACAAAGATAAACGTAGACATTGCATGAATTGGTACCATTCATTAAATGTATTGTACTTGCCTCCAAAGCTACTCCATGCACCTTCATATTGTTCACTTGGAGCTGGTGCATGTGTCCATTCCTCAAAGGTGTTGGTAACTCCAGGCCTCCCACAGGGACCTTGTCAATGGACACAATGTACTTGTGCCGAAAGACTTAGGCGCAAATGTTATTTTGATGGCCTCAGCCTCAGCCACTTGCATTCTCAATTACAGTAGGTCGGAATTATGCATTTTGGTTAAAAAACACGTCAAAATTGCACATGAAGTCATAATGAGTTGGTGTAGATTTAGTTCAAACATTCTACAGGACACACTCTTGTGTGGTGGCAGACAAGGAAATTAGTCCCAGCAACAAATTTTCTCTACTGCTTGGGACTAGTCTTCCTGAAATGCCTTCCCGCCAGCATGAATACGAGTCACCAGGGGGTTGCATACGTATTGCTTCATTATTCAAAGTCACCCAAAGTTTCCTTGTCAGGCAACTTTGAAAAACAAAGCATTATGTATGCCATTCCTCTGCCGATTTGCATATTTGCTGGTGGGAATGCATTTCGGGAAGACTAAGCTCCCCGTCTGCCACCACCCTTAGGGGCAGTCAGATTTATTAAAATTCAAAATGTTTGTTGGGGGGGAAGCAGATGCGGAAAACAACGCAGACAAAATTGCAAATTTTTCTGGAACGCTAGCTTATTTATGAAAAAAACATAATGAAAGATTCCTGTGCACTTTTTTGTGGAACTAAATGTCACATGGCAGTGGGAAATACACTATTCCCATTGACTCCTATACAACCTCACCTGCTTTTACTTGCTGAGTTTTTTCTGGAGACTTTTTGTTTTTTTTAATAGAGTCTGACCATTCGGGGTTTCAGAAAGGTTTTTGTGGCTGTGTTTTATCTCCATATTATTCCAAAATCAAGAAATAAATGCCAACTGGATTTTTTTGGATAAATTAGCCCCTTACAGATGATTTTGTCTCTTTTCTAGTTGCATAGATAGCAGTTTTCTGGCTTCTTCCCAAATAGAGGAGCAGTTTTTGTAATTCCATATACAAGTATTTTCCCTAATATATATATTTAAGACTTTTTAGCCATCTCATCAACTTCAGACTCTTAATTCAACATTTTCAGCTTCTCATTTGCTCCCCAGCCTCCCTCTCAGATATTCACGTCTCTGCTCCATCTGGCGCAGCTCTCTGCTGCTTTACTTGCCTTCAGCTCATAACTCTGCTTTAGGAAGTAGATTTGTGGGAAGATGAGGAGCAGTGGGGAAATTACATGTTCCCTGACATTATCCTCTAATTAAGATAATGCTAATGAAGTCCTTCGTATGCCTATAAAACGGTGGTGGTTAATAGACAATATTGTCCATTGCCATCTGTATTTTCCATGTTCATATTTCCCTAATGTGCCTGTATATCATGTGCATGAACTCTGCTTTACCTTTGTGTTGCTATGCTCGAGTCATATGTTTGTACCCTAAATATCATTCATTTTATTTAAATTATATACATTTGTGCATGCATTCATCTTCTTTTCATCATCTTCATTTCATTTGTAGAGGAAAAGGTTGCAGAACAAGAAAATGGGAAACCAGGTAGGGGACGTGTTTAGATGAGAGAAGGCAAATGGTTTTGTTAATTTCACTTATGTTGTATTTCTTCAGGAGTAAAAAAGAATAAATAACTACAGAAATGGGATCCTTTATTCATAAGCTCACTATCCAGAAAAACCCAAATTTGTCCAACTATTATTAACTATTATCAGCACCCAGGACCCTTTAACTTATAACAAGTGAACATTTGTTCAATAAAATGAAACCTTAACACTTGGTGGCAGATTTATCATGGGTCGAATTCGAGGGTAAAAAAACGAATTTTTGATGAATTCAAATTCGATCAAAAAAAAAAAAATACAATCTAAAAACTTCCCATAGGGTTAAATAGCAATTCGGTAGGTTTAATCTGGCGAACTAGGCAGTCAAAAGAAAATTAAAAGGGCAAGTAATTCGAGTGACGAATATTTGAATAAAATTTTAAAAATTCGATGGTTGAAGTGGCCTTCAAAAATATTCGAAATTCGAATTGTTTTGAAAATTCAATCGAATTTCGAATCATTCATGTGAATTTGATAAATCGGCCCCTTGCTATACATTAGTCCAGGAATATCCAAGGCTAAAAGCATCTACCTGCCAAGCACCTAAGGACTGATTTGGCCCCTTATAGGGGACATGTTATACCATTGAGTTGCATTTAAGGGTACCTATTGGCAATAAAGGGCACCTATTGGCATTCTTCATGGTCTTTGTTGAATTTTTTTTCTTTTTCCAAGAGATACACTGTCATATGGAGACAAGCAGGGCTAAGACTATAAAAGGCATTACACATATACATTCCACGCTTCTCTATAGGGTGATGAAGACACAAAAATTGCCCAGGACAAAACATTGAATCTCACCGGCTTTCTAAATTTGAAGCACATGCTAGTGTGTGTTTGTGAAGTTTCTCATTCATCCAGGTCACTGTATATCTGTAAAATAAGTCAACTCAACTGCACTTGCTGTGTTTTTTTTTTTCATTTCACTAGTCATCTGACTGGCTTTCTCATTTCAAACTTGAGAAAGCCAGAGGTGACTGGTGAAACGTCTTCAAAAAGAAAAACAGCAAGTCTAGTTGATTTGCCTTATTTCTTCAGCTATACATGCTAGACTAGAGGTTCATTTGTATATGAATTTTTTTTTTAGATCTTTTTAAATCAGTCCCAAAAAAATCAATCCATCATGTGCTCTAGAGTTCTGCCTCTTGCTTATTCTTTGTCTAGTGCCACCCTACTGGCTGGCCAGGGATGCTACAACACTGATTTTGTACCTAGCGTATCACAATTCAGTTGGTCTGCGTGCTTTCTACAGTTGTATATGTTAAAGCTACATGTAAGCCAGCCTTATAGCAACAATGTAAACATGGAAAAAACATTGCAAAGCGTTCCAAAAAATCATTAACTATATTGAAATTTCTAGTTTACTCAAAATTTGAAAGGAATTGCATTGTTGCCTTGAAAATGGCTGCCCCCAAAAGTGCTGCATGCCTCTGCTCACTTCCATGTTGCTTTTACTGTCTTATAAAAAACAGCTTGTGTTTAGCTGGTTCTGTCCAACCAAGGGTTCACATGATCCAAAAAGCAATGTCCAAGCTGTGGGGCACGAAGGGTGCTGACAAACTGGGATGTCCAGCAGTTGTAAGGGAATGCTTGGGTTGTACTGGGTTAACAGCCAGAAAGTCACACTTTGAAGGTCACTGTTTAGGTGCTGTTTTGTAAGCATCGTAATATTGCTTCCATATGTGTTGTGGCTTGTTCAGTGTGTATACTCTGCTTGATTTTATGCTGATAGATCGTGATCTATAATATTTGTTACCATCAGGGGGCATCAGAAGGCCCTCTTTGAGGCATTGTTCAGTATTTTATATATAGACTTCAGGGAGGTCCAACTTAATGCTCTTCAGTTCTTGTTGACCTGCAACTGCCAACATCCCAATGACCAGCGGCAGGTCAGCAAAAGACTGTCATTGTAAAACTAGATATGGTAGGTCAACAGCAACTGGACGGTTGAAGGTCTGACACCCTGGTTTATGTATTATATCACCCCACACACACTCAAACGTCCTGCATTGTGATAGATCCAAGTAAAATTTAAAATGACCCTGCCTTTATATAGCAACGTATAAATTTATCTTGATTCTTATGATTTGCTCAAACAGGTGCTATGGACGTAGAAGAAAGGACGCGGCAGCTGAAAATGAAGATCAACAAATACAAGCAGGTGGCGGGATCAGATTCTAGGCTAGAGAAAGACTATCATCCAAAGGTAGGTAAAACCAAGCTTGACTATTCTTGCACCTATGACAAGGTATTTCCACCCTTTGATAAATATACCCTCAGATGCCCTATATTAGAGGTATAGGGTGTAATCTTGTCTTGTGCAAAGGGTTTTCAGATATATATTCAAAATTTGCAAGGGCAGAATATTCATAAATGAGTGCAAGTAGATGTGTATTTAGTACTGTGCCTGTCCTGTATTAAATAAGCCCTAGACGTCCAGCTCTGTCCTGCCTGCCAGTATAATGGTGGTGCTACATATTGAGGCCACCTGGCTCTTTATTCATATGCATGGTCTCTATCTACAAGCAACAATAGTATTGAAGAAATCGGATCCGCACACACATACTCTTGCAGTTGAGGGGATTCCCCTTTTATTTCACCAAATTTATTTTGGTGAAATAAAAGGGGAATCCCCTCAACTGCAAGAGTATGTGTGTGCGGATCCGATTTCTTCAATACTATTGTTGCTAAGGGACCTTGCCGGGTCTACGGGAGTCCAGCACCACGTCAAGCAGTGTGAGTAAATTGCGGGAGTGCGGTGGCAAAAATAACTCTATCTTCAAGCTCCAGCTTGGTAACTCCAGTCCTCCCACATGGACCTACAGTATGTCAATAGACACAATGTACTTGTGCCGAAAGAATTGGGTGCAAATGTTATTTTGACAGGAATGGCCTCATCATCTCCCACTTGCATTCTCAGTTACAGTAGGTTGGAATTATGCATTTTGGTTAAAAAAAACAGGTCAAATTGCACTTGCAGTCATAATGAGTTGGTGTAGCTTTAGTTCAAACATTCTACAGGACACACACTATTGTGGTGGCACAAGAGTTACCAACTGTGACTTTATAGTTGCACGCAAGTTTTTGTGGCCCGTCTTTGGCAGATGATCACTTTGCAAGTCTTTGACCCTCAAATGTTGATCCTTACTTACATTTTACATTTTTCTACACAGAATCTCATAAGTCATAGACATTCAAACTACACCTCCATCCCGGTTCTTTTTTTAGACTACCAATCTTCTATGCTCCATTGTTTAGTGCCACTTTGGAGTTTGTACATGTATGTGTGTGATTAATATAATAGAACATAGCTCAACCCGAATGCATATGGAGCCTAACATTTGACCACAGATATCTGTACATAATATATACATTTCTCAAAACAATAGTTACTGGTTCCTACATACCTCAAATGATAATAAACAACCCCTAACTCAAGTAGTAAATGTTTATCCAGTTCCTTAGCTTTTATAACCCAAACTCAAAGTGGTATCTAGTTTCTGTCTGTCTATTATGCACTACTGTGTCATGGCTTACACCTAAATCATTAGTATATGGATATAAAACAAAATTGGTCTCAATACAGATCTTTTTGGTACTCCACTTGCATTGAATTAATCATTCATTGCTACTTCTTGTACAATGGTCCCAAGGAAATGCAGAACTTTCAAGCCCAACTGACCTTGGTTTTAATGATAATGGTTTATATAACACTCTATGCAGAGCCACTGCATAATCCAACTTCCTATTCATACTTGATCTGTCCATCACAAAACATCCTGACTGATTCTTTAAATCAAATTCAGAAGTATTGTCTTGCAACAAACATTCTATATACAGGGATCTGTTATCCAGAAAGCTACAGGAAGGTTGTCTCGCATATTCAATTTTAACAAATAATTCTAATTTTCAGAAATTATTTCCTTTTTCTCTTTAATAATAAAAGCTTGTATAATAATAATAGCTATAATAATAGCTTGTACTTGATTCCAACTAAGATATAATTAATCCTTATTGGAGGCAAATCAAGCATATTGGGTTTCTTTAATGATTAAATTGTATATTAGCAGACATGGCGGCCTGTTTATTAAAGGTTTTTGAAACCAAAACTAAACTCACTCTCTCTAAAACCACGAATGTCACGACATTTATTAAAAAAATTTGAATGGGATAAGTCGAGAAGACTGTGACTTAGGGTTGCCACCTGTCCGGTTTTGAACCGGACAGCCCGGTATTTTGAAGGGCTGCCCGGTTCAATGCTTCCTGCCCCGTTTTCCATATAAGGAAAACCGGGCGGGATTAGCTTGATTGACGCCGCGATCGGCCAATCGGCGATCGCGGCATCATAGCTCCGCCCCATGACGTCACGGGACCGCCCCATGATGTCACGGGACCGCCCACTGACGTCACAGGACCGCCCCGTGACGTCACGGGACCACCCCCCGTCCGGCTTGAGCCACAGGGAAAGGTGGCAACCCTACTGTGACTCTATAGTTGCACAAAAGTCAGCATCAAAAATCCCCAAACACTTTTAAAAACACAAATCAAAGAAAGATCTTTCAGTTGTTTTCCCCTACAACTTTTCTTTCAGTTTTGGCATCAAAAAGCGCAACCCCCAAAATTTGTTTCTTAAAAATGGGACCCTTAAGGTATAAATATCCAAAATATAGAAACCCCATTTTCCACATTCCAAATATTTTGGATAACCGGTCCCATAGCTGCATATAGTGGACCGTACATGTAATACGTAATTTACAGAGGTAAGGTGACTTATAAACCTTGGAGAAACCTAAGTTGCTCTTTATAATGGACAATTCTTATTTATTTTTTCATACAAGAAACAAATAAAGGATGGAAAGATGAGCAGGGTGAGAAGAAAGCTAAAAGAAAGGTGAAGTCAGCAAGGAACAAGTAAAAAGTGAAAGGCAAAGGACATAACAAAGAGGGAATGGGGTGCTATAGGGCAATATTTCTTAATCTTATTCTCAGGGGGCCCAAATTAAGCCTAATAATGAAGACTTGTTTCATGTACCTTGTGTGTTGTGTGTATTTTCTGTTGTAGGAGAAACATGTAACTGTGTTCAGGGTTATCAGAACAGAATACAACAGGCCTCTAAGCTGGATGTGTTTTTGAGCTCTTGGTTATCGAGGAATAATCTTGTATTTTGTTTGCAGTATCGGACGGGCCGGGATCCACAGAGGGGTTCAGACAATATGTCCAATAAATCATCAGACAGTGATGTTAGTGATGTGTCCGCTGTATCACGGACCAGCAGCGCCTCTCGTTTTAGTAGTACGAGTTATATGTCTGTGCAGTCGGAAAGGCCTCGAGGGAACATGAAAATAGGGTGAGTATCAGAACAAAACAACACTTGCTTCAAAAATGTACTGTGTAGACTAGGGATGCACCGAATCCAGGAATCGGTTCGGTATTCGGCCAGGATTTCCATTTTCGGCCGAATCCTTGTGCCTGGCCGAACCGAATCCGAATCCAAAAAAATCATGTGACTTTTCGTCACAAAACAAGGAAGTAAAAAATTTTTTGGCTGCGTAATTCGTGCGTGGCACGCTTTTACCCTTCCCCCTAGCTAATTTGTATATGCCAATTCGGTTCGGTATTTGGCCAAATCTTTCACAATGGATTTGGGGGTTCGGCCGAATCCAAAATAGTGGATTCGGTGCATCCCTAGTGTAGACAGGTGCAGCCATTCAAGTTAAACAGAGCAATAGGGCAGACATTGTCATAGCAGATAACGCACTGAGCTTTGTAGAACTCAATGGTTTAATACTTGACCTGGGAGATAAACAGGGGTCAAATGCCATTAATGTCTCTCTATAGAACTATAGAATGAAAACCTTTTTTTGCAATGAGAAATTATTAACAATGCTTAAGGTAGCCTTAAAATGTATTATTTGCTTTGAAAGTTCAATATGATCACACAACTGGGGAGTAGAACTCTACTTATTCATGGAACCAGCAAATTGGACTAAGGCTTTATAAAATGCACTTCCCCAAAAGAATTCCAAACGCATGTTACCCGTCATTGGTATATTCAAATGTTCTTTTACGGCATTTCATCCCTTCTCAGTTGTGAGACATATAGATCCAATAAGAAAAAAAAGAACGCCAATACCTTTGTTTGCTTCAGTCGGGGTGTTTCCAAAATTTATTCCATGGTGCTATACACACTCTGCAAGGATCCTTGCAGAGTGTCTATAGTACCATGGAATAAATTTTGGAAACATCCCGATTGCAGCAAACAAAGATATTGGCGTTCTTTGTTTCGTGTTGTATTTACTGCTGGCGTGTGCCTAAGCCAGTGCCTATACCTTTATCCCCTTAAAGGGATCCTGTCATGGGAAAAAACTTTTTTTTTCAAAGTACATCAGTTAATAGTGCTGTTCCACAAGAATTCTGCACTGAAATCCATTTCTCAAAAGAGAAAACTGATTTTTTTTTATATTTCATTTTGAAATCTGACATGGGGCTAGACATTTTGTCAATTTCCCAGCTGCCCCAAGTCATGTGCTCTGATAAACTTCAATCACTCTTTACTGCTGTACTGCAAGTACCAGATAACAGCTCCCTAACACAAGATAACAGCTGCCTGGTAGATCTAAGAACAGCACTCAATAGTAAAAACCCATGTCCCACTGTGTACTATTCAGTTACATTGAGAAGGAAAAACAACAGCCTGCCAGAAAGCAGTTCCCTCCTAAAGTCCTGGCACAAGTCACATGACCAGGGGCAGCTGGGAAATTGACAAAATGTCTAGCCCCATGTCAGATTTCAAAACTGAATATAAAAAAAAAATCTGTTTGCTCTTTTGAGAAATGGATTCAGTTTAGAAGTCTACTGGAGCAGCACTATTAACTGATGCATTAAAAAAAAAAAAAAACATGTTTTCCCATGACAGTTTCCCTTTACTTGGATTGTGCGTTGTGAGACATATAAATTCATATTTATTAAATGTCAGATTTTAGTGGTTTTAGAGCCACTTAAACTCTATTCCTGTAATTTATTAAAAGTTCAGGTTATAAATAGTACGAACGGACAAAAATGCTGAACAATGTGCTAAATAAATACAAATACTTTTATTACCTTAAAAAATCCAAGCTTTTCAAACAATTACTAGCAAATATAAAAATCTGAAAAACTATAAAAGTCTGAATTGATTAAAAATGTTCCAATAGGATCAGCACGGCTGCCATGGAACTTCGACAGCTTTTAATTGGCCCAGTTTTGTATTAGAGAAAAAAAAATATTCGTGACAAAAACAGAAATTCGAATTTTAGTTAAATCTGACCCTTTTTGTGAAAATATTTGGTATTAGTTGTATGGGAGCAGTAACCATTGAAATTCAAATCATTACAATAAAATAATATATTTGCTTCCATAAATAATATACTGAACCTTGCTCAAATCATCGGAAATATCTACTGGTTGGGGTTGAGATGTTGAATGCCTAATCAATCAACAGTACAGTATGAGAGAAGGATTTGACCAGATATGAACCTAACACAAATGTTCATTGTAAACTTACCTATTATTTACAAATA
>CM044441.1:137134108-137151503 GCA_024363595.1 Xenopus borealis
CAGGGAGCATAGGGCAGGCAGAGTATGGCACACACAGGGAGCATAGGGCAGAGTATGGCATACACAGGGAGCATAGGGAGGGCAGAGTATGGCACACAGATCATGGGGAAGGCAGAACAGAGACAGGAAACCACTCTCAGATGCACTGTATACAGTTACACAATGTTGGTGCCCCTTCAGCAGTTTGTATGAGATATGGGCAGTTTCATTCTGAGTCTGAGAGGTGAACAGTACAATGCTTTATGGTGTGAACAATAGAGGTTTTATATGCAGGGTCAGACTGGAGTCTTGGGGCCCTACCGAGGCTGCAAAACAAAAGGTCCTCCTGGCAGACCCCAGGGGCCCCTCTCGATTTTTAAATGCAGTGAGCAGGCACGGAAAACGCTGCACCGGGGCACAACAGCTGCACCACCAGCGGGAAAATGTAAGCCCCTGACCCTGTATGAACAATGGAACAGGAGTTTATAGTCTAAATTTGAGGCTTAAACAATGCAGGGGCCAGTTAATATCAGTACTGATACACAAGATAAGCAGTCACAGGAACTATAGTTAGGGACCCCATGGAAGCGGGAGCCCTGAGATGAAAAAAGCATGATTCAAGGTCACAGTGGGTGGTGCATGGGTTAATCATGGGAGTAGTTTTGGAGTAATTATGGAGTAGCTGTAGCAAATTTTAGGTGTGGCATTAGTCCCAAGGTCATTTTTTATTCATAGGGTCCCCATTTTACTTTTTGGCAGTGGCCACCACCCTGACTGACTGATGAGCTGATAATTGGGACCTGCTGACTTAGAAGATTAGGGCCTATGTTTACTGATGATTGTGGGTCTGTATGTTCCACTACCAAGTGTAGGACCCTCATACAGAGAAAGGCACATCTTTGTATTCTAGGAGAAAAAGTAGTTACATTCGAGGTGCGACATTGGGGCCATGAGTTGCAGCCTTGGAAAAGAACATGGTGCTTTGCACCTTTCAGCCTTATGATCTGATTTGGATATTCAGTTCAGTCACAGTGAGAGTTCTCTGTCTGTAGCAGAATTGACGTATAGAACAGAAGAGCAAGCTGATTGATTCCTTCCATTGATATACTGCACATATGGAGTCTTACCAACCGTTATAGAATGTACTTCTGCTGGACAGACCAAGTTTCTAAAGCCCTGTTTCCTTCTTGTAGTGCATTCATGTTTTTGTGCAGTGAATTTGGATGATTGGCAACATAAATTAAACCAATTAAAATACAATTCAAGAATTGTATTAAAATCTACAACAATATGTTGTTATTTAAAGATTATGCATTGTCGTTAATAACGTAACTGTTAGAATGAGTCAAGCTACATGTAGTATATGAGTCTATGAGCGCAATGTGAGGATTCAGTATGTCACAGAGCATTGTGCATCTTTCTGTGTGCCAAAAAAAGATTCCAGTGGGTGCTTTATGTTACTATCTGTAGCACAGGCCTGTCACCCTTCTGTTTATATTGATTTTCCCATTTGAACACTGCTTCTGTGAGGCTGATAGAGTTGCTTCGCCTTGTTACACGAGGACTCGTTTTCCATCCAACGCACGGAACAAGAGTTTCTTCTTAGCAGCCGATAAATAAAGATTGGATCACATTCCCTGGGAAGCCAGTGGACTTGCTATTGACATATTATCATGTTCCTAGAACTGCTGTGTATAGTATTGGGTTTTCCGCTGTATAGACAATCATAAATGAGGACCTAGGTTATAGGTCATAAATAAATACATCCAACTGGGTAAAATGAAATATACAGTATATATATATGGAATCTATTAGAATGCTCTTATAGTTACGTTGTTAAATCGGATTGAACAAAGTCCATCAAGTGTATAATTTTCAGCTTAATTTCTTCCAAGGCAGTTCTGTGACCACTCATACTCCTAGTGATATAGAAGAACCTAGAAACACACACAAACAGGAGATCTGAAATACAGAGCAAGAATAAATACACCAGCATTTGCCTTATTTATGGTTCCAGAAGTACAAAATTATAATTTACTCATTAAAACTATTGGTTTGGAGGGATTTAGTAGGCTTCTAAACAATGTTAAACTGAGTGTGATACATATTATTGAGTTCATGTGCTGAGGACGCTGGGAGTTGCATTTCTGTTCCTTTGAATGAATCGCAAGCCTGAGATCATGTGCAGGTAGCATTTTTGACTACTTGGCTATATACACATGATATGTAGGAGTTGCCATATTTCTAACAAGCTGACTCTCCAATCACTCAAATCCTACTGATCTTTTTCTACTCAGATGAAATGTTCTGTAACTCCCTGTATAGGGTTGCCACCTTTTATGGAAAAAAAATACCGGCCTTCCTATATATTTATCTCTTTTCCCTATTAATAACATTGGGATCAACCATCATTTTTACCAGACAGGCCAGTAAAATACCGGGCAGGTGGCAACCCTATCCTTGTGCCTCCTTTATAAGAAAAAGAACATTTGCTGTCAGCAGAGTTGAATGATTCCTTCCTTTAACTTTCTTTATTTTCCTACTGAAATCTTTCCTTTTCTCTTTTCCCCTTTTCTTTCCTTTTTCTTTTTGTGTTTGTTGCGTTCATACAAACCCCACAAATGACCTAACAGTGCGTTGGCATCCAAAATGCAAAGCAGACAAATGGGCGCCTCAGGGAAGAACATGACCAAAAGTACCAGCATTGGAGGGGATATGTACACCCTGGAGAAGAACGACGGAAGTCAATCCGACACGGCCGTGGGCACCGTGGGTGCGGGTGGAAAGAAGAGACGTTCAAGCATAGGCGCCAAAATGGTGGCCATCGTGGGCTTGTCGCGAAAAAGCCGAAGTACCTCACAGCTCAGCCAAACAGGTAGGACAACAATATTATTTATACATTTAAATATTTTGCATGCCTTTAATGATAGAAATTTACTTTCATTCCACTTTAAAATGGTCCTGGATTCAAGTCTGGTATATCATGTAAGAAAATGCACTCTATTTGCCCTGGTCCCGTAACCCATAACAACCTATAAGACGTATAATTTCAAAAAGCTGAAAGCTACCTGCTGATTGGTTGCTATGGGTTGCTGGAGCAGTAGCAAACTTTTTAAACATTGACCCAGCTATATCAAAAAGGTTTGTTGAAAACAATGACTCTTGGGCTTAGGCAAAATAATACAACATATACCCCAGAAAGTACAGGCCTTGATTGACAATTTATTGTGTCTTTTTTCAGAAACATTTGTGTCTTTGCTCCAGTAGCTGTAATACATTTTATATAAATCAGAGGGCTACTATTCCAGTTCTAATAGGGGGTGTAGGGCCCATAGCACAGCATACACTATTTGCAATACACTCAGTGTGATTCTTCATTGCTGGTAAACTGTGTCAAAATTATTTCATTTTATTGTTTTACTGGTCCTTTAAGGCACAGGGTTTGCAATCCATGGACAGCCCAATGTTGGGACAGAAAAATATACTTGATTCTCCAGTTATATTCCTTCTCTACATGGGCAGAAATCTACAAGGTTTCTTATTCTAAAATGTAAATGGTGGGTAAACTATACTCACTTACATTCAGTTGTTTCAGTAAATTGGGATGTTATAGAGCTCCAGGGTGCATGTAAAGTCTGCAGTGTAATTTTGGGCACAAGTCACCTTCTCAATACAGTGTCATTTTCCCCTTAATACCTGCCTTTGATGTGTGGTTTGAGGCCAAACCCACAAGTTTTCCTCCAGTTGGGTGGGTTTTGGTTGAAATTACAGTGACCATTTCAGGTTAGCTGGGTGGGGGTCAGTGTCAGACTGGGATGCCAGTGGCCCACCAGAAAACCTTAGACCAGGGGCCCACCGGAAAACTTTAGACCATGGACCCACTTTCCAAACCATTATTCCTCCTTTCCTCACTCAACCTCTTTTTTCTCCTAGACTTTTATATATATATATATATATATATATATATATATCAGACCTTTGCTCCTGAAGGTCCTAACAAGGAGACAGGGGTATGGGTTGGGTGTGGGTCCTACAATGGCAACATTTTGCAGGTTTGGATGCAGATTGAGTTTTCCCTGTCCCGCACATCACTAATTCCAACATATCTGCTGCCACAAGATTGACACAACTGCAGCTGAAGGAAATGCCAATCCTCTTCATTCTGCCCCTACATCACTGAACTTAGTTGAGAATAGAATCCTTGGCTTTAGGGTTGAGCTTTACTCTTTGGATGGCATTGGCCCTCACCAAATTTCCCTGTGCTCAAGCAGTTGGATTGGATGAGATTCTGATATGTGGTCAGTGGTGCATTTGTGGTGAAAGTAGCACTTTATGAAGCTGGAATGATTGCCTGAATCTGATAATGTCTTGTACAGAGAGATGCACTGAAACTAACACCAAGGCCTGCAATGTGGATGAGGCTTTCATTGTGCCCCGGGCCAACAAAACTGTCATGTGTAAAGTGTTCTGTTCAAATTAACAGCCCCTGTTACTATACAAGCAGCTTCCATCTAAGTGAATTAGTTTAGTTAATCTAATATCTCTTCATCTTGTGTCGGACACATCCTCGGGGGCCTGCCATCCCCTCGAACACACTCATACACAGGAACATGCCGCTTACAATCACAGTTTGTAGCAAAACATAGCGAGAATTTACCGTCTTTAGATTTTTACTTAATGAACTTGTGTTTTCATCATGGATTATTGTCTCCAATGGTGTAGGAGCCCCTCCTGCTCTCTATAAATATATCTCCATAGGAGAGGGGGGCACTTCAGCCCCTGCATGTTAATTAGCACTTGTACCTTGTTGCTGTGCCGCTTATTGGTGCCTCCCTGTACCTCTGTGCTCTGCATGAATTCAACTCATCTTGCCAGCAATTAAATGCCCTTGGAAATATGTAACTGTGTTTAATGAAAAAGCTCTGTTCTTTGTTTCATGATAAGAGAGAGAGAGAGAGAGAGGTAAGCAAGGGGGCTGTTATTGCTTGCCTTACACACAGTAAGGTGTATGTATGTATGTGTATATATATATATATATATATATATATATATATATATATATACAAATCTTCGAAAAAAGGGGTCCGCACTCTCAGGACTTAAAATAAGGATATGATTTATTAGTAGCACAGACTGTCACTTTGAGAAAGGCCTCGGAGAGGCCGAAACGTTAAACATATAACAAAACATGCCTTATATACCCATGGTGGCGGGAGAACTAAATTGACTGACATAACAATTATGTCGTCATTGCAGAAACGCCCACTAAACTGGTACAACTCCCACATGTAATATAAATATTCCCCATTGAGAGATGAATCCCATAAGCACAAAGATAAATACATAAATATTACAATGACACACATCAATGTTAAGAATGCCCCTGTCTGACTCTAAGGACACATTAAAACCATTATATATATAAATATGTGTGTGTGTGTTGAATATTGAAAGCTCTCATGACAACTGTTTGATATTTATTTATGCGAACAGATGTGCTTTCAATATTCTACTCATATACTAATTTTTTGGTTAGCACCTGACGTTTTGCCCATGAGGCAGGTGGGTGCCGGTTTCTATATATATATATATATATATTCTTATTATTAGTATTGTTAACATGTATTTCTATAGCGCCAACTTATTTCGTAGCGCTTAAAACTGTATCTAGATATTGGCGCTGATGGTTCGCTGTGTCCCACAATCTCACCCATTTAATTGGATCATTATTACCTGTGTAACTATACCCACAAACAACAAAGGTCTCTGTAAAAGATATTGCATAAAACAGCTCATATGTAAAACCGTGCTTCATAAAAATAAACCAGTAGTTGTGCCATTGGGTAATCATAAACCAGACCACACTGAGCATGTGTATGTAGTCTAGTCTTGCAAAGATGTATAACAAAGTTACAAGATGACAGTCCCCTGTGGCCAACTTTGAAAGCATAAATCATTTGTTTGATTAGGCTTGTGGTGCAGTAAGTTCATGCTTGTTTAGTATACAAAATACAGCATTTCTAGCCTAATTCTATTTTAGGCTTTCCTTGCCCTTTAAATATTTATATAGCAGTTTGATCTGTTGCTTAAGTATCTGTTTTGGGGGTATAGTTTTCCTTTAATTAATGCATTGCTGTGTCATGCCTTGTACTGAAGTGCTGGCCGGCTCAATACCCATGGGTTGGGCAGTTTTGGGCCGAACATGCTGCTCCTCTTGCAGGTCGCAGGTGGGTTCAGGTTGAGCTCTTCTGATTGTTCTCCCCACTCATGACCTTAGACTGCTGACTTCCTCTTTTATAGACATCGTCGGAGGGTCAGGTCTATAAAAGGAGGGGCGGGCTGGTGCAGGGCGGGCTGATCTACGGTGGTCACAGGTTGAGGTTTTCTCAACCCGCACATCACTAGTGCCTTGGGGCACAGTGTGATAGTAGAATAAAGCGATCTCCATCTGTAGACAGTCCATCTGTAAACAGTCCATCTGTAGATAGTCCATCTCCATTTGTAGACAGTCCATCTCCATCTGACCCACCTTCTCCCGAGAGGCTGACCAAAGTATTTCGGCCATACCCCAACCTTGCCCCTTTACTGTCCCCTACACCTAGATCAGGGGTGCCCAAAAGGTAGATCAGGATCTACCAGTAGACCTTTAGCTGGTGATCAGTAGATCTCAAGACACTGTCAACAATCGGCTTGACTATATCACCCTCCTGTTTCATGTTTTTCATTCAGATATTTATTATGTTAAGGTTACATATAAAATAGTTATTTGTTAAACATAACAATATATATTCTCTCATAAATCTATTTAAGTAATATTATCCATGGAACAAAATGCTAACAAGTCTTTTATGGATGTAGATCACAATGGGACAACATCGCTAAAAGTAGACCTCACGTTAGTAAAGTATGAGCACTCCTGACCTAGATGTTATGTTAGGATTCTGGGCGTTCCCAAAAGCATTATCTCTGACTTTCCCAGGGCATAGAGTGCGGCTGACTTTTTGTGTCACGTTTGCATTACCGTGCCAGCGTTGGAGCCGTCATGGTGCCTTCTTCATCTGCTCTGGCAGCTAAATCAGCAAACAGCTTGCATTCGACTCTGAGAATTCTTGCTCGTTCTTTAGAAATACAGGAACATTTTAACAGTGTGGGTGCCATAGTGTAGTTCTGCCTGCCTGTGGGATCCATTGCCTGCTGTTTTATCTTTCTACAGCATTAATGCATATCTGCTATGGTCTGTAGATTGTGAGCCCTTATGGGAAGGGACCTTATTAACCCCTGTGCTTTATAATGTAATAAAATAATCATATTACACAGGTCTTATCATGCTCCAACAAGAAATTACGTATTAAGATCAAAAGAAAAAAAAACGTAAAAACCCACTGTCTATATTATACAATAAATAGGATTTCCTGAGAGGTACATAGGCCAGGTTTCAGGTCTGTTCTCAGGGATAACTATTGGGCTGTGAGATCTGCGCTCTATGGACTGGTCAACATCCAGGGGGAACTTAAGGAAACTTGGGGGAAAAAAATACTTTTTAAAATATGAATTTACATTAATAGTTGCCTATAGGTAATGCCGAGAGGTTTGTTTTTGTAAGTAACCGTCTGAGCCTGTCTAATGCTAACGGACTCCTGCTGCACCAATATGGCAGCCCCCTCATAGATGAACACAGTGAGTCAGATAGGTAATGTAAAAGCATTGGGCAAATGTTTTATGGCAAAATTATAAGAAGCATGGAAAGCCTATATTATGATAGATTTAAAAAAAAAAAGGCATCATTTCTGGTGTCAGTATCTCTTTAAGATGCAAAACGAAACTCTTGCAGTTGTACTTTAGGCAATAAGAGATACGTACAGGTATAGAACCTGTTATCCAGAATGCTCAGGGCCTGGAGATTTTCAGATAAGGAATCTTCCTGTAATTTGGATCTCTGTGCCTTAAAGGAGAAGGAAAGGTTAAAACTAAGTAAGACTTAGCAGAAAGGTCTATATAAATAAACCCTCAAAGTAATGCTGCTCTGAATCTTCTGTCAAAAGAAACACAGCATTTCTTCTATTGTGTACACATGGGCTTCTATGTCAGACTTCCTGTTTTCAGCTTAAACCTCCTTGCCCTGGGCGTGAGCATGCTCAGTTTGCTCCTCTCTCCCCTCCCTTCTCCCTCTTCCCTCCCAACTGTAATCTGGGCCCAGAGCTATGAGCAAACAGGCAGGAAGTGATGTCACACCAAGCTAATATATCAGCTGCTATCCTAAACAAATAGACAGCTTCTAGAGCTGTTTTCTCAGGTATAGTAAAGCATTCTAGAGAATAAATATAGTGTTCTGGCTTGCACTATTATGGCTAATCTGTTGGTAATAAACTGCCTCAGTAGCTTTCTTTCTTCTTTAAGTTTCAAATGTGAACATTAATTATTGTTTTATTTCCAATTTTATCGTAGTTGGGGTGCTGTTTTATTATTACAGAGAAAAAGGAAATCATTTTTAAATATTTCAGTTATTTGATTAAAATTGAGTCTATGGGAGATGGCCTTCCTGTAATTCGGAGCTTTCTGTATAATGGGTTTCTGGATAATGAATTGCATACCTGTACTGCAGATCCCAGACTCGCAACCTGCTCCCAGGGTCCAGCCACAGCATTTACAATATATGGAAAAATGTGTAAGTTTGAGGAAAACAAAGACAGGACTCTGCGTGTAAGAAGCTCTTCACATCAGAGTTTCCATGTGCCTGCTTACTTGTATTCATATTTTTTTATACTAGCTAATGAGTCCTTTTATCTTCCTGTAAGAGGAAATAGAAATACTTAATCTTATTATCCTGAGTCTTTGAGTCATGAACAATGTAACCTTTCCATCATACACTGTGTGGGTAATGCTTAGCAAAGCACTGGCTCATGGTTGAGGCTGGACACTCTCAGAAACCCTCAAAAGTTCCAATGAATTAGGCCACGTTCATCTAGATTTTGTGTTCTGGTAGGATCCTTTTCACTTACCTATGCTGAAATTCTCTTGCTGCATTTTCTCTTTAAAGGAGAATTCAACACCTCCCGCGCTAACCCCCAGCCCCCCCCATAGGCCCTCCTTCCTCCTCCCTCCCCGGCCTACCTATCCCCCGGGGCAAATGCCCCTAAATCGCTACTTACCCCTCCGTGCAGGTCCCCCCTCCAGCCAGGTTCCCGGGCGCCATCTTCTCCAGTGACATCTTCTTCCGTTGGCGCTCTGCCGTAGGACGCATTCGCCGGTTTGTACTACTGTGCATGCGCCGAAAATTCATGACGTTCAGTCAGCGAACTACGTGAACTTTCGGCGCATACGCAGTAGTACAAACCGGAAAATGCGTCCTACTGTGCATGCGCCACTGAGCGCCGATGGAAAAAGGAAGAAGACGTCACTGGAGAAGATGGCACCCGGGAACCTGGCTGGAGGGCACCTGCACGGAGGGGTAAGTAGCGATTTAGGGGCATTTGCAGGAGGGAGGGTGCCTACGGGGGGTGGGGGGCTGGGGGTTAGCAAGGGAGGGGTTGAATTACCCTTTAAGTTACATTTAACAAGTTACCAAGCTTATGCCCCAACTCATTACCATGTCATTGATGCCAAATCAGAGAGTATGTTTGTTGACTTCATTGAAAGCCACATGAGGACTTTTATCATTTGAATCATGTTAATGAGTCATATACAGGTATGGGATCTGTTATCCAGAATGCTTGGGACCTGGGGTTTTTTGGATAACAACTCTTTCCATGCTTTGGATCTTCATACCTTAAAGGGGAATCCAACCCCCCAGGCGCTAACCCCTCCCCTCCTCCCCCCTGGCCTACCTCTCCACCCGGGCTATTGCCCCTAAATTGCTACTTACCCCTCTGTTTAAGTCCCCTCCAGCGAAGTTCACAGGGGCCATCTTCTCTTCCAACCGCTTCTTCCTGGATGCTGCTCAGTCGTCGGCACATGCGCAGTAGGACGCTGGTACTACTGTGCATGCGCACAAACTTCATGAAGTTCGCCGATTGAACTTTGTGCGCATGTGCAGTAGTACCAGCGTCCTACTGCGCATGCGCCACCGAGCGCCGAAGGATCCAGGAAGAAGCGGTTGGAAGAGAGGATGGCCCCTGTTTACTTCGCTGGAGGGGACTTACACAGAGGGGTATGTAGCAACTTAGGGGCAATAGCCCGGGGGGAGAGGTAGGCCAGGGGGGCGGAGGGAGGTAGGGGGGAGGGGTTGTATTCCCCTTTAAGTCTACTAGAAAATCAAGTAAACATTAAATAATCCCAATTGGCTGGTTTTGCTTCCAACAAGGATTAATTATATCTTAGTTTGGGTCAAGTACAATATATTGTTTTGTTATAACAGAAAAAGTAAATCACTGTTAAATATTAGGGTAGTGACACACGGGCAGAATCGGGGAGATTTATTCTCCTGGCGACTGAGGGAATACAGGGTTATGGGAGATAGCTCATAGTACAAGTTGATCCAGGGACTAGTCCCATTGCCATTTTGGAGTCAGGAAGGAATTTTTTCCCCCTCTGAGGCAAATTGGAGAGGCTTCAGATGGAGTTATTTGCCTTCCTCTGGATCAACTAGCAGTCAGGCAGTTCAAATAAAAACGTACTATGTTACTATGTAATCGCTTCTTCTTCGAGGCAACATTCTCCCCCAAACCCACGAGTATTGGTCCAGCCCACACATCAATATTGTCTGACTGCACCAGGCACACACAAAATAAGGATTTTACATAGGAATATACTGAATACACTATTTTCATGAAGGATTTTGCTGAATCCTAAACTGAGAACTAAAGCTAATTTTCCTGTACCAGTTAGGATGGGTTAAACCAGTGCAGAAAAATATCTCAACTTCCTGTTTGTGTGAAAAAAGTCACGTGTTTTTAAAGGAGAATTCAACCCTAAATTTAAAAAAAAACCCAACCCCATCAAGACCCCCCTCCATCCCCCAGCCTAGGTGTTACCCCGTGCAAATGGCTCTAACGTTTTACTTACCCTCTCGGTGCAGATTCAGGGATGGGACTTCACAGACGCCATCTTCAGCCACTTCAGCAATCTTCGAAATGAGAGCGGAATGGTGGCGCATGCGCAGTTGCAGCAATTTTTGGTTTCTCGGCAGCTGAGCATGTGCTACAAAAATAGCCGAAGAACCGGTCTCATTCCGAAGATTACTGAAGTGGCTGAAGATGGCGCCCATGACGTCCGATGCCTGAATCTGCAACAAAGGGTAAGTAAAACGTTAGGGGTATTTGCCCAGGGTAGGAGGGGGGGAGTCTTGATGGGCAGGCCCGGACTGGAAATCTGTGAGTTCTGGCAAGTGCCAGAGGGGCTGCTGTAAGTTGCAATAGACAGACACTGTGGAGTGTTGAGGGGCTGGTTGGGCCTCTGTATAGTTGAAATGCCAGGGCCTATTTTGACCTGTTAATGGGGATAGAGAGTAGCGTTTTTTTAAATTTAGGGTTGACTTCTCCTTTAAGGATTTGGTTCAACCATGCATGTGGATCCGGCCGAATTAGAATCCTGCTAAAAAAGGCTGAATCTAGAATTGAATCCTGGACTCTGTGCACCCCTAGCTAAAAGTGAGTTCTTGTGACAGTTGCGGGCAAGTTGGTTGAAAATAATGAGCTTATATTATTTGTTCTTTTTAGGATGGCAGACGTCAGTTTTCACATTCTGTTCTATAAAATCAGCTCCTATCATTTTAGTTTATTATAAGGAAACTTGGTGGCGGTGTCTATTTCAGACCCAGAGTTATGAGCAGAGAAACAGGGGGCGCCAGAGAACATCGCTCCGTTTTCTAAATTTAATCTCTGCTCAATTTAGCAAACCAACCGACGTAACTTGAACAGTCGCATAGTCCGTTCGCAAGTCGTTTTGTCATTGTTTCCAAAATACCCGAATGGAGGAAAAATGAGTCAGCCCCTGCATTACGTTAACTTTCGGAGATTAGGTATTGTTTTGGTTTGTGAATTCTGCCCACTCAGCTGGCTTTGATCCCTCGTGGGAAGTGTTAGAGCGGAGACATGACTACTGTACGTGTTCCTCTTCATCTGAGAGGCATTTGTTTATGTACAAGTACCAATTGTCTTGTTAGTCTCACAGCAGCCAAAATAGAAATCGCTATCAATACATGACAAGGCAAGGATATTTTAAAGGGGATATAAACCCTCAGAACAGATTGAAAAGTGCTCGAACCACTCTACTAACCAGTTTTGCGATTTAGCTTAATTTGTTTTTTACTAGTTTTCAAAATATTAGCAGTTTGATGCAACAGCGCCACCTGTAGGTCATTATAATCATTAGAACCAAATAGGTGGCGTGCTGTACAAAGGAAACTGCTTTGAATTTCACTGTTCTTTACTGAAAAATAAACACTGCTGCTTTATTTATTAGACTTTTTTTTTTTCTTCTTATAAAGGTACAGGTATGGGACCTGTTATCCAGAATTCTCAGGACCTGCAGTTTTCCCCCGTAATATGGAAATTTATACCTAAAGGAGTGTTTCACTTTTAAGTTAACTTTTAGTATGTTATAGAATGGCCAATTCTAAGCAACTTTTTAATTGGTGTTCATTTTTCTTTTTTATGTTTTTTTTTTAATTATTTGCCTTCTTCAGACTTTCCAGCTTTTAAATGGGGGTCACTGACCCCATCTAAAAAAACAAATGCAAGGTAAGGCTACAAAAGTATTGTTATTGCTACATTCTATTACTGTACTTATTGTTCAATACCTTCGAATTTGAAATGGGACCATTGCCTTTGACTTCTAAAGGATCCCGACAGCTTGGAGATGGAGTGTATTCAGATTCCGACTTTTAGCAGCCTCGGGGTATAATAAATAACAAAAAAAAAGTCGAGGTTTTTTTTCTACTAAAAATATGGATTTTATAGAAATTAGAGTTTTTGGCATTCGGACTTAATAAATAACCCCCAAAAAGTTAACTAAGGGATACTGTCATGGGAAAACATGTTTTTTTTCAAAACACATCAGTTAATAGTGCTGCTCCAGTAGACTTCTACGCTGAAATCCATTTCTCAAAAGAGCAAACAGATTTTTTTATATTCAGTTTTGGAATCTGACATGGGAATAGACATTTTGTCAATTTCCCAGCTGCCCCTGGTCATGTGACTTGTGCCAGCACTTTAGGCGGGAAATGCTTTCTGGCAGGCTGTTGTTTTTCCTTCTCAATGTAACTGAATGGAACGCAGTGGGGCATGGGTTTTACTATTGAGTGTTTTACTACCAGGCAGCTGTTATGTTGTGTTAGGGAGCTGTTATCTGGTTACCTTCCCATTGTTCTGTTGTTAGGCTGCTGGGGGGTGGGTTGATATCACTCCTACTTGCAGTACAGCAGTAAAGAGTGATTGAGGTTTATCAGAGCACAAGTCACATGACTTGGGGCAGCTGGGAAATTGACAAAATGTCTAGCCCCATGTCAGATTTCAAAATGAAATATGAAGAAACTGTTTGCTCTTTTGAGAAATGGATTTCAATGCAGAATTGTTCTGGAACAGCACTATTAACTGATGCATTTTGAAAAAAACATTTTTTTCCCATGAAAGTATCCCTTTAATATAATCAGGGTCAGACTGACCCAGTGGGCCCAGACCCACTCTCACAATATTTGCATTCTTCGGAAAAAAAAACACGTTTTTTTTCAGCGCTACACAGCACTGACATTTTTTCCGGTGCGGCAAAGTGCCTCTGTGCATGCTCGCGCCATTCACGCATGTGCATTGAGCGGCGCCAATTCATACAAGCAGCGAGTCACAGTAGGGGGCAGGGGGGCCCTGGATAGCAGTCCCTTTGGGCCCCAGTCCGACCCTGAATATAATACTTCCTTTGTATCTGGCCAAGGGTCCCTTCGGATTCCAAGAGCCCAGGGCATATTCCCTCTTTGACCTACTCCAAAAACAGCCCTGGGAAAAATAAGTGAAAGCTGCATGCAATTGAGTTTTCTTCCTATTCTCAGAGGAAGTGCTCTACTTCTGTTCTTAGTAGCAGGAAATTTCCACATCAAGGGAATGTTGCTTTATACTTGTGTTTGTGTTTTCTCCTGTCGTTTTTGTGATCAGGATATAGACATGCCTCCGTACAAACGGTGAAACTTCTGGCCCGGCTTTGTTACATCTTCCTGTTTTATTGCCTCCATTAGAAGTCTTACACGTTCAATTATTCATCGGCTGCCCTATTTTAATGTTCTAGAAGTTTTGTGGCTTGAGATGCCAAGACCTACTTATACGCGAAGGATATCATTTACCCAATTTAATTGCTGCAGAGAGTGTAGGGAGTTAACTGTTTCGTCTGTGGACAGTTATTATTATTGTTATTATTATTATTATTATTAATAAGCAGCAGAAGGGGATTTGATTTTAAATATTGTTAGAACACTTGTTCCTAAGGCAGAGATAATGAGGTTGTCTTTGACAGGAATAGGATGTAAGAGTGAGGATCACTTGTACAGGTATGGGATTAATTATCCGGCAACCCATTATCCAGAAAGCTCTGATTTGCAGAAAGGCTGTCTCCCATAGACTCCATTTTATCCAAATAATCCAAATTTTTTATTATTTTTTTCTCTGTAATAATGCAGCAGTAGCTTGTAGGTGATCTCAATGTTGTCTCTCATAGACTCCATTATAATCAAATAATTAAACATTTTTTAAAATGATTTACTTTTTCTCTAAAGTAATGAAACAGGGCCACTGTGCTAGGAAATGCTGGGGCCACTGTGTGAGGAAATGCTGGGGCCACTGTGTGAGGAAATGCTGGGGCCACTGTGTTAGGAAATGCTGGGGCCACTGTGTGAGGAAATGCTGGGGCCACTGTGTGAGGAAATGCTGGGGCCACTGTGTGAGGAAATGCTGGGGCCACTGTGTGAGGAAATGCTGGGGCCACTGTGTGAGGAAATGCTGGGGCCACTGTGTGAGGAAATGCTGGGGCCACTGTGTGAGGAAATGCTGGGGCCACTGTGTGAGGAAATGCTGGGGCCACTGTGTTAGTATGTCTGTGGGGAAAAACAATGGCAAGACATTGTGCCAGAGGGGTTTCATTGCTGTTCTGTGGTGAAAGTTGTCCCACTCATCCTTGACAACCAGGCAGTTGTCTCAGTAGCAGACAAATAGGGGAAAGTGGAGATTAGTGATGATTAGACATCAGTGACCCCTACAAGTGCCTATATAGTGTCTACATCACATGGAAATGTCCTTCTTAGCTGATCAGTCTGAGCTGTAGTGTCATTAAGTGCTTTGTTCTTTCCTGTCTTTCCATGATTAGGATTTCGACTTGATGTTCCTGCTATAATTATGGGTAAAAGATTGCAATACAGGACAATTTTCTAAATGACTGTAATTTTGGGGGGGGGGTAAGTGTTTCTGCTACTGCAAAACCTCTGTGTAAAGCTGGACATAGACCTGCAGATTTTAACCTTATATCGCCCAAATTATCGTACGGCGCAATCTTCTGACCTGAAGCTAACCATTCAGATAAAATACAGTAGTAGAAGAACTAATCAGCGGCAATCGTAGGTAAGTTACGTCCAACAAATAGTAACGGCGGTCACCCGTGGATATCGTCATGCAGAAATGTAATCTCTAGCCGACAAAGATCTTCTAACCCGAACAATCGACTGAACAACCGATCGCCATGAAAAATGTCAGGACAATCCACACAGAGCCCGATAATCGCACAAAACTTTATCTTTGTGTGTGTGGCCAACTTTAGTCATCACTGCCGAACACAAGAGACAGTTTATTTGCTTGGCACATACTCTCACTTTAATTAGGAAATGATAAAATCACAGGCAGATGTCCCACATAAACTTACGCCTTGCGGTTTTTATCATTGTTATTAAAGGTAAAGTCACCTGTAACTTAGAAAAGCTGTCGGGGATTTGCACCGTCTCTTTTTGCTCAATCAATAACAGATCCCATAGCTGTACAGGTACAGGTTCCATTATCCCGAAACCCATTATCCAGAAAGTTCTGAATTACGGGATGGCCGTCTCCCATAGACTCCCTTATAATGAAATCATTTACATTTTTAAAAATGATCTTTTTCTCTGTAATAATAAAACGGTAGCTTGTACTTGATCCCAACTAAGATATAATTAATCCTTATTGGAAGCAAAACCAGCCTATCGGGTTTATTTAATTTTTACATTATTTTCATGTAGACTTAAGGTATGAAGATGCAAATTACGGAAAGATCCCTTATCCAGAAAACACCATAGCATTCTGGATAACAGGTCCCATACCTTTCCTTTACTTCTCCATCCAGCTTTCCTTCCCCTCTAGCAGTAATAACATCAGAGGTGCTAGAATTTATTAGGGGATTACAGAAAGAGCACAAACTGTACACATTAAAGGAACAGTAATACCAAAAACAAAACTTTGCTCATGGGGCAGTGGCACATTTCAAATATTTACCGAACAAGGAAACAAAATACCCCCAGACATTCTGAGTAATACCCATTGTGGGCATTAAAGGGCAAATCGGTGCAAACTTCAGTGTTCTCAGTGTTTGCCATTGTCCTTTATTTTTAAAAAGGAAAGGAAATGAAAGACCCCCATATGCAATAAAAGGCACTAAGTTTGCCCAGGAGCAGTAACCCATAGCAACCAATAGGATCTTTGCTTTTTAACAGGTGACTGCTACATTCTAGCTTCTGATTGGTTGCTATGAGTTACTGCTCCTGGGCAAACTTAGTTCCTTTTATTACATAACCCCCAGTCTGCTAATTGCTAGGTTGCGTTATTCCAATTTAGCACAAACCCTTCCTTTCAATGTACTGAGGGGCCCTATAGAATACATTCTTGCTGCCCAGTTTTGCTGGAAGCGGGGGTTTTAGGAACGCAGGTGCAGGGTTATTACGTATCTTTGCTTTTGTCTTTGTCAGCTGACCTTGTTCTACCAATGAAGTCATTCCATTTGTAACTGCCAAGACCATTCATCCAGCTATAAACTGACAGCAGTGGCCTATTATGATATAGCTACAACGTAATATACACAAAAAACGTATCTGATCAAGTCTAGGAAATTGAGCGCCAATGCCCAAACCGTTTTGCATTTTTGCTCTCTTATTTGTACCTATATGTTATCCATCCACATAGGGACTTCCTACTCTAGGTCTTGCCACATGGCTATTACACAGCAACAGTCCTCAGTCGGGCGGATTCGGGCCAACTTCCACACAATGACAGGTTTTTATTGACCCAATTCTGCTTCTGTGGATGGTATTTTATACACTTGCACAGACCCCCCTGCCGTGACTTGGGAGTGGGTATATATAGAGTGGAGCGTGCCAGGTTAGGGTCTGGTACAGGTCAAGTTTTAGTCAACCAGCACATCACTACTGCTATCCCACAGTCACACTCCCTTCCCAGAGACTATTATCCACTGTTACTATAGG
>CM044441.1:137202866-137223342 GCA_024363595.1 Xenopus borealis
GCATGTGAGTGTCACAGACACTTTCCAAGATGGTGACCCCCTGTGACAAGTTCGAAGTCCAGGATCATTGCTGCTGTTGACAAGCTGAAACTTCAAGCTGATGCAATAAGTTCAGTAAATAAAATATAGCATTTTTAGCCATATTGATTTTTAGGGTTTAGTTCTCCTTTAAATTGCTGCTACAAGCAGCAGCAAAGAATTGTGTTCACCACAGGCTGAGCACTATAATTACTGTATAAATAAAAGTACTGTATGGTTGTATGTTTAGGACCCTGACTCATTTGATGGTCTTACTTGTCCTTTAATATTATCAGCAGTTCAAGCAATTCACTTATATGCTGAGAGGACCATTATAGACATGCAATATTATATTCTACCTAATGCCATAATCTCAGCATATAAACAATATATTTTTTTATCTTTTGCATTTTGAGGGCCACAAGTAGAAGAAAGGTCCTACCAGAGGAACCTGAAATAGAAATGGAGGTTTCACAGAGCTGTAGCTTGAGAGGCATCAGCCCATTTCCTTGGACCTTTACTGATTCTTTCAGGAAATGAAATATGCAATGGGGGCACAAGGAAGGCAATAATGCTTTAGGTCAGTGTTACCCAACCTGTGCTCCTTCAGTTGCTGTGATATATGACTGCAAGGGCATAAGTACAGAGGCAGCAGACCCTGTGGCTGCAGCTGGGGCCAGGAGGTATAGGGGCCCCATGAGGCCCTACTTGGTGAGTAATTTCAACATATATTGGTAAATCAGGACAACCTCTGGATATGTTGGGGGCCCTAAAATTAATTTGCTGTGGGGCCTAGGAACATCTAGTTACACTGAAGTTTGGAGATCCTGCTTTATATAAATAATGGGACCAGGGCTGAACTGGGACACTAGATCGTCAGGGCAAAGCATAGTGCTTTACTTCCTACACATGTGTGATGGGGGGATGTTGCCAGACTTGGAGTCCTGAGACAGCAGCCCCGGGGTTCCAAAGGGGGTCCCTGAGGCAGAAGACCCTGTGGGCCATGGGCTCCACATTCCAACCCTGAATGGGACCCAACAAAGTATGTTTGGCCCCCAGCACCAGAACTACTTAACACAGCCCTGTATCTAAGCACTTCATTGTTCATAAATGGTTGCAAGCATTAGGTACTTACAGTCAGAGATACGTTTATTGGAACAGTGAGAGGAGTCAGCTCTTGCAGATGGTTGCTTCCGGTTACAATAAGCCAGTAGAGCATAAGATCTATAAACGTGATTAAAGCCCACACTGTGATATTAATAAAGACCGGCGCAAAAAAAAGGGTCATCCTTTTGCGCTCCTTCTTTGGAATCCTTAGACATGGGATCTTGAAGTACTTATGTCTTTCCTTCTTGTTGAGGGGCAAGACGCCTGCCTCATTCTGCTCCTTCCTAGCATTATCATAGCTCACAAAGGTTTTTGTAAAGTACGTGTTTTCGAAGTATTTACTGTCTTGGCTCAAGAACTTCCTTACAAAGAATCTAGTTCCAACCAGAACAATGGTGATGCCAAGCAACAGGATGATTATGTGACCTGCATAGGAAACAATATCAATCAGATGCTTTATGGTGGCCACCACATCATGAATTTGCTGCCTCGTTTCCTTCACCATGGTTTCCAGGTCTTTGTCTAAAACGGACACACGGCACTGGAATTTGTCAGTCACGCGAACAAAACCTCTGAATAGGTTGAAAAATGTTTTACTTTTATTGTAAACCCTTTCAATGGCTTCTCTGTAGAATTCGAAAGGCATTACCCTCAAGGAGAGGCGCTTTGAGTCCAAGTCACAGGTGATGCTGTCCGCCAGGATTCTGAAATTGTTAATAATGTTCTTGAGGTTATAAAAGACCACAATTCCAGCACCAGCAGTGATCACACCTTTCCTACCCTCTCTCATCCCGCAGGCGAGCAGGAAGACGACTCCCATGCAGCGCAATGTCTTATGGAAGAAGAAGAGAGTGGACAGAAGAACTGAGAGTAGGCCAGAAACAACCAAAGACACAGTAGGGGTAAATACACCAGAAAGGCACAAAAGTAAACAAATTATTAAACCAATAGCGAGCCCAAGAGCTATGCAGAGAAAACAGAAACAAACTGTGCTCTTCCATCCAGATCCTCTTCCACTGGCAAATAATCCCATGATTCCAGAAAACCAAGACTGGGAGTAGCCAGTGATATAAAAGTATAGGTAACCGGTGATATCTCAGCCACTTGAGTGTGTGAGACCGTTCTTTTTGGGGTCATCAAGAGTTGAAATCCCTTCACTGCGGTGTCCTGTTCGGCATTAGATAACTTCTGACTACATGCAGTTTTGTAACCGTGACCAGGGACATTTGCATATTTATTTCAATGAAAGAGGAACCAGCCATATTTAGTCATTGATTATACATGTGTCCCGTGGACACTTATACGGAATTCAACAGCTACTTCCCATCGTTCCTCCAGAGTCACGGACAAAATGCTAAGAGGGGAATTCACAGAAGTGAAGGAGAACTAAAGTTAAACTAAAGAAATAGGTAGAAATGTTGTACAGTATGTTTTGTGCTTGTGTATCAGCCCAAGGCAACCACAGCCCTTTAGCAGTAAAGATCTGTGTCTCCCCAGTAGATGCCCCAGTAGCTCCCCATCTTCTTTTCTGATTCACTGATTCACATGCTCTGTGCTGCTGTCACTTACTGAGCTTAGGGACCCACTCACAATATACAGTACACACAGAATAGAAATATAGTCACAATATAAGGCTGATTAGTCATTAATACAGATAATTACTACATGGAAGCACAGAAATCAGTGCAATTAGCATCAGCATTTAATAATCAGCCCTGTAGCATCAGATTATATTACAGGGGAACCTAATTTTCTGTATCAAAGAACACACACTGTATCACCTAAAATTGAAGTAAATTTGTCATCTCTCAACTGACGAATGCAGCACCACATCAGAAATATCCATTAGGTGTTGTCTCCTATTAAAGGAGAAGTAAAACACTGTGAAATATGTTTTGTCTGTACACAGATTCTTAATCCCACCTCCGTAACATGCACCAATTTAACTGTGTCCCATTGCACATCCAGTACTGTACAATACATGTCATTAAGGTTGAGGAGAAACAGATTTAAATAAACAAAAGGAATCCTGGGAATTCCTTTATCCTATAGGCTAAACCTCACCCACTGGGTTTTCAACATTTCAAGTAAAAGCCAGGATAACAGCTGATCAGATTCCCAACTACAGACCAGTTTCGCCTTTCTTGAGGCTCATCACTGTAGTGCAGGGTTGTCTGATCAGCTTAGATAGAGTCACCTGGCTTCTGCTTTAAAAACCAATTGGGTGAGCTTTAGCCTATAGGATAAACCCATATTTTTCTTGGAGCTTGTTCTGAATTCATTCCCAGAATTCCTTTTGTTTATTTAAATCTGTATTCGCTTAAATATTCGGAAGGGGTTTTTTACAGTGAGAGCTGTGAAGATGTGGAATTCTCTCCCTGAAACTGTTGTACTGGCTGATACATTAGATAGCTTTAAGAAGGAGTTGGATGGTGTTTAGCAAGTGAGGGAATACAGGGTTATGGGAGATAGCTCATAGTACAAGTTGATCCAGGGACTAGTCCGATTGCCTTTTTGGAGTCAGGAAGGAATTTTTTCCCCCTCTGAGGCAAATTGGAGAGGCTTAGGATGGGGTTTTTTGCCTTCCTCTGGATCAAATAGCAGTTAGGCAGTTAAAATTAAAAAAAAATAATAAAAAAATAAAAATAAAAAAAAAGGTTGAACTTGATGGACGCGAGTCTTTTTTCAGCCTAACTTACTATGTTACTTTGTTACTATGAGACAGTCTCCTCAACCTGAATGACTTGTATGCAAAACCACACGGTGGCTCTATCTAAGCTGATCAGACATCCCTGCACTTCACTGTTGAGCCTCAAGAAAGGCAAAACCGGTCTGTAGTTGGGGAAACTGATCAGCTATTATCCTGGCTTCTCCTTTAAAAACCCAGTGGGTGAGCTTTAGCCTATAGAATAAACCTACGTAAATGGGATTTTCTTGGAGCTTGTTTAGAATTCTTTCCCAAGATTCTGTAGTGTAGAATCACACTATGTTCGGCCATGTAACTTGCAATAGCCCAATATGACTGTTTGGCTCTTGGTGTGCTAGTGATGCTTGCTGGTCACCAAGAAGGGACATGCAAGGAACTCTATATAGACATACTGATTGATATAGGTACAGATTTGTGTGCCTCAAAAATAATGCACATCAATTTCCATCTGAGTGGGTAGTAAGAAGGAGCAATTTGCTTCCATCATGTAAGATGCCATCACATGGGAATTCTCATGTATTCTTCTAACTTGCACACCTTTCCTTAGGCACCAGAAGGGGCACCTGTCATTACAAGGTGCAGTGGGACCTCTACACTTACTGCCTGACTGCCCCTATACTGCACAAAGCAGCCAGCTTCTGTTTTAGCCATGACACATGGTGACAATTTTGCATTGGGCAGCACTTCACTAGAATGAAATTCAGATCTTTATGGATCTTTATGGATAGAAAGTGTAACTGAGCTCTCAACAGCATTCACTTCCCTTAAACCACTTCATACATACATGTTCAGACCTGATTAAAATAGGCTTCATTTTACTTTAATATACCTGCTATTCCATAACCACACTCCCTTCCCAGAGACTATTATCCCACTGTTACTATAGGCACCATCTCTCCCTACTATACCTGCTATCCCACAGTCACACTCCCTTCCCAGAGACTATTATCCACTGTTACTATAGACACCATCTCTCTCTACTATACCTGCTATCCCACAGCCACACTCACTTCCCAGATACTTTTATCCCACTGTTACTATAGGCACCATCTCTCCCTACTATACCTGCTAGACTACATACACATGCTCAGTGTGGTCTGGGCTTCTTAGGGATCGTCATAAATGATCAAAAAACAAAGCTGCTTGAGTTCTGCATGGCTGGTAATAAGGCAGGGGCTCCCCCTGCTGTTCATAAGTATGATTGTTTCCCTGCCAGAAGTTAGGGACTGTCTGACAATTCCTATCCACAGCAGTAAATGAAGGGAGAATTTCACTGTATACAGTCAGGTTTCTTATAAAAACAGTACACATTTTTTAATTAAAGTATATTGGAGATAGATTTATTTTTCATTAAAGAAAGTAAAAATGGGATTTTATTTCTTTTCCTTTCCTTGCCCTTTAAAGTTAGGCTTTTCACTCTACTGCATGAATTTTTTTTGAACCTGCATGAATAAAGAACAGGAAGTGATCACTCTGTGACGGTTGCTGGAATAACCCCTTGACAGGTCCAGTTGTCTGTCGATAGGGGCACCAGCCCGGGGTCAGGTAAGCATATAATCACTTGGGGGTGCCTTTGCTTCTCCTTTAAGCTTTCTGTTTCGTCTCCAATTTTTCATGAGGGTTGGAGCAGGGAGACAGGTAGGCCTCATCATAGAGGATGCTGGCAGCAGTGTTTGTTAAGGACAGGGCTGTAATACAAAATGGACTAATTTATCTTACCTGACACCTAGTTTAAGGTACTTTTTTACAAATTGTACCATTGTCTCTTGCAACCTCCTGAATCCTACTGAATTTAGGTGCAATCACAGCAGTGAACAAAAACAAGTGGAACTAGAATGCTGATGTGATCATTGTCCAACCTCTTACTTATGAATGGAAGCAAATCATATCCGCCAAAGTTCAAACATATAGTGCAAAGCCTTCCCAGAAGAGTAGAGGGAGGACTAACTTCATATCAATACCCTTGGTTTTAGAATGAGAAGATGGAAAGGTAGGTGTCCACATACCTTTGGCCATAAAGTGTACATAAAGCCTTTGGACTTTTACCAATGTTTTCCTGATAAGGAACCATTTAATCCTCAAGGACTACAAAACCGTTCCTGTAGTTGACTGGCAACAACTGGTGCTGCTTTGGGCCTGATATTACAATATAAATAACATAGCAAAGCAAGTGAGTGTGTGCAAGATAAAGCTGAAATGATACATGCCAGCAAAAGACTCAAATTTGGAATCACATACCAATCAATACTGGCATCCAAAGCCAAGGAGCAGGACAAGCCAAAAAGAACATTACTATGGGATACATCACAAATTAGCGTGATTAATTTCTCCACTTTTATTATTGTGACCTCCTCCTATTATCTATATCCAAAGAAAGCATTTGAATCTAAAGGACCACTTAGCTAATGAAATAAGAAATATTGGAATAACACATTTTAGGAAAACAAATTTAACCTGGCTAGGGAAACTAGAAACAATATGGACTATAAAAGGATAAGGCGGGTATAAGGAGTTAAACTCATGTTTGTAAACTATGCCCAGTGGGGGATGTGTTCCTAATGTGCTAAGGGTGTTATGGCTATTCCCTAGTCTATAAAAGTTAATGGATCCCATAGTTATTTTTCTTTGGACTCCACGGCTGAAGGGTGTGTATGCTGGTGGAGGGCCTCAAGGAGAAGGCCTTAGTAGAGAGAAGCCTGGTGGACATTAAGATAGGCCAGCCAGAATGGAGGTTGAGAAGGAATGTCATGAATGAGGGATTGTATTAAGTGGCAATGTAATAGCCCATTACAGATGTGTGAGCCATGTTTGACTTGTTAGAGCAGTTGTGTGCTCCACCAGGGGAATTGTATTTTGAAGTTGTTTCCCAGGGGGCACTTACCAGATGGTGGGACCTTGGGTAGTGGGTAAAATCCCTTGGAGAGAAGCTGAGTGTGTGTGAGTCAGTTTGGAGATAACTTACCCCAGCAAGGGTCCCAACTTTGGGGCATATTTTCTTATGTGCAAATTTTCACTACGGAAGGCTCCTCCTAACCTTGTGCAATGACAAAACTTTGTCTTGGCAAATGAATGATGAAGTTTTATAGCCAGAGAAAATTCATCGGCGTGAGCGTTTTTTACTTACTTCCTAGCAAAAATGTGTTAACATTGTTACGCTTACATCAACTTAAATATGGGGGGGGGGGGTACATAGAGATCATATGTTTGTGTTTATTAGTGTTTTTAGTGAAACTGATGGAAGTGGCTACTTATTATTAAAAATGTCAAAGGAAGCAAAATAAATACAAGAGGGATCCTCTATTGCATACCTCCCAACTGTCCCTTTTTAAGAGGGACAGTCCCTCTTTTGAGAGCTCAACCGGCAGTCCCTCATTTATACTGGAAAGTCCCTGTTTTCTCTCCACTGAACATCCAGAAAAAGAAACAAAGTTTCGAACTTAATTGGCTTTTGGCAGAGAGCCCAGAACAGCTAACAGGTGCAAATAAGATGCTTTGTAACAATTTTGAGATAAGAAAATAAGTAATTGTAACAGTTTAGATAAGGAAAAATATTGTCAAACTTTCATAACCTGCCAAATTTTGTAAAATGAACATGGTAATTAGGGGGTGTGGCCACAAAATGGGCGTGGTCAAACACAGTTTTTGTGCCTCTTTTTACTTCCAAAATGTTGGGAGGTATGTCTATTGTCCTAGACAGCAGCCCACCCTAAAACAAATGTGGCATCAGCTTCAAATGGTTAAAGTGTAAATAAACACATATTTAACCATTGGAGTAAACTAGATATTACTGGGCCCCACAGCAAATAATTTTTCAGGCCCCCAATGTTTGGTTGCCTTTTTTTAACCAATATTTATTGAACCTGTACATGAATTAGGTCCTCATGTGGCCAGGCCCAGATTTGTGGGCAGACACAAAGGCTGGACCTGGGGTGACAGAGAGCTGGAGACGACATGCCGCCCGCTAGCTGCATTTGAACTTGTGACTGAGCGGGAGATTTGGCAGTTTGAATCTCCTGCCCCCCATTTAGTCCCCAGCACTAGCAAACACAGAACTAAAAGCGATGGAAGTGAGCAGTGGGGCTGTGCAAGTGGAGCAAGTCAGGTATGGGGGAGCAGGTCAAGAGCGAGTTGGGTGCAGGGGGGGAGGGTTGGCTGTGAGTGGAGCAGGGGGGAGTTGGTTGGGTGGCCTATGGGCGCACAGTTTATAAATCCAGCCCTGCATGTGGCCCTTATACCTCCTGGGCCCCCCTGCTGCCGCAGGGTCTGCTCCCTCCCTGTATTTAACATTTACTACTTGTAAACATAATCCAGCAGTAAAATATGAAAATATGCCAGCTTTTTGTAATTTTTTTATGACTTTTTTGGAGTACAAGATATGATGTCACTGACATAATAATGTTGAGGATGTAGTTTCATCTTATAAAATGCGCCAGGTAGAACTTTATTGGAACGTTCACACTAGTAAATTTGTGGATTAACAACTATTTGCGCTGAGCTTTTTTGCTAGTGAATTGTTATTTTGTCGAGTGTTCCCCTTTCAGAGAGAAACACATGTTGCTCACCTGGAGATACCCCACATATTCTCCCTTTTTAAACACAGAATCCTGGGATTCTTGGAGGTTGCTGAAGGGATTCTGATTGTCCTGTTTTTTATGGAATAGTTTCATTTAGAAACACATAAACCTCCAGCATGGGTAATGGCAAGGTAAAATATGGAAGCAAAGCCATGTGCCCCTCCTGGGCTACAAGGCTGATCTCAGCTGCACAATACAAGTCTGTATATGGACATATTAGTGAGCCAGTTTTGCTCCAAACAAATATAGCTTCCCACAGACCCAAAACACACAATTCTACTTCCCTTTGTGGTATAAATGGAACCCACTGACTAAGTTTATCCTTGGAAGCTGCAGTTGTGCAACTGTGAGTCACCCACTGATTGTGGAAGTTCGGTTAGCGGCTAAACTACAAATATCTCATTTATTTCTACAGTCGGCTCATCTCATCGCAACAATCAATTCTGAATTAGTGTGAAACAAGTGCCAACTGGGACCTGATTCAATTCGGCACATAATGTGACCAGCGCTTCTGTCTAAGATTCCAGTAAAGTATATATATATATATATATATATAAATGTAAGTTGGCATTGAATTATTAATTTAAAGGGGTTGTTCACCTTTCATTAAAAGGAGAAGAAAATGTTAAAACTAAGTAAGCTTTATCAGAAAGGTCCACCTAAATATACCAGTAAACCCTCAAAGTAATACTGCTCTGAGTCCTCTGTCAAAAGAAACACCACATCTTTCCTTCTATTGTGTACACATGGGCTTCTGTATCAGACTTCCTGCTTTCAGGTTAAACCTCCAGGGCTAGGGCTTGAGCATGCTCAGTTTACTCCCCCTCCCCCCCCTTCTCTGCTGTAATCTGAGCCCAGAGCTATACGTGAGCAGGAAGAGACTCAGGCAGGAAGTGATGTCACATCAAGATAATACTGCAGCTGCTATATCCTAAACAAACAGAGAGCTTCTAGAGCTTTTTTAATCAGGTATGGTAAAGCATTCTGTAGAATAAATATAGTGTTACAGCTTGCATTCCATTGCCTCCATAGCTTTACGTCTCCTTTAACTTTTAGTGTGCTGTAGAGCGTGATATTCTGATACAATATGGAATTAGTTTTAATTTTTTATTATTTGTGGTATTTAAAGTCAATTAGCTTTTTATTCAGCAGCTCTCCAATTTGCAGTGTCAGCCATCTGGTCATCTGGTTGCTAGGGTCCAAATTACCCTAGAAACCATGCATTTTGAAGAGTAACAAGAAGAGTAATAAAAAGTAGCATTAACAATAAATATGTAGCTTTCCAGAGCATTTGTTTTTTAGATGGGGTCAGTGACCCCCCCCCCCCATTTAAAATTTAGGTAAGAGTCAGAAGAAGAAGGCAAATAATTCAAAAACTATAAAAAATTAAAACTGATTGAAAAGTTGCTTAGACTTTAGACTTAGCCATTCTACAGCCTGTTAACTTACAGGTGAACCACCCCTCTAATAAAAGAAAAAAGCAAAATAGTCATATTGGGAAAAACGATTTTTTTTCTGGAGCAAATTGTATTTTATATGAGGGGTGATGTACCTCCTGTTATAATATAAAAGGGTCTTTTGCACCGGTTGTGAACGTCAGAGGAACAATCTCCTATTAATTAACAGGGGGTAACATTATTTCTGACGATACGCAAGTTTCAGAAAGTCATGTGACATCACTACAAATTGATTATAACCGATGACATCAATAACTGTTCGTATGGGTATATATGTTAGAGTTAACCGTTGCTTCTCTTAATGAAATAACTATTAGATTAGATATCCTTCGATATAGAGAATGTGGCATCTCCCAGTTAGTGAGTAAGGAGAATGGCAGTTTTAACTGTCCAGCCTGCTGTTCTGCTCATGGATGAATGTGGCCTTAATTGGGAACAATGTGTGATTACAAAGCAGCTTGGGGTATCAGGTTGGACCCACTGTTAAAATAATGAATGAAATCTAGGGGGCAGCTCCTTATCCAATATTTTTTCTGTGTCTTTCCTAGCTGCTGGTTATGAGACAAATATTAGGGATGCACCGAATCCACTATTTTGGATTCGGCCGAACCCCCGAATCCTTCCCGAAAGATTTGGCCGAATACCGAACCGAATCCGAACCCTAATTTGCATATGCAAATTATGGGTGGGAAGGGGAAAACATTTTTTACTTCCTTGTTTTGTGCCAAAAAGTCACGTGATTTAGCTCCCTGGCCCTAATTTGCATATGCAAATTAGGATTCGGTTCAGCCAGGCCGAATCCGAATCCTGCTGATAAAGGCCGAATCCTGGCCGAATCCCGAACCGAATCCTGGATTCGGTGCATCCCTAACAAATATACATACATACATATACGTGTTCTTTGGTGCATACCCCCCAACATTTCAGAACAAGAAGGGGACAAAAACAATTGTTGTGTGTAACCCGGCAATATTTTTTGGTCACGCCTACTTGATGGCCACACCCCAAAGGCGCGCCTATTTTACAAAACAAACCACTTCACTGGCCTGAACAAGGTCATCAAACAGTTAATGTAATTTTGAAAGATAAAAAAAACTTTGTTGAGTAATTTCCCTTTTTTCTTATTTTTTTTTTTACCTTTCAAAATGACATGAACTGAACAAACCACATACAAATCTAGCCCCCTGTTTTTCTCAAAGTTTGACTCCCGCCAAAGTCCATGTGTCCCTATATTCCCCCTGCTATTTCTCTCTCTTTCCATGTGCCCCTATTTCCTCCATCTCTCCTATCTCTATGTGCTCTTCGTATATACACTTTTGTGTATCTTTCCCCTGTGTACCCTTAATTCCTTCCTCTTTCCATTTCTCCAACATCCAACATCCCCCTGCTCTCTCTCTCTTTCCATGTGTCCCAATGTCATCCCTCTCTCCTATCTCTGTTTGCTGGTTTATGCTCCCTTCTCTCTCTCTTCCTGTGTACCCATAATTCCTCTCTCTTTATGTGCTCCTATATCCCCCTTCTCACTCTCTCTTTCCATGTGTCCCAATGTCATTCCTCTCTCCTATCTCTGTTTGCTGGTTTATCCTCCCTTCTCTCTCTCTTCCTGTGCTCCTATATCCCCCTTCTCACTCTCTCTTTCCATGTGTCCAAATTTAATCCCTCTCTCCTATCTCTGTGTGTCTTTATTACTCCTTTCTCTAACCCCCCCCTCCATGTGCTCCTACATCCTCCTGCTTTCTCTCTCTTTCAATATGCCCCAATTTGATCCCTTTCTCCTATCTCTGTGTGCTTGTATAGCCTCTCTTCTCTCTCTCTCTCCATGTGTTCCTATATCCCCCTGCTCTCTCTTTAAAAGTGCCTCTATTTCCTCCCTGTCTCATATCTCTGTGTGCTCATATATCCTCCCTTCTCTCTCTCTTCCCCTGTGTACCCCTAATTCCTCCCTCTCAATCCATGTGCTCCAACACCCCCCTGTTCTCTCTCTCTCTTTCCATGTGTGCCCCTATATGCCTCCTCCTTACCCACCCAGCCTTGGAACCCCCAGCCAGCCAGAAGCACTTTATCTAGGGACCCTGCCAAGTTGATATGACCAGCCCTGGAGGGATCCTCAACAATGGAAAACTTCTGGATATGGCTCCAAAACTACCATCCATCCCACAATTTGGGAAGTCCTAATTAGTGATGGGTGAATCTGGGGCGTTTCACTTTGCCGAATTTTTCAGGAAATTCGTGAAACAACAAAATATTTGCAAAATGGCATTGGCGTCTCCTTTTTGGACACGGGTGTCCATTTTTGAACACTGCACCGGCGTTCACAAGGTGAATCTTCACAGACGTTTCACAAATCTCTTCGCTGGTGGAGAATCGCAGGAATTTGCCGCAAATTTGTGCCAGACAAATAAATTCGCCCTTCACTACTCTAATACAAACTTGCTGTATCCCCAGTAAACTCTAGTCACACTGGTATGCAGTATATTCCACTGTAACCCTTTATTGCCCTGGGCCTTGCCTTTTATTCAAAGGGAAAATGTGACATATGATTAAAAAATATTGTATAGCATTTATTATTTAAATGTAGAATAATACTGGCGGATCTGTCTTATATTGCGAATGGAAACCTTTTAACATATGTAGATAGAACACATTTTATTTGCTTGCTCTTCATCTGCACTGGGTTACATGTGACGTTTCCCTAGAGAGAAATAAAAAACAAACTTGTCACATATACAGACATCAGGCAACGTACACTACAATAGCTGTTTCTGATTACCAATAAGCCCCATGGATGCCTACATGCGACAGAACTTGCAGAATAAAAACACAATTGAATGCAACACCTGTTTATGACATTATCCACATCATGCGGAGCAGGAATACAATATCAAATGCCCAAATATATGTTTATTAGTTGGGAATTTCCTGACCTGCCCTTTTCAACCCAACCTGAGTCTGAGATGGAATTTAACAACCCACCTGCTATGATGATGTCAGATAGGGACAGGTTCTTTGTCTATAATATTACCGGAAACGCATGTCCCCCACATTGTTCTGACCCACTTAGAAAGAATAGTGAAAAGTACAAATGGTCACGTAATTCAGTTGATCGGGAAGTTTCAGCTCCCGTATCCCATACTCACATTATAATTGAATCACTTCTCCTTTGTATGGCTCACGCTTTACTGGAACTGGCTGGCACACCTGCACCAAAATATAATCATTATTATTATTATATAGAAGCGGCTTAGGCAGTAACTGCAGTGAGGGATTGGCTCAGCTTGGGGATATTTCTTGAGGAACAATGGCTACGTTGATGCTATCAGTCCTCACTCTCACAGTCACTGATTTCACTGGGAAGCCTAATGGTCAATGGTGAATTTTAGACTTTCTTTTTAATTTGCTTATTCATTATAAAATTGTAATCTAATAGAATTGATCGAAGAACATCATGAAGTGCGTTTTAGGCCTACAAAGAAATTAGAAAAAAAAAAATCACTTAAAATGTTGCCCTGGACAACTGTCATTGATTCTACGTGATCCCGCGGGTTTTTAGATGCCACAGTGGAGTTTTTTTGTACATGGACACTTGAATCACTGTGAATATTCAAATTGGAACATTGATAAAGTTAAGAGAAAAGATAGATGCACTTCAACCTCAGATGTCTCCTACCTAACTTCCAGCTGAACCAAAGAATGGGGACTCTCCATCTGTAGATGTCTATACATGTCTCAACTCTGTGTTGAAATGACTTCAAAACCCTCAACTTTTATTTGGAGCGACTAATCTCCCCGAACTGCCTTCCCAGCGACTATACTGTAAAACGCCGGTGGGAACGCACTCGTTTTCTGAAGTTGCCTCGTGAGGACAATTTGGGCGACTTCAGAAAACAAAGTGCTCCAAGTGCCATCCCACCAGCGATTTAGATTCTAGCCGGCGGGAAGGCAGTTTGGGGAGATTAGACGCGCTGAAGAAGAGGCGATTTGTCAAATCTCCACTTGTGTCTCTTCCCTTAGAATTGAGTAGGAAATAAAAGTATCCAGAGATAAAATCACAAGGACATGTAGAGGTTTTGAAGTTATTTCAACACAGAGTTGAGACATGGATATATGTATATATATATAACTATATATAGTTTATTTATTTAGTGCCAACATGTTACGCAGCAGCCGATTGGGCATTTACAATTTAAGGCCCCATTATTCATGATTCATTAGGGTCACTTTGATGAGGCACCCACAGGAGATTCAGGGAGATTTTGTCACCCAGCAAAAAATCGGCTTTTCTTTGGGTGACTAATCTCCCCAAATCTCCATGTGTGTGCCTCATCAAAGTGAATGTAATTGGGACCTATGATTGTAAACGCCCAATCGGCTGCTGCATAACATGTTACACTAAATAAATAAAGAACAATAGCTGATAAACTCAAGAGTTGCCTTTATTTTGGCAGATACCAGTAGCTCCCACTATGCTCTTCAGCTCACTATACCAACTCATGTACCCAAAGCCTTGGGCAAAACCCAAATTGCTGGACCCATCTTATTCTGCACCAACAAGGTAGTATCTGAATGCAATTCATTGTGCAGAGTCAGAGGGGGTGGTGGTCATCATGGCTGGTGAAAGAGTCACGTGTTGGACTCATGGGAAAGAGAGACTGTAGTAAGTATTGGAGGTCTATTTACAACGGTGCCCCGGAATTGATGGGGCTTGGGCAAATGGCCCTTATATTAAAATTACTTTCAGTATGTCGTAGAGAGTAATATTCTAAGACAATTTGCAATTGGTTTCCATGTCTTACTATTTATGGTTTTTGAGTAGATTTTTATTTAGCAGTTTGCAATTGGATGCTGGGGTCCAAAATTACCCTATCGCCAGTTTGAATTAAATAAGAGACTGGAAGATGAATAGGAGAGGAATTAGAATAGAAAGATGATTCATAAAAAGTAGCAATAATAAAACATTTTTCACATTACAGAACATTTGTTTTTCGAAGGGGTCAATGAACCCCTATTTGAAAGCTGGAAAGAGTCAGAAGAAGAAGGAAAATACTTAAAGGGGTTGTTCACCTTCGAGTTAACGTTTAGTATAACGTAGAGAGTGATATTCTGAGTCAATTTGCAATTGGTTTAAATTTTTTATTGTTTGTGGTTTTTGAGTTATTTAGCTTTTTATCCAGCAGCTCTCTAGTTTGCAGTGTCAGCAATTTGGTTTCTAGGGTACAAATTACCCTAGCAACTCTGCATTGATTTGAATAAGAGACTTGATTATGAATAGGAGAGGGACTGAATAGAATGATAAGTAATAAAAAGTAACAATAACAATACATTTGTAGCCTTACAGAGCATTTGTTTTTAGATGGTGTCAGTGACCCCCATTTGAAAGCTGCAAAGAAACAGAAGAAAATTGCAAATCATTAAAAAAAACTATGAAAAATAAATAATGAAGAGCAATTCAAAAGTTTCTTAGAATTGGCCCTTCTACAATATACTAAAAGTTAACTTGAAGGTGAACCACCCCTTTAAAAACCAATAAGGAAAAAAATAGAAAAAAGACCAATTGAAACATGGCTTGCAAGTTGGCTTACTAACCGTTACTGTAACTTAACCACCCCCTTTAAAGGTGGCCCTGCCCTCACCAGCAACACATGACTTTGGCATTGGCTACAAAGATAATTTATATGGACAAATACATGTGATGATATGCCAGCGATGTTTAAATCAAGTGTATGATGAACCGGTTAGAATTTAGGAATGAAAATAATCAGTGGCATGAACAGGTGGTTAAACGCTGGCAGGGAAGTAAATACATATTGCCTGTTTAATTAGTTTAATGCCAAATGATTACAGTAGGAAGCAGGATAAAAATATTAATTGTAACGCTGGCAGTGCAGCAGCAGCAGTTGCCGTTGGTTGAGAAGCGATCACAGATCGACCAGTCCTGATGTTATTATTATTAATACTCAAACGTCGTGCGCTCTGTTTGTTACAGACAAAGGAAAAACTACTCATTCCCAGCATCAGATGTGTCTGTACCTGTTACCAGTTCCCCATTTGTCTCCAATATTCACATTATTATAACTGGCAGAGGAAATCTGGAACAGGATACAAAATAAATGCTAATTGCAAAACAAATAGGCTGGCGGCTACTACATTAGTGCAAATAAGTAGTGATGGGCGAATCTGTGGCGTTTCGCCAAATTTTTTCCCAAATTTCATGAGAGATTCACAAAATGGCGAAAAATTTGTGAAATGACGCCGGTGTCTCGTTTTGGACGCAGCTGGCATCCAAACAAAAACAGGCGCCGGTGTAAAAAAAAAAAAAAATTATTTTTGCAGGCGTTTCACGAATCGCAGGAATTCGCTGCGAATTCGAGCCAGGCGAATAAATTCGCCCATCACTACAAATAAGGTGCATGAGATTTTTCGCTTGCCTTTTACACAATAATGTCACCATTTCCAGGAATGTCACAGGCTGCTGATAATATGATAATACCTCCCTACTGTCCCTTTTTCAGAGGGACGTTCCCTCTTTTGACAGCTCAACCTGCAGTCCCTCATTTGTACTGGAAAGTCCCTCTTTTCTCTGCACTGAACAGCCAGAAAAAGAAACAAAGTTTCAAACTTAATTGGCTTTCGTCAGAGGGCCCAGAACAGCTAACAGGTGCAAATAAGATACTTTGTAACAATTCAGAGATAAGAAAATAAGTAATTGTAACAGTTTAGATATGGAGAAATATTTTGAAACTTTCACAACCTACCAAATTTTGTAAAATGAACATGGTAATTAGGGGGTGTGGCCACAAAAATAGGCATGGTCAAAAAGTTGCTGTGCTACATGCAAAAAAACTTTTTGTCCCTCTTTTTATTTCCAAAATGTTGGGAGGTATGTGTGTACTTCCACATGTGACAGCCCTGCTTCAGCAAAGATTCATTGTACTTGTATTTATCTTATACTGGTTTATTTCTACCGCCAGGGGGAGGTTTAAGGGTAATAGAGAGAGAGAGAATTTATTATAGACCCCCAGTATGAGAGGGATGTTATATTTAGCCCCTGTACTTTAACAATAGACAAAGGGTTACAGCCCCTCTACATAATATAAAAATGAGTTAATCGGGACGTGACTAAATCTGGTAAATCGGTGGTTCACCTTTAATGTCAATTTTTTTTTTGCTATATTTAAATTTAGGGGCAGATTTACTAAGGGTCAATTCGAGGGTTAAAAACCCCTCGAATTTGACCGTGTGAACAGTTGGGAATAGTATGGGAAATAATAAATCGAATTCGAAGGATTTTATCGCAATTCGATTGGTAAAACGATCGAATAAAAAATATTCGATCGATCAATAAAATTTTAACCATTCGATCGAATTTTTTAGTCCCTAATTCATATACAATTTCATTACACATTGGTCAATACAGGTCAACCTCTAAACATTTGGGGGCCTGAAAAATAATTTGCTTTGGGGCCCAGTAATATCTAGTTATACCACTGGTTGTGCTCTACTCATTTCTCCAGCATGTGGGCCAGGTTATTGGTAAGCAATAGGGATGGACTGAATCCACTATTTGGAATTTGGTCGAATCCCCAAATACTTTGTGAACTATTCAGCCAAACACTGAACCGAATCCTAATCATAGTTTGCATATGGAAATTAGGGGCGGGAAAGGAAAAAGCGTGAACAATTTTTTCACTTCCTTGTTTTGTGATGAAAAGTCACATGATTTCCCTCGCTGCCCCAAATTTACATATGCAAATTAGGATTCAGTTCGGCCAGACACAAGGATTCAGCCGAATCCAAAGCCTGCTGGAAAAGCCCTAATCCTGCCCGAATCCCAAACCGAATCCAGGATTTGGTGCATCCCTAGTAAATGATCCCTACTGTGTTCACTCACAGCATCTCTCTGGTGTATCCGGCCATAGACGTAATCAGAGAATGGCTTCCGAGGAATATACTTTCCGTGTCCTTCCCCAGTATGCAGAATCCCATTCTCATACACCACTCTGCCTCCGGCGATGGTCACCAAAGGGACCCCGTGACACTCCATCCCTTCAAATATGTTGAAGTTCACAGCTTGATGGTGAGTTTTGGAAGAAATGGTCCTGCAAAGAAAAGGAAACCAGTTTTGGTTATTTTTTTCTAACTCAATCCAAGTAGATGAAATCAAATGCTGAACTTAACTAATCTCTATCCCGGGTGTGTAAAGGCCCGGGCTCAGCAATAACTTTAGAATGAAGTGGCTCACGCAACTCAGAAACTGACCTGGGTGTATAAACGCAAGGTCTTTCACCTCTGGGCTCAGCCTACAAACGCCAACATAATAGAAACCAGTTGAACTAACTGTGATCCGCTCTCACATCTCAGGTGCAGCCTCTCCCCTAACCTGTAGCTTGGGGTACATATGTGCATGTGCCTATTATAACATACAGGTTCATCAGGGGGGGGGGACAAGTGTCCCGGGTCTGAGGGGGGGCCAGGCAGTGATGCACTTCTCCAAGATCCGGGCCCCCCTTCCGACCGCCGCCGAAGATGTCCTGCTCCCTGCAATGCTGATGCAGAAGTGCCGAAGAAAGTCAAAGTCCTGAAGTGGCGGAAAGACCCGAAGTCACGAAGGAGCCGACATTGAAGTCCTGAAGCGGCGAAAATACCCACTGTCACAAAAACAGCTTTAACTGAAGTCCTGAAGCCACGAGTTCAATTCTACTGACACCAATGTGGGGTTTTTGTTTTGTTTTTTAATCCCCTGGCCACCAATGTTTTATTTTAATACTCTATAGCTCCCTTCCACCAATTTAAAAAAAAAATGTTTTATGGGGCCCCACTTTTTTTTAACTTGTAAGGGGGGCACTGGTGCCACATTAAAAAAAAAAAAAATTCTCTGGGGCCCCAAATTTTTTTAACTTGTAAGGGGGGCCCTGGTGCAAAGGTTTTTTTCTTTTAAATATTCCTTGGGGCCCCAATTATTTTTTAACTTGTGAGGGTGCAAAAGTTATAAGGGAGCCCTGACCATCAATATGTGTGTGGGGGGGGGGGGTTACTTTTTTAGTGCTGATATCTGTGTGGTCTTTTAACTTTGATGTGGAGTGGGCGGGATCAGGGGTGGGACTTGAGTGCCAGGGTTGGCAGGGCCCCCAAAAATTTTGTTGTGCGGGGCCCTGTGATTTCTAATAGCGGCCCTGATAACATATCTTTAGATATGAAAAGTGTCAGGACTAGGGTTGCAGGGTCACAAAGGAGCGGGGTGTGATGTCAAAAGGGGCGGGGCATGACATCATAGGGGCAGAGCCACATTGAGCAATCGGCTGAAGTCAGCAAAAAAGGTAAGTATTAACTGGAATTATGGCAGGGTAAGGGCCTTTTTTAAGTTGTATTACAAATTTACCGGCAGCTACATTGCCAGTAAATTTGTAATACCGGCCCCGGCCTTGGCTGGTGTTTTACCGGCTAGGCCGGTAAAATACCGGCTGCGTGGCAACCCTGGTCAGGACATGCTGTTTTTAGGTACATAGAATAAAATCCCATTTTATTCATATTTTAGGTATTTAGAATAAAATCCCATTTTATTCATATCAGTTGGCTGCAGGAGTGCGTGATTTTTCTTTGTTAGTCTTGTACAGGTCCCCACTTCTTTATTACTAAAAGACATGAGGGCCTGCAAAGCCATTTCAGGATACACAGTATTTGGCAGGTTTTCTATTCCAGCAAGCTGACTGTTTCTTTGAGCCAAACTTAAAAGGAAATGATATTTATATATTTTTTAAAACCCATTTGCAAGATCTAAACCTGCCATACACTGTACTGTATAAAAAGTTAAATTGCTGCATAGTGAATTTGGATTCATCAAGTTCAGCCCCTCCAAAATTACCCCCCAGTGTGCACATATATATCTAGTGTACATAAACCCATTTATACAGACCTATCAGTGTCTCATGAACAATTGAACAATTGACATCACATATTTCTTGTTTGAAATGTCAATCAGATGGTGATGACCACTATATAGCCAAAGGGGAAAATTACCAATGGGACTTGAGAATAGGAAAGAAAAAGAATACAACAATGTCACTATACATCTTAAAGCTGCAGGTTGAGGGGGGTGTTTGGGGGTTATGGGAAAGTACCCTTATAGAAAGTACCCTTATAGTCTTTTCTGGTCTGTTGGGAAATCAAGGGAAGGCAGTCAGATTCACTGCTCCATCAGTTCCCATTATTGTTATAAAAAGCGGTTGGCTGCTCCCATCATCACTTATCCTTCCCAGAACTGTGGAAAAGTTCAGGGAAAAAATTCCAATACTGTCATTGATTTTTAAATATTTAAAAAAAGAGAGAGACCTGCAGTGCAGTAGGAGTTGTGAAGCTCAGACTGGTTTACCAAGGGTTCTGGGAAAAATCCTGGTGGGCTCTGGGTCAACAGGATTTTGTGTGTGCGTTGGGTAGGATTGAGTATGCTTAAGGAGGGGGCAGGGGTGACAGATGTTATTGTGATGGGGCTGGTCAGCGGTGGTCCTTAAGGAAAGGTAACATTGGACCAAGGGTTCCCACAGAATTTTCAAAGGAAAAGTGTTAAAGAACAAGTAAACGTTTTTTTTTTCTATCTCTAAATTTGCTCTAAACAGCCC
>CM044441.1:137227187-137237204 GCA_024363595.1 Xenopus borealis
TAGGAGGAAGGTAGTACAAGGGGGGGGGGGAGGTGAGCACCAGGAGGGGGCCCTTCAGGCTGCTGCCCCTATAGGCCACAAACAGGTTAATCTGACGCAGCAGTTGAATCACTAGGCATGGAAAGAGTTGGATGGCACCAGGGTTGGGTTGGGCTCAGGAAAAATCTGGGCCCCAATCTCACTACCTACCTTGGACAATGTGTGTGCCTTTGGGGGTTGCTAAATAGGTGGGGCAGATAATGTTGGGGATCTGTTGTGGTCTGCTGCGGCCCTATAGGTCTGGTTCCCAGTGGGACCAAATTACTTCTGTCTGACACTGCTAGTCGCCAACTTTTCCATCCTTTTTACCAAGCAGCATAAAGTATAGACTTAACCCATCCCAAGAGACTGATACAAAAGCAGAGTGTGGGGGGACACACTGCAGCCATAAGAAAAGGCTTGAGCTTGTTACCGGCATTATATTAACAGGTTTCTGCCTAACACCTGCAATTAGATTTCTTTCCATCACTTCTAACGCTAAGCAGGGGAACCCACTCATTACAGCTGTGTTAATACAGGTATGGGACCTGTTATCCAGAATTCTCTAGGCCTGGGGTTTTTCTGGATAAAGAATATTTCCTTAATTTGGATCTCCATACCTTAAGTCTACTAAAACATTATTTAAATGTTAATTAAACCCAATAGGATTTTTGCCTTCAATAAGGAGTAATTATATCGTAGCTCGGATCAAGAACAAGCTACTGTTTTATTATTACAGAGAAAAAAAAGAAATAAACATTTGAATTATTTGTTTAAAATGGAGTCTATGGGAGATGACCTTTCTGTAATTCGGAAGCTTTCTGGATAACAGGTTTCCAGATAATGGATCCCATTCCTGCACCATTCAATGCAGGTAACATTCAAAGGACACAATGCCACAAAGATGCCCAGTAAGAGAACATTTTAGATTTCTAAAGGATCATCTTCAATGTTGTTCCTGACCTGAGACATTGGGAGAACCTTGCTTCATAATGCCCTCCCCTATAATGATTGACTTTTCTTGGCTAATTACATGTGCAGCAGTAAGTATATACTAATCCAATGCATTACCTTGTGGCTTTAGGGTCCCAAATGACAATATCAGCATCGGATCCTATGGCAATCTTTCCCTTCCTTGGATAAATGTTGAAGATCTTTGCTGCGTTGGAGCTGGTGACGGCCACAAACCTGTTCTCGTCCATTTTGCCGCTGTGCTGAATAGACAAAAGTATAAGGGGTAGATTCATCAAAGAGTGAAGTTAAGAGTGAAGTTCCGCCACTAGAGGGAAATTCCACAGCTCTCAATTAATTTCTATGGGATTTTTAAAGGCGTATTCATCAAAGGGTGAACTTTCACTTCACCCATTGATGAATACGCCTTGCAAAATCCCATAGAAATGAATTGAGAGCTGTGGAATTTCCCTCTAGTGGCGGAACTTCACTCTTTGATGAATCCACCCCTATGAGAGAACTGTGAGCCCCCAGAATAATAGATTAGAATAGAAGCATGAGCATCAGATCACAATTATTCATATAATTAATTGTATTATCTAGACCAGTGATCCCCAACCCAACTCATTAGCAACATGTTCCTCACCAACCCCTTGGATGTTGCTCCCAGTGGCCTCAAAGCAGGTGCTTATTTTTGAATTCCAGGCTTGGAGGCAAGTTTTGGTTGCATAAAAACCAGGTGTACTGCAAAACAGAGCCTCCTGTAGCTGCCAGTCCACATAGGGGCTACCAAATAGCCAATCACAGACCTTATTTGGCATTTCTCATGCTTGAGTTGCTCCCCAACTCTTTTTACAATATAGGTGCATGTTTACTAACATTAGAGATACATTTCTGGAGAGATTTCTTGAGATGCTGCCCATAGCAACCAATCAGATCTTTGCTTTTGTTTTTTTACTTGTAGGTGACATCTAATTTCTGATTGGTTGCCATGGGCAACATCTCCACAAATCTCTCCAGTTATTTATCTCCAATGTTAGTAAACTTGCCCCTTAATGTGGCTCATGAGTAAAATAGCTTGGGGACCCTGATCTAGAAGCTCTGCATCATTAGTGAGGTTGGAAGAATCGCTAAGCCATGATGAATTAAATTCCCCTTAGGGTAAATAACATTTGCTGTGGCCATGAATGTATAATATAATGTCACATGGGAAAAGTTTATCCTTATCGGCCATATTCCCTGAAGAACATCTGGGAGCAGGTGCTTCTATATCTGAAAGAGTGAGCTATAACATCTTTAGAATACAACATTATAATATTCTGGGGGATCTTTGTGAATAACACAAAATACCATTTCATTTGATTTACAATTAAATTAAAGGGATACATGGGAAAAAAAAAATTTTTCCCCCAAAATGCACCAGTTAATAGTGCTACTCCAGCAGAACTCTGCATTGAAATCCATTTCTCAAAAGAGCAAACAGATTTTTTTATATTTAATGTTGCAATTTGACATGGGGCTAGACATATTGTAAATTTCCCAGCTGCCCCAAGTCATGTACCTTGTACTCTGATAAACTTCAATCACTCTTTACTGCTGTACTGCAAATTGGAGTGATATCACCCCCTCCCTCCCCCACCCAGCAGCCTAACAATAGAACAATGGGAAAGTAACCAGATAACAGCTCCCTAACACAAGATAACAGCTGCCTGGTAGATCTAAGAACAGCACTCAACAGTAAAAATCCATGTACCACTGTGTACTATTCAGTTACATTGAGAAGGAAAAACAACAGCCTGCCCGAAAGCAGTTCCCTCCTAAAGTGCTGGCACAAGTCCCATGACCAGGGGCAGCTGGGAAATTGACAATATGTCTAGCCCCATGTCAGATTTCAAAACTGAATATAAAAAAATCTATTTGCTCTTTTAAGAAATGGATTTCAGTGCAGAAGTCTACTGGAGCAGCACTATTAACTGATGTGTTTTGAAAAAAACATGTTTTCCCATGACAGTATCCCTTTAAACAATGTTTGAAGAAATTAAGGTCATCACTATGAAACATTGAGCTTATCCTGAGCTTGATGAGGCAGTTAAAGACTATGCACTCCCAATGGAGGTCTGGATACTAATCCTGCTGTAATCCTAGTGGCGTCCTGGATTTTTTTCTGGAATATTCTTACCACTCCCTTTTCCCAAATAACAGACATGCGATCCTCTACTCCATTGACTCCATTGGGGATCTTGGTAAAGTCATCTTTTCCCAGGGCTTTCTGGCATGTATTAAAGGTACAGTTGTCTGTTCCTGTTGTGCTCAGATCATCACTAGAATCCAAGGGAGATGCGGTAAAATATTAATATTAATTATTATTAAATCTTAAAATATTAAAGACCTATAAAATGGAATGACCCCAGATTATTTCTGGACTTACTTGGCCAGCAGGTTCATGAGATACTCAGGGGTGGAAGGATCTGGGCGCAGTGGCGGTCCCATCACAAATGCTGCCGCGTGAGTCCATTCATGGTGCCAGTAATTAGTTCCGTCCGTCCCAAGGCTGGCTGCTATAGGCTCTCCAAATACCACTTTGCCTGGAAAAACAAACGATTCTACATTTCCTTTGCCTTATTCTACTGTGTCTGTCCATTTCTGCACCGCTGGTTCTGACTCTAGTCACCACAATCAATTTCATGCATCTTCACAGGTCTGTTATTGCGATGCGAGTCAGAACCAGCAGTGCATTACCAGTGGGGAAGGTGTTAATGTTTCCACAATGTACTCATATAATATTGCATATTTTAAGTTTAAATGATAATACACTTTATATTAAGTAGCTTTTGGTGTATTTTTTTTTAACACTGTGGCAAATATTTCAATACACAATATATTTATTTTAGAGGCACTTGCATTGGAGCCGCTGCCAGTTCTGCTGCCAAGAAGCGATGAAATTTATAATTTACTTGACTGCGCTGTTCCAGTTATAAAGAAAATGCGTTAGTGGGCTGACAAGCTGAGAATCAATCCATTAGTTTATTAATAAGTATAGATGTGGCTCCTTGTTAATTCTATTATATCATTTCTATAATAAAATACCTGAGTGGGAATCTCAAGTGCTCCCATAATGTCTTCTCCCAATTAGGGGGGGCCACAATAAAACATTATGTTCAGCAATTAGCATGGATCAGAATGCCGCAAGATAGAGATTGACAGCAACTACTGGTAGCAATGGGCAACTACACTGATGCACACTTAGTAAGGATTTAGGATTTATTTGCATTTTTTACTCAGGCAGTTCCCCTATAGTTTGGACACCTTAGGTGGTATAGTAAGTATATTTCCATATTAAAGGGATACTGTCATGGGAAAAAATGTTTTTTTCAAAATGCATCAGTTAATAGTGCTGCTCCAGCAGAATTCTGCACTGAAGTCCATTTCTCAAAAGAGCAAACAGATTTTTTTTATGGATTTTTATATGGATAATGGTATGTGGCTCCGTTCTTAAAGTAAAAAAAAAAAAAAAAATTGAACGTAAAGAAAAAGGAAATAGAAAAAGAGAATTATAAGATATTGAGTGGTCTCTTCCCTGGGAAACCCCCAGTCCAAGGGTTGACAATCATTTTTTGCAGTATGCGAGGAATTCAAAAATACGAAGAGACCATGTACTAGTAATGTAGTAGCCAAAGTATATATAAAGTAAAAAAGACTTTATTAGGACAAACATAAGCCTAACACGTTTCTTGCCTAAAGTGGGCACTTACTCATAGGCTGGGGTGTTGACAAATTAAAATTTACATGCATTACATCACATGGATCCTTAACCAATCTGAAAAGAACTCGTTACAGAGTCAGGAACCAATAGGAATGTGTTACATCTGCTTCATCATACTAAGCCTTATCCAATGAAAACAGGTATCTAATCAACAAAGTAAACATAGTAAGTTAGGCTGAAAAAAGACACACGTCCATCAAGTTCAACCTTTTAACTTTTTTTTAACCTGCCTAACTGCTAGTTGATCCAGAGGAAGGCAAAAAAAACCCATCTGAAGCCTCTCCAATTTGCCTCAGAGGGGGAAAAATTCCTTCCTGACTCCAAAATGGCAATCGGACTAATCCCTGGATCAACTTGTACTATGAGCTATCTTCCATAACCCTGTATTCCCTCACTTGCTAAAAAGCCATCCAACCCCTTCTTAAAGCTATCTAATGTATCAGCCTGTACAACTGATTCAGGGAGAGAATTCCACATCTTCACAGCTCTCACTGTAAAAAAACCCCTTCCAAATATTTAGGTGGAACCTTTTTTCTTCTAAATGGAATGGGTGACCTTGTGTCAGCTGGAAAGACCTACTGGTGAATAAAGCATTAGAGAGATTATTATATGACCCCCTTATATATTTATACATAGTTATCATATCACCCCTTAAGCGCCTCTTCTCCAGCGTGAACATCCCCAATTTGGCCAGTCTTTCCTCATAGCCAAGATTTTCCATACCCTTTACCAGCTTAGTTGCCCTTCTCTGTACCCTCTCTAATACAATAATGTCCTGTTTGAGTGAGGGAGACCAAAACTGTACGGCATATTCTAGATGTGGCCTTACAAGTGCTCTATAAAGTGGAAGAATGACCCCCTCCTCCCGTGACTCTATGCCCCTTTTAATACAGCTCAAGAACTTATTTGCCCTTGATGCTGCTGACTGGCATTGCTTGCTACAGCCAAGTTTATCATCTACAAGGACTCCAAGGTCCTTTTCCATAATGGATTTGCCAAGTGCAGTCCCATAAAGGGTAAAAGTGGCTTGATATCTCCTCATCCTCGGCTACCAAACACAACAAATATTTTTACATCCCAGGTGCATGACTTTACATTTATCAATATTGAATCTCATTTGTCACTTAGCTGCCCAGATTTCCAGTTTGTAAAGATTGTGTTGCAAGGATGCCACCTCCTGGATGGAATTAATTGGGCTGATAGTTTTGTGTCATCTGCAAACACTGATACATTACTTACAACACCCTCCCCTAAGTCATTAATGAACAAGTTAAATAAACAGATAATCCAATGAGACAAAAAGCACATTATACAATCGCATAAATACATTAGAAAAAGTTGATGTAGAACAGAAAAGGCATGTTACACAAAACTTTAGCCAACTGGACAATTGTGTAGATTAGATTCTAGCAATATAAATGTTTAGATGCGCTGAGCAAAAGTGCACAGTGTGAAAAATTCTCCATATAACATAGATGTGCCCATAGGGCTTGGGTATTTAGTGGATATAAAACACCACATTCACACTGAGTGGGTAACTCAAACCTGAACACAAGGCGTTAGCAAGTAAAGGTGGCCATACACGGGCCGATAAAAGCTGCCATGTATGGGGCCCTCCGATGGGCTTTACCAATTGATATCTGGTCAAAGGTCGGGCAGATGTCGATCGGGACTAAAAATCCTGTCGGATCGTGGCTGCATCTGTTCGTTGATGCGGTCCCACGATCCGACTGCCCGTTGATGATCATTATTATCCGATATCGCCCACCTCTCGGGGAGAGATCCGTTTGTTTGGCGACATTGCCAAACGAGCAGATCTCTCTGTGTATGGCCGCCTTTACTAAATATTAAAGTAAAATAAAGAAAAAATTAAAAATAAGAAAATGGTAAAGTTATTAAAAACAGTATTTAAAGGATTTTTTCTTTATTTATACTTTGCTGGTCCCTTCCTATTTTTGAATTCCTAGTTATTTCTTTTGCTTTGATAACCATTCTTATCTCAATGAGTCTGCTCATCTGGTTAAGGGCTCACCATTATACAGTTATGCAAGCAGTGGGTTTTAGATCTCTAATAGGAGGGGTTTTGGAAGGATTGGGGTCTGGAAGTGATAGGGTGTGGTCACCTGTATTGGGATATGCCCCAAAATCTAATTCAAATGTTGGGAACTTCCAAGTCAACTTGCTTTGAAATGATAGAAAGTATTGTTGAACCAGATGGACATTTTTGTTTAACTTGCATTTCTCTGTTCCTATTTGGGGCTCATTACCTTCTCTCCGTGCATTAGCAATGACCTTGCCGGAGGATTTGCTCATCACGTGCACCACATACAGAGGGCAGTTGACAGAGTTAGCGATGGTGATTGCTCTTTGGGTGGCTTCTGCCTCTACTTCTTCTGGTCGGCATAGCTCATGCCCCTCAGGCCCCGTGATCCCCAAGGAAAGCATTTTCTTGGCACCCTGACAAAGAATCAAACCATTTGCTCATTAGCAAGTGACAAGCTGGAACGTAGATATGTGCAGTTCAACAGACTGTAATAGAACAAACCCTGTGACACTCAGTCCAGACCAGTAGTCATCTACTAACCTAATAATGAAAAGGGCTGGGAAATCTGAGGCTTTCAAGTCATTGTTTAACTCCTATCATTGTTGACTGTAAGAGAATAGAGAGCTGCATCTTAACTGTTGATGGGTTACACCAGGCAACACCTTCTAGAATGGATACAAGTTTTAAGCAGAATTCGTGTTGAAAATATTAAAGGGGAACAAATCCTGCTTGTGTTTTAACTAGTTGGAAAGGTGAAATTCCCTCCACAACCATAAACCCTGACCCTGATTGCTTGTTTTGTCTAATGAAACGCAGAGCAGTGCTGGGACTATGTTTGCCTTCCTCACTTAATTCCATTTCCAGCCTGGACTGAGACCATGACCTAGGGTTGCCATCTTTCTGTGGCTCATGACCTGTGGAGGGGGTGGTGACATCACAGGGGTGGACCAGTGATGCAATGGGGTGGATCGATGTAATCACAGGGCAGGGACAATCACTGATTGCCATGTCAGTCAAGGAGGATTCTGCCCAGAACAGACTGTCTTGACCCAGGCAGCTCTTCTGAAAACTGTCTGTCCTGGTCAAAACAGGACAGGTTGCAACCCTACCATGACCATGCTCCTACTCACCAATCAGCACAGTCCAAACTGGAAACAGAAGTCAGATGACCGAATACAGTGAGCGCCAAACCGACTGTGCCGCTCTGCATTTGGCTAGATCAAATGGCAAGTCAAGCATGGAGAAGCTGAGCAGATGTGGTTGGGGAAGACACCAAGGATCCTCTCCCCAGCACTGATCCAGTCAGTTAAAAACTTTGGTGAGGTTTAGTTACCCTTTAAAGGATAACTAATGCTTAACCAAAGAAGTAGGCAGAAATTTTGTACATTATGTTTTGTGTTTCTGTACCAGCCCAAGGCAACCACAGCCCTTTAGCAGTAAATCTCTGTCTCCAAAGATGCCCCAGTAGCTCCCCATCTTCTTTCCCTAAATTTTAGACCCCTAAGCTTAGCTTCTCAACGGCTGCTCAGAGCCCACTGAGCATGTGAGAGTCACAGACACTTTCCAAGATGGTGACCCCTGTGACAAGGGTACATAGGGTAAATAATAAAGGACGTTGGGGTTTTTCATTTCTTTTTCTCTTTTTATAACAAAACCCCTGTGACAAGTTTGAAGTCCTGGATCATTGCTGCTATTGACAAGCTGAAACTTTAGGCTGGTGCAATAAATTAAGTATATAAAACATGACATTTTAAGCCATAGTCATATTTAGGGTTAACTTCTCCTTTAAGTAAGAAAATGTATTCCTCCTTAAAGACCCTCCTGTTTAGAGAAGCGTATTCAATGTACCTTAAATAATCAATCACTGCTGTATCATAAATCACAAATTGTGTCTGAAACCCTAATGTGTCAATTGTACCCTAACCTTTAGTTTGTAAACTCTAATCTGTAGGGCCCTCTAATTCTATTGTGTGTGTGTGTGTGTGTTTTCTTGGTTCATCAGGTATTGGACCTGTTATCCAGAATGCTTGGGACCTGGGGCTTTCCAGGTTAATGGGTCTTTCCGTAATTTGGATCTTCATACCTTAAGTCTACTAGAAAATCATGTAAACATTAAATAAACCCAATAGGCTGGTTTTGCTTCCAATAAGTAGTGATGGGCGAATTCGCGGCGAATTCCCGCGATTCGCCGCTGGCAAATAAATTCGCGAAACGCCAGCAAAAATTCGCCGCCGAAAAATTCGCCCACAAAAAACGTGTCGCGCATCGTTTTTTGACGCGCCGCGCGTCAAAAACAACGCGCGACTCGTTTCGCTAATTTTTTCGCCAATTCGTGAATTTCTCTGGAAATTCGCTAATTTTTCGGCGAAGCGAAACGCATGAGATTCGCCCATCACTACCAATAAGGATTAATTATATCTTAGTTGGGATCAAGTACAAATTGTTTTAGAAAATTTGGATTATTTCATTATAATGGAGTCTATGGGAGATGTAATTTGGAACTTTCTGGATAACGGATCCCATACGCGTAATTGCATGGAGTTTGTGTAGGAAGGAGCTTTTGTGATACAAGCAGTCACATTTTGTTCCAGGCTTTTATAACTGGCACAGTAAGGGAAGAGACTGAAGATGTACAAGCAAAGGGGAAATGAGGATAAAGTGATCAGAGAAGGCAGAATACAAATGTATGTTTTCTTTCAGCTGAACATTTCCCAGAAAGCAGAGCGGCTCAGCGTGTCCCCTGCACTGCATAGCACAAACGATGAAGTGCTGCCCCTGGAAAACGATAAACGGACTGGATAAATGAACGGGTCTCTGATTTGTTTATGAGCACGTTTTTACTTTATGTTTAACCATTTAATACCAGGGTGCAGTAACAGGATACCATTGGCCAGTTTCAATGTCCCATGTTCTGTATGGGACTATAACTTAAAGGGATACAGTCATGGGGAAATTTTTTTTTCCCCCAAAATGCATCAGTTAATAGTGCTGCTCCAGTAGAATTCTGCTCTTTTCTCAAAAGAGCAAACAGATTTGTTTATATTTCATTTTGAAATCTGACATGGGGCTAGACATATTGACAATTTCCCAACTTCTCCAAGTCATGTGACTTGTGCTCTGATAAACTTCAATCACTCTTTACTGCTGTACTGCAAGTTGCAGAGATATCACCCCATCCCTTTTCCCCCCACCAGCAGCCTAACAACAGAACAATGGGAAGGTAACCAGATAGCAGCTCCCT
>CM044441.1:137267579-137288001 GCA_024363595.1 Xenopus borealis
GTCCGAGTTCCCCCTTCTCCTAACGCGTTTCGCCGTTTCCAGCTTCCTCAGAGGCATAATAAATAATAAAAACAATTTTCCCCTTTTGTAAGAAAACGCCTTCGCAGAGTGTCTGTGTCATTTCCTGATTCGCGTTCCGGTATGCGTTCCATCGCGCAATTTCCTGTGTGGTTGCGTTCCAACTGTGCGTTCCATCTCTCAGTATGCGCTCGCTTCCTGGTTCTTCGTCGTCTTTCAATGTTCCGCTAAAGACAGTCCAAATCCTTCGATTGGGGTGTGAGAATCAATGTACATATAACATATCCACATTACATCTTATTACAGCAGTTTCTCCAAGGCACTTATCCACCTTTCTATACTTCCATTTTTGTCTGCTTATCCCTAAGATGAACAACGGTGCTGGGAGTTGTAGTTCAGTCCCTAACTCAATTTCCATAAATACAAGTAGTTTTGATACACCAAACTTTCTTTGTGTGACTTTCAATTCCGCTATACCTATATTGTGCCTATTTTCTCGATAGTGCTATCAGTGCCTAGGTGGATTTAGTTAATTTTATGATCCCACTATAAACATGATATCAGAATTGTTTTTAACCATTATATACTTGATTCTGAGTACTCAGTGAATTCATTATGGCGTGATTTATTCGGTGTATTCTATAGGTTATATATAACGTGATATTATTGTCCCCCCCCTCTTTTTTTTTTTTTTTATATTTTATATTGGTGTTTTTCTTTGATCTCTGGTACATATTGTGAGAAGTCTACAGAAATGCTCTCAGGTTTATGTCAACATTTAAGCCTTGTGGGATGAATGTTTGCATCCTATGTATCCATCTGCTTTCCTCCTGTAAAGTTTTTTTAATTAAATCTCCTCCTCTCCAATTTTGTTCCACCTCAGCTATCCCCCAGAATTTCATACCGTTAGTTTTCTGCCTGTGGTGTTCTTTAAAGTGTTTGGACAAATTGTGATTTGTAATACCCTTTTCGCTAGGAACATAGAAAAGGGTATTACAAATCACAATTTGTCCAAAAAATGGAAGTATAGAAAGGTGGATAAGTGCCTTGGAAGCTGGAAACGGCGAAAGGCGTTAGGAGAAGGGGGAACTCGGACACATAACCTTTACGAGGGACTGAGAAACGGATAGCCATCCAAGCACCCTAAAGGACTAGAGGGAACCCCAGCGATATCACTGTTTGCAAGTATTTTATTTGAAAATTGTGAGTGCATATTGTTTTAAATTGGATTTTATATATTATTAAATAGTATTACACTATTTGGCGCTTTTCCCCCCTATTTTTATTGTATTGTTGGAATCCATGCGCATGGGAGTATCGGAAGACTGCCAGTCAACAGTATTACATTACAAGCGACATACCACAATAGTGGTCTGTGAGTCGGCAATTCAGCCATTTTTTCTCCCCATCGATTTGTATAAATCAACTTTGGATGCTTTAACACTTCACACTATGGTGCACTAAGTAATAAGTATCTACCACACCTGGGGTTAATCCCACTTTCTATTGGGTAGAATACCAAACCTCTGAGAACACCGGGTGAATTTTTATTTGCATATAAAATACTACACTATATATTTTTTCTAAAAATTTCCATTGCCTAGGCGCTGATCTCGACATAAGAAAATTGCATTTTTCTTTTTTTACTTTAGGAGGGAACTGCTTTCTGGCAGGCTTTTGTTTTGCCTTCTCAATGTAACTAAATAGTACGCAGTGGGACATGGGTTTTTACTATTGAGTGCTGTTCTTAGATCTACCGGGCAGCTGTTATCTTGTGTTAGGGAGCCATTATATGGTTAACTTCCCACTGTTCCTCTTTTTAGGCTGCTTTTAGGCTGTTTATATGTATATAAACTATAGTAGTACTTATCTGTTATCTACTGTGTATCCTGTGCTTGAATGGCTGCCCCCATGGCTACACAGCAGCTTGTTTATATAAACTATAGTAGTACTTATCTGTTATCTACTGTGTATCCTGTGCTTGAATGGCTGCCCCCATGGCTACACAGCAGCTTGTTTATATAAACTATAGTAGTACTTATCTGTTATCTACTGTGTATCCTGTGCTTGAATGGCTGGACCCATGGCTACACAGCAGCTTGTTTATATAAACTATAGTAGTACTTATCTGTTATCTACTGTGTATCCTGTGCTTGAATGGCTGGACCCATGGCTACACAGCAGCTTGTTTATATAAACTATAGTAGTACTTATCTGTTATCTACTGTGTATCCTGTGCTTGAATGGCTGGACCCATGGCTACACAGCAGCTTGTTTATATGAACGAGAATTGATTTTCTGAAGCAAGCGCAGCAGTTTTGTCAGTGAAGGGAAACCGTACATTATCGGTATATTGTCTTTCCTTTTAAACACTTTCATTTTTTGGCATTACAGTTCCATTAAGTACATTTTGAACCCATTTCTTTAACCCTGATGTTCATAAATTAATCCTGATCCTAACGACATCAGGAAAATGTGTTTTTGTTTTTTGATAGAATGACTTCACACAATAGTATCTATGGTTCCAGGCCAAGGTAAACACTTTTATTATGATGAAAACAAAAGTCACTCATTCAAAATAAACTGCTAACAAAGAAAAGCCAATAAAACAAAGGTTGAATGTTTTACATAATAAAAAGGATTGTCAGTCTGACTGACCACACGGGACGTACACACAAGACTTTAAACATGCTTTTTTTTTTTTAAAGATGACTTGAGAAAGTACTTAAAAATGTAATAAATAGCATACGGACACAAAAAAAACACAATTCTCATAACATCAGAGTATGCCCTAAAAAGAAAATGGCAAAGAATAAATAAACAGCAGTTTATTACCTTATTATGGACTCCAATGAACTGTAGGTCCTGGGCAACTGTGCCCCCCCACCAGATCTTGCATCTGCTTTACACAGGGAATAATACAATTGTGCACAACTCATCATCACTGGCTTTCACACCCCCCCTCCAAGGAGTTAATGGAAATGAATCCTGTCTGCAGCACATGCTCCCCCAATGACAAAAAATTCTAATTTTGAAAAATCTTCCCCCGAGGATGCTTTATTGATATCAGTTCTAAAGGAACAGTAACACCAATAAATGTAAAGTTTTAAAGTTATGAAAATCTACTGTACTGTTGCCCTGCACTGGTAAAACTGATGTGATGCTTCAGAAATACTATCGTTTATAAAACAAGCTGCTGTGTAGCCATGGGGGAGGTCATTCCAAGTTGAAAAAGGCACAGGATACACAGCAGATAACAGATAAGCTCTGTATTATACAATGGGATCCTTCAGAACTTATGTTGTATCTACTGTGTATCCTGTGCTTGAATGGCTGTCCCCATGGCTACACAGCAGCTTGTTTATATAAACTATAGTAGTACTTATCTGTTATCTACTGTGTATCCTGTGCTTGAATGGCTGCCCCCATGGCTACACAGCAGCATATTTATATAAACAATAGTAGTACTTATCTGTTATCTACTGTGTATCCTGTGCTTGAATGGCTGCCCCCATGGCTACACAGCAGCGTATTTATATAAACAATAGTAGTATTACTGAAGCAAACACACCAGTTTTACCAGTGCAGGCCAACATTGCATTATATATGTATTAATTTAAAACACTTTCCTTTTTTGGTGTCAATGTTCCTTTAAATGGTACCCTCTGCTATAAAATATAGGGATTTTAGAAGTCAAGACAATATATACGGTCATGGAAAGCCTCTATGAAACCAATGTCCTTAACAACACGGGGCCATATAAATACACACAACATATATATATTCACCAGTTTCCTTAATGGAGGATAGTTTATAACCACAACTGCGTACCTTTCTTGCCCCCCATCAATCCTCCTTTTCGTACCATAAAAAAGTGATATATTGGCAAACAAATAACTTGTATGGTGTATTGGATGGAAGCAGGATCAAACACTATCAACACCATCCTAGACAGGGGCAAAGTGCTTTCATCGGATTTTCAGCAGATATATCCCTTTATATTACTACAATATGAATGAAATGGTGTCGGGACAAAAGAGCTGAAAGGGGAAAATGAAAATTTAATATAAGCTTCATCATACTGGAATACTGAAGCTTTTTAAAGAAAAACAATTAAATATTTCTGAAATAATCAAGTTTATCTTCACTATTCCTGTCTCCCCCTCTGTTTCTACTCAAGGGTTATGTAATTTAAGGCACTAAGTTTGCCTGGGGGCAGTAACCCATAGCAACCAATCAGCAGGTAGTGTTTACTAGTCACCTGTTTAAATGCAAGAATCTTATTAGTTGTCATAGGTTAATGCTACTGGGCAAACGTAGTGCTTTATATTACATATTTGGGATTCTGTCTTCATTCAGGAGTTGGGGGTCAGATGAATGATCCAATATACTTAAAGGGGGGCTCCTTTTGCCTAGAAGATGTATTAGAGCTCAGTCTATTAAAATCACCAGACATCATGTCTCTCTACATGCAGGATTTGTGCAAAAGGCAGTTATTTTGTTGGATTTTGCTTGTACTGGAATCAGTTATTTGAGTGAGCTCTAATTCATCTGCTAGGAAAGCCCACCCCCCCTATGAGATATAATGGATCATTCATCCGACACCCAACTGCAGCATGAAGACAGAATGAAGAGAAACAGATGCAGAGAGGAATAGTGAACATAAACTTGATTATTTCAGAAACAATGCAGAATATTTAGTTAAAAACAGGGTGATTTATTGAATGAGCTCTGTATAAACAAACTATGCTGCAGCCTTTATTAGGTATTGAAATTAGCAGTAGCTCATTATATAGGGTGGTTTCTATCCTGCTTGGAAGAACCAGGAAGTGGTTTCATGTTCTAGTTTAGAGCAAGAAATAACGAAAACCCAGATGTTTCTAAATTAAAAGAATCAACAAAATGTAAGTTAAAGGGATACTGTCATGGAAAAACCTGTTTTTTTTCAAAACACATCAGTTAATAGTGCTGCTCCAGCAGAATTCTGCACTGAAATCCATTTCTCAAAAGAGCAAACAGATTTTTTTATATTCAATGTTAAAATCTGATATGGGGCTAGATATTTTATCAATGTCCAAGCTGCCCCATGTCATGTGACTTGTGCCAGCACATTAGGAGGGAACTGCTTTCTGGCAGACTGTTGTTTTTCCTTCTCAATGTAACTGAATAGAACACAGTGGGACATGGGTTTTACTATTGAGTGCTGTTCTTAGATCTACCAGGCAGCTGTTATCTTGTGTTAGGGAGCTGTTATCTGGTTACCTTCACGTTGTTCTGTTGTTAGGCTGCTGGGGGGGGGGGGGCTGATATCAGTTCAACTTGCAGTACAGCAGTAAAGAGTGATGTTTATGAAAGCACAAGTCACATGACTTGGGGCAGCTGGGAAATTGACAATACGTCTAGTCCCATGTCACATTTCAAAATGAAACATAAAAAATCTGTTTGCTCTTTTGAGAAATTGTTTTCAGTGCAGAAATCTGCTAGAGCAGCACTATTAACGGATGCCTTTTGGAAAAAAAAAAAAACATGTTTTCCCATGACCGTATCCGCTTTGGAACCTTGGCTCTCCAGCTGGTAAGGGACTACAAGTCCCACAATGCATTTTCCTTTATGAATCATGACAGACTCCTTCATTGCATTCTGGGACTTGTAGTTCCTTAACAGCTGGAGAGCCAAGGTTGCAGATCCCTGCTTTAAGCCCTATTCATAGAGATGGTGTTGAAAAAGAGAGAATGCTGCCCCTTTAATGAATAAGGCAAATTATATACTGCATTATTGTGCTCATAATGATTGCACAGAAAAGCATGCTGAGATAGGTTACACAGTCGGCTTGTATTGCCCCTGGTAACCATTTCCATGCAGCTTTGTGTCAGCCGATACAGAGTAATATATCTCAGTATTGCCCAAACCACAGCACACAAGCCTCTTCCTTGTGCAAGCACAGTGACATAACTAGGAGTTACTGGCCCCCAATAACCTTTGGGAATAAGACATTTTTCAGAGCAAATAATTAAGCTACTTATCAGTAATAGTTGCACTTGCCCCCCCGTCCCCCCCCGGGCAGTCACAGGGCCTATTCCTTTACAGGTACATCCATGTGCTTCACCATATGCTGCATCAGTCTCTACAGCTCCTGCTCCAACCTGTAGTTTAGCCTCAAACACAAAAAACAATGGATTACAGATGGACATATCCTGTGTGCAACAATCCACAATAGGGCATAAATCAGCCAATCAGCGATAAAACAAACAAGAGCTGAGTTAATACAGATGTACAGACTGTCATATGAAGCACTGGGCAGCAACTTAATAATTGCTTATTGGGTTTGATTTTACTTGAGTTGATTTGACTCGAGTGGAGTGAGACATAAAAAATATATATAAATATATATTACATGCTTGCAAAAGAGTTGCATATGGACTGTGCAAATATGTGAAGCTTTAGGCCATGTTTACGCTCCAAACTTGCGGCTGTCAAGCTTACCGACGACATACCATTTCCAGTAAGGCTGGGAGTTGCAGTACAACAGCAGCGTAGTATAAACATGCCTACTTCACAGCCAAAAAGAGGATGGCGAGAGTTGCTGGAGGGCCTCAAGTTGGATATGCCAACATTACAGCCAGAGAGCGGGTTCTGCAGGACCTTTACTTGACCACCCATCATGACCTTGTATCAGTAAGGAAATTAAGTGCTCACAGAGCCATTCAAAAGCTACCAGTCTATAGTGTAAACTATACAATGAATTCTGTACCGCCGTTAGGTATATAAACCACATCACATTTTGGGTTCAAAGCAGGCACTGTAATAAACCCATGAGGCGTTTAAGCCTTCAGTGATGTCGATCCCTTCAACATTTCCAGGCATGATTGTGAGTTTGTGAAATATAAAACAGTGACTAGATATTGCTCCAAACAGTCTAATTGCACGTCTGTCTCTTAACAGAGTAACAGTGACTCGTCATCGCTAGTCTCGTTTTTTAGCACAGCTTCTAAGCAAGTGTCGGGGATCTGAGCCGTGTGTACAATTCCGCAGCAGTCACAGGGCCCGTCGCATGGCCTTATTCCTTGATGCGCTGTTGCACTGTGTGCCTGGCAATTCCCTTGACCCTGCTCAGATGCAATATCCAGTAGTGGTCTGCTACAGTCATTGAGATCAATGTCTACCGCTGGGATCAGCATTTCTACATCATCATCTTCGTCTCTCCCATTTCCGCTGCTGTCGAGCTGCCTTAGCGGACTTTGGTTCTGGCTCGCAGCGTTTGACCTCCCAAGAGTAATTCGTACCCAGCGCAATCCTTGAGTCATTCTGCTGAGGGCGCTACTGAGCTGCTGACGTGCCGGACTAACAACAGAAGGTTCTGAAGAAGGAGCGTCTCTTACATTATCTGTTGTGCTGTTGGAAGTTGGAGTAGAACTCCCTCCATTAGTATTTGCTGCGGCTTCTACAGCAGCGACAGGAGGAGTTTTGCGGGGTAAAGAGGCAACGATTCCCCCGACTGCTCCTTGTGTATCTCTCCTTTCGTTTTCTGTATCTGCATCAGACTCTACTGAGAAGAGTCCACGATGGGAGCTACTGCGCTCCCCTTCTCTGCTCGTGCTCTGGCTTGCAGCACTGTCTCTGTCGGTGGAGAGCAATGCTAAGGAGCCGGAATTGCGAGAATGCACAAAATTTAAAATTCTGTTCCAAATGTTGCTGGACCTGCCGGCTATTGGCAGTCTAATAGATGTGAATCCAAGCTGGGATCGGACGGCAAGTCTCAGATTTTCCAACACCGAGGCCTAGGAAAGATTAAAACAAACACTTTCAGTGAAAGGAACATCATCCTCTGCAAAGACCAATACGAAATGGACAGTATTTCAGCCAAACATTAAGTCCCAGAATTGTATTTATGCTCCTCAGTGTCGGACTGGGACACCAGGGGCCCACCCAAAAACCGTAGACCAGGGGCCCACCATAAAACCTTAGACCAGAGGCCCACTCTCAGTAGTAATATTCTTCATCTCCTCAATCAACCTCTATTCTCCTAGTTTGTTTTCTTTACATCCTATAATCAATTATTCCATCTATTTAGCCTCTTTGTTCTCATAGAAAAAGGGAATGGCCATGAAATAGGCCAAAAGTTTAGCAGCATGAGGGCCCACTGACACCTTGGCCCACCGGGAGTTTTCCTGGTATCCCTGTGGGCCAGTCCGCACTGATGCTCCTGTACACAAAGTTCACTTATTCTACCATAAAACCCAGCGTTAGTCAGGGACTTGAAGGGGAGCCACATGGGACATAACTGTTCAGTGAGTTTGCAATTGATCCTCAGCATTCAGCTCAGATTCAAAAGCAACAGTTATGTATCATGTGGCCCCTCACAAGTCTCTGATTGGTTACTGCCTGGTAACCAATCGGTGGAAACCAAGAGAGCTGCAAAGCAGGAAGTAGTGTTCTAGCTATTATGTTAGACATCCAGTCATTCCAGCCTTTATACATTACATTTTTGGTTAACTAACTATATTAAAAACATTTTTTATTTTGCACAGCCTATTTAGCCAGTTTTTATTTTTATACTGAACAATTCCTTTAAATACCTTTGTCCCATCAGTGCCATGAAGGCTAATGGCCAGGCTATCCTAGCCCATTTGGTTTGTCAGGTTGACGCAACAGAGGTGTGCACAAATAACCTTTATTGTACTGGAATAAGTAGTAATAACTCTCGCCCCAAGAATCCTTTCCCCTGAGATCATAACCAGGATTGTGAGTGATGAATGCAGCCTTTAATGCTGATGTCAATGAACCCCTAGAGTCTAAAGGTGGCCATAGACGCACAGATAATATCGTACGAAACGAATTTTCGTACGATATTCGGTGCGTGTATGGTGGGAAATGAGCCGACCGATATCGTCAGAGGATTAAGATATCGGTCGGCTGGTTGATCGGGCTGGACGGAAAATTTTGATCGGATGCCTTTGAAAGCTCCCTGAACATCGGCCATTGTTAGTGCTGAATCGTCAGATACAAGTAGATTCTATTGTTTCTACCCGTTTATCTGACGATTCAGCTCTACACGTGTGTGTTGAAAGGAACGATCTTTCTTGGAAAGATCTTTTCCGAGAAAGATCATAATTGTTACGTCTATGGCCAGCTTTAGACAGGCTGCAGTGTTTACAGAACCGACTTTGCAAATTCTCTGAAAAAGCCGCCTGTCATCACTTTAAATGGAAAAAAATTGAATTTAAAAAAGCAAACATATGTAATGAAACATAGTTATGAGTGGATTACTATACAATGAAAGGTGGGCAGTATATACAGGATAAAACAAACCCAGGATTTGGCCAAAACTCACACTTAAGGTTTTGGATTCAGCCGACTACTTATTGCTCAGCTAAACTGAACCTGAACCACTTAAAGTAATGTTATTTCAAAAGAATTATTAATATGTTTTTAAAGCACCAACATATTTATATGTATAAAGAGAACAAGCTTTACAAGAGCTTACAATCTAAAGAAAAAAGGGGAATGAGACAAGGCAGCATTAGTCTGAATCCAAAAATGGTAACACCCCCACACGAGTGTGCATAGAAGTCTACAGAAACGTGCATCACCAGTTGAAGCACGATCATCTTTCTGCACAAGAATTCTTACAGTGCAAATATCATGACCGAGTAACAGGAGTGCCCTCTGCTACCTCAAAAAACAGTAAAATAATGATATTGGGTTCAAGCTGTAAAATGGAATGGGATACTATAATTAATATGAGAAAATGCCTAAAGAAAACTCATACAGTATTATAATTGCTACTGCTTTATATTTAAATATATCCAGTATTATTTGTCAAGCTCTTTCCTTCCCAATCTGCTACACATTTTCTCTGTCTGAAAAAGCCAAAAAGTAAGAATATGTGGCTTCCTAATCCCCTAGCTCTTGTACTTGCTATGCGGGTTATGGTGTAAATCCTGGTTTTAACACTGCAGGAGACCAGTATTTATCTGGCATACATCCATTCCAAAGCACTCTGGTCTCTCACACAGACATCATCTATTGCAGAGCACCCAGGAATGGAGGGGCAGCTTTTACATGAAAAGATGATTTCCCTATCCTGCAGAGTAAATACAGAAAGAACTAATAAACAGATCAGCACAGTGCACAGCCATACTCAATAATATATTATCCTTTAGATTTTTAATAGTTCCCCTTTAAACACTTGAAACAGTTCTAGAAGCCCTCTTTGTTAGTTAAAGTGGACCCGTCACCCCAAAAAAATATTCAAAATCCTATTTTATCACATTAGTCAAGCAAAATGAACATTAATTACACTATATAAATAATTTTAATCTTGTTTTCTTCAGTCTGGGAATTCATAATTATAACAAACAGGCAGTAGCCATTTTGTGGACACTGTTATTAAGACAAGTCTTGTATCATCTCAGAATCTTGTTTGTGCACCAGAATGGGGGACCCGATGTCTATCCCCATGTCCTGGCTACACAATTAAATGGTTAAGAGAACTGGGGGAATGTGTGGGGAGCAGTGACATCTAGGAAGTGCTGAATGGAAAGTGAAAGTAATTATCTGCCTAAGGCATAGAGGAGGGGCAGACAATATTTGATTGACAGCTGAGATTTTTAAACGAGTTTAAAACAGCTATGAATGCTTTAATAAAAATTTGAAATTGGATTTCATGTTTAATTTGAAAAGGACTTTTATTATACAGATTTTTGTGTCTGGGTGACAGGTCCACTTTAAGGATAGAAGCTGCCATATTAGCTTGGTGTGACATCACTTCCTGCCTGAGTCTCTCCCTGCTCACTCATAGCTCTGGGCTCAGATTACATCAGGGATGGGAGGAGGGAGGGTGAGAGAGCTAAAAGAAGTAAGTCTGATACAGAAGCCCATGAGTACACCATAGAAGGAAAGAAATATGGGGTTTCTTTTGACAGAGGAGCAGCATTACTTTGATGGTTGATTGAATGATTCAAATAAAAATCTATTTGAATATTCGAATATGCGACTATCGAATTACTTTGCCTTTAAATTTGTATTCGACTGCCTAGTTCACCAGTTTCAATCTGCTGAAGCTTTGACGAATTTTGATCGAATTATAAAAATTCAATCGAATGGTTAAAATTGTTCGAATCAATCGGTTCGAACGATTTGATCGTTTGATCGAATTTTTATAATTCGATCGTTCGACCGATCGAATTGTGGTAAAATCCTTCGAATTCGAAGGATTTTAATTCCCTAACTATTCCCATGGTCGAATTTCAAATTTTTTTAAATTCGAAAATCGACCAATAGTAAATCTGCCCCTATGTGTACTGTATATTGTGAGTGGGTCCCTAAGCTCAGTAAGTGACAGCAGCGCAGAGCATGTGAATCAGTGAATCAGAAAAGAAGATGGGGAGCTACTGGGGCATCTACTGGGGAGACACAGGTCTTTACTGCTAAAGGGCTGTGGTTGCCTTGGGCTGCTACACAAGCACAATAAATAAAATACAACATTTCTAGCTACTTCTTTAGATAAGCTTTAGTTCTCCTTTGAAGATCATCTGGAAAGACTTTTTTTTAATTTAGCATGAGTATCAATTGCCTGATATTGAAGAACCATGTATAGTGGAATGTATTCGCCTTAAAGATCAACGCAAAACAAAGTACCTGGTTTGGCGAACACACTGGAAAGTCTTCAACTGGCGGAATTAAGCCTTGTGCAATCAACTGTCCGTAAGAAGGGGGAGCCTCCCTCCTCAGTAAATCGGCCTCAACTCTTGAAAGTTGTGTTTCAAAAGATCTTTAAGGTTTAAATAAAAAAACAAATTAACAAGACGGTTAGTATATATCTAGTATATATCAGCAACACGAAAAAAATAATTTGCAAGCAGCTCTCTGTTAATGAACAGGGGATGCCTGGGGGGGGGGGTCAGAGGATGTCAATTATAAAAGAGGTCTCCTTGTGAACGCCAGTTACTGCTCTTGCCTGGACACACTTGCAGAAGGAGAAATATGCAGAAAAAAAAGAATAGTTCTGTAAATACCTTATATATTATGCCCTATAATTTGTGCCTATAAGTTATCCACACACTTAAACGGTAAGCTCTATGGGGCACAGCCCCCCCTCCCACTGTGTCTTATACCACAAGGCAATTAATCTGTATATTTATTGTTTTAATTAGAATGCTTGTCCTCCCTGTCTATACTTTTCTTGCATATCTCCTTTTCCAATATAACAGTGATTTTCAACCTTGTGCCTCCAGCTGTTAAGGAACTACAAGTCCCACAATGCAATGAAGGAGTCTGACAGCCACAGTCAGGCAAATGCATTGTGGGACTTGTAATTTCTTAACAGCTGGAGGCACAAGGTTGAAAACCACTGCAATATAAACCACTGCTTTCTCCTTGTTTACATTTATTTCATCTCCGTTATGTCTCCAACTATTTGCAGTGCTACTGAACTATTATGGATCCTTTGCTTCAATCTAACTCTAAGAGTGGCCGTGCATGGGCTGACAGAGTCCGCAGCTTATTGGCCTGTGTGGGGGGCCCTCCGATGGGCATCCCCGATCGATATCTGCCCGAAAGTTGGACAGGGCTAAAAATCCCATTGGATCGAGGACTGCATCTGTTCATTGATGGGGTCCCATGATCCGACCGCCAGCATTCCTTATTATGACCCGATCATTGGGCCCTAGGAACCACCCACAATCCGATCAGCCAGATATTATATCAGGGAAGAGATTCTCTCTCTCTAGGTGTATGGCCACCTTTAGAATAATGTCCGACATGGTGGTTTCTGTGCAGGTGAAAAACCAACCCCCCCCTCCCATGCATTGTTCCACACCACAATTGGCATTAGCCTTAGGGGCTTATATTGTACCAATAATATATAGTACTTCTTGTTATTTTCTCATCCTAGGGCCTGGGATTCTTTACAGGAAGAATTTGGTGAGTTGTATTACCTGCGTTCAAACATGCGCAGAGAGTACAGCTTGCATGTACACCCCAATGCAATGACGAGAAGAAGCCCGCAGATGAGACTCCCAATGACAGCAGCAGTAATGACTCTTGTAGGGACGATCACGGGGCAATTCTCCTCGTCGCTGCCATCCCCACAGTCATCCTGAGAATCACAGACCCAGCTTTCAAAGACACAACGGTTATTTTTACAGTGGAAGTTTCCCGGCTGGCAGAAGTAGCAGTTCTTCTCGTCTGAGCCATTGGGACAATGATTCTGGTAGTTGCAACGGTCTGAACGCGGATAACAGACTCCATTTCTAGAACATGGAAACTCATCTTTTTGGCACATGGTACAGTTTAACTCATCCCTGCCGTTTGGACAGTGCCAGTAGCCGTCACATCGCTGCTGTTCAGTGTAACAGCCCCAGTTGCCACCACAAGGGATCTCCCAAGGCAAGCAGAAGCCGTCCACCTGGTACGTCGCATTAAACCCTCTGGCTGCATTGACTTTATCCGCACAAAAATGGACTCTGATTTGCCCAGAGGAAGAAACTACAGTGAGTGGCACGTGAGAATCAAAAGCAGTCAGGACTCGCAGAAGATTACGTGGATTTTCTTCCAATCCATCATATATTTTGACATAATCCCCATAACCTGTACCATCTAACTTGAAGTCAGTAAAGCGCAAAATAACCTTGCGCCGATCACCAGTATCTATGAGCCACGTACAGTTACTGCCAGGTGGATAGAAGTCCGGATAGTTTGGGGAGCTGAAAGCGCCATAGAAATATTTCAAAGTCTGACCACAGGTAGGTACGTCACAATCTAACTCGTCGCCCAAATCCAGGCAGTCAATATTCCCATCACACTTTAAGGAGTTTGGAAGACACGTGTAGGCCTTAGTGAAGCGTGAAAGACACTGAAACTGGCTAACTGTGCAAGGCTGGAAAGAAGACAGCATGGGCCGATTGGCTTTGGCACAAAGCTTTTCATCAGATCCGTCTCCGCAATCATCCATGCGATTACACATTAACATTTCCGGGATGCATTTTCCGTTGTTGCAACGGAACTGGTCACTCTCGCATTTCTTCTTTCCTTAAAAGTGGAAAAGAGAATGGAACAATTCTTATGAGATAAGACAAACCTCTGATGTAGGGAACTTCAAAAGATTCAGAAAACAGCAACCAAATTAAAGGAATTGTTCAGTGTAAAATTAGAAACTGGGTAATAGACAGGTTGCCCAAAATAAAAAATGTTTCTAATATAGTTAGTTAACCAAAAATGTAATGTATAAAGGCTGGAATGACTGGATGTCTAACATAATAGCTAGAACACTACTTCCTGCTTTGCAGCTCTCTTGGTTTCCACCGATTAGTTACCAGGCAGTAACCAATCTGAGACTTGTGAGGGGCCACATGATACATAACAAAGGCTGGAGCCACAGGATGTGTAACATAATGGCCAGAACACTACTTCCTGCTTTGCAGCTTTCTTGGTTTCCATTTATTGGTTACCAGGCAGTAACCAATCAGTGACCTGAGGGGGGGGGGCACATGGGACATAACTGTTGCTTTGGAATCTAAGCTGAATACAGAGGATAAGTTGCAAACTCACTGAACAGTTATGTCCCATGTTGCTCCCATTCAAGTAACTGACTAACTCAAGAGTTAAGAGAGATGAAAAGCAGGAAGCGGTGTTCTGATTATTATTGACAAAATGTGTAGCCCCATGTCAGATTTCAAATTTGAATATTAAAAAATCTTTTAATATTGCTCTTTTGAGAAATGGATTTCAGTGCAGAATTCTACTGGTGCAGCACTATGAACTGATGCGTTTTGAAAAAAACATGTTTTCCCATGACAGTATCCCTTTAAGTCTACCAGAAAATCAAGTAAGCATTAAATAAACCCAATAGGCTGGTTTTGCTTCCAATAAGGATGAATTATATCTTCGTTTGGATCAAGTACAAGCTACTGTTTTATTATTACAGAGAAAAGGGAAATCATTTTCAGATTATTTGGATATAATATGGGAGACAGTCTTTCCGTAATCTTTCTGGATAACGGGTTTCCAGATAACGGATCCGATACCTGTACCATAACTATTAAGGTTTCTTAAATAAGTACTGTATTTATGTTCCATTTCTTTCACTAAATAAAAATATTTTTGGCTTTCCTACAGATTTCTATTAGTTGATATAAGTGGGAGCTACCGTGCTTTGCGGTTTGCTAAGGATTAATTACATTAATGTTCTATGAATATGATGCAACAGACCTACCAGCCAAATAGGACAAGCGAAAGCCCTTTTTGGAAACATGCTCATCTGAATGGAACTTGATCCACACATGGTCTTGCTGGGAGGTGTAAGGTGCTGGAATTGTAGAGCCACATGCCTTGGCACCATCATAGTTTTGGGAAGGTCCTATAGTCACCCAGTCAAAACTACATGTGGCAGATCCCTGGATATCAAATTCTTGAAAACTGAATGGACAATAAAAGCAAAAAACATACATAATTATTAAGGAAACCCTATTACTGCTGAGTGCTGCATACTAAAAGTTATTTGGTTCATTTACAGCAGCTTTTCAGATACACTTATACAGGCCCATTAGGACTGGCTCTTCAACTAACAAGTATTTCCACCTGTCCAGTATCTGAAGAAGCATCCCTTTGCAACGTGCACATGATTTACCAAACTGTTGCTACTTTTGCATCCATATTAGCGGATCAGACTCAAGTGCAATAGATGTAAAGCACCTGCTTTTATCCTGCAACTCAGTGGGGAAAAAATGCTGCATTGCAGGAAGATACACAGCGATATACATCTGAAAATTGCATTTTGAACAACGCACCCACTTTCGGAAATTAGCCTGATCAACCAGAGGTCTGGTTTCACTATTCCTAGTGCAATAGAGAAGTTAGGTTCATTGTTGATGTGTTTAATAGGAGTTACCGGTTTGGGACAAACTATACTACAGGATTGATCAAAGGGTGTACAAGCATCCGGCTACAATTAAAGGAGCAGTTCAGTGTAAAAATAAAAACTGGGTAAATGTATAAGCTGTGCAAAATAAAAAATGTATCTAATATATTTAGTTAGCCAAAAATGTAATGTATAAAGGCTGGAGTGACTGCATGTGTAACATAATAGCCAGAACACTACTTCCTGCTTTTCGGCTCTCTAAATCTGAGTCAGTCAGCGATTTTAAGGAGGGCCACATGGGACATAACTGTTCAGTGAGTTTGCAATTGATCCTTAACATTCAGCTCAGATTCAAAAGCAACAGTTATGACCCATGTGCCCCCACCTGAAGTCGCTGATTGGTTACTGCCTGGTAACCAATCAGTGGAAACCAAAAGAGCAGAAATGCAGGAAGTAGTGTTCTGGCTATTATGTTAGACATCCAGTCACTCCAGCCTTTATACATTACATTTTTGGCTAACTATATTAGAAACATTTTTATTTTGCACTGCCTATCTATTTACCCATTTTTTATACGGAATAATTCCTTTAAATCCTACTAACAATTCCAGTGTGATGCTACAGCCCAAAAATGTAGACAGCCTGCCCGTGCTGCCCACTGTTGGTTAGTGGGTCCTATTCTGTAACCAGCTGAGGTGTGAAACTTTATTATTTATACAATACCACCTGCATTATACTGTACACTTAATGATGTACCACTTAAATCCAAATGGGAGTAGTCATGAGCAGACAAGAAATGTTACTACGCACCTGATTGTGATGATTTCCCCTGGGCTGGCTCGGATGTACCAAGTACAGTTGATTCTTGCTGGATATTCTGTCGGCCATCCAGGGCTTGTGATTATGCCACTTTTGTCTCTAATCTGCTCAGGAATTCCCCCACAAGCTGCATTCAAATAAATGGGAAGGTTACATCACACACAGAAGGAAAAGCAGTGAAGTTAAAGATAAAAAGATAAAGTCCACTGATGAAGGTATCTGTGAATATTGTACTAACTTGTGTATGGCAGATATAATACTGCACTACATCATTTACGGAGGCAGAATTGTGGCTGGACTAAAGGAATCTCCTTGCTAAGTATTAACAGAAAATTGTGTGCAAAGTCTCCATTAGATCCCAGCTCTAAAGGCTCATGAACAGAGTTGTAACCTCCTTTTAACTCAGTAGATGGCACTGTGCAACCTACATCATGCAGCAGGCAGATTTAATGGGCCAGGTCTCAGCAAGCTGGCATTAAATTGGGACTGCGGATGTAACCATTTAGGTTGTCATGTACAATCTCAAGCAGAGAATAGAGACAATGCACCTTGAATACATATCACAGAAGAGGCAGGAAAGGCCATAGGTTTATTAAAATGGCAGCACAAAATCTGATGTAAAACAAGGTAACTAAAATGAGTTGCGACAAATGGGGAGCAGTTTGTTTTTTCCTTTTATATCTTTTGTATGTCTTACAGAAATGTTATAAAAACTGCCAAACACTCCGGGTATGGAGCCAGTTGCTCCAGGGAGCAACGGGTTAGGTATACCCAGAATCCAGAGAATTTTGCCAATGTTTGCTGGGATCCAGATTTACCAAAATCTTTAGTGCTTAAACTGAACTAAATCTGAATTCTGGCCATACATGTACCAATAAGATCATATCACTGAAAATGCATAAAGAAAGAAAGAAGAAAAAAAGAGAGAGAAAGAAAGAAAAAGTGTATCTGTAGAAATAATTATTTCCCATGATTTTAAAGGTGAAGGAAAGGTTAAAACTAAGTAAGCTTTATCAGAAAGGCCTATATAAATACATCAGTTAACCCTCAAAGTAATGCTGCTCTGAGTCCTCTGTCAAAAGAAACACCACATTTCTTTCCTTCTATTGTGTACACATGGGCTTCTGTATCAGATTTTCTGTTTTCAGCATAAACCTCCAGGGCTAGGGCTTGAGCATGCTCAGTTTGCTCTTCTATCCCTTTTCCCTCCACCCTTCCCTGCTGTAATCTGAGCACAAAGCTATGAGCAGGGAGAGACTCAGGCAGGAAGTGATGTCACACCAAGCCAATATGGCAGCTGATATCCTAAACACAGAGTTCTAGAGCTGTTTAATCAGGTACGGTAAAGAATTCATCAGAATAAATATACAATTCTAGCTTGCACTGTTGAGGTTAATATACTGGCAATAAAGCGCCTCAGTAGCTTTCCTTCTCCTTTAAGATTATATATTTTGGAAATAATTACAGCCCTTTAAAAAAAAGGGATGCACCGAATCCTCTATTTCGGATTTGGCAAAAATCCCCGAACCCTTCATGAAAGATTTGGCTGAATACCGTACCGAATCCTAAGTTGTATTTGCAAATTAGGGATGGAAAGGAGGAAAAAAGTGGAAGCAAAGGCATGTAAGGAGTTTGCGAATGTTTGGGAAGCGAGCACATTCCTGCGAGCCAGTTAATACAGAGGTATGCGTGGGAAGGACATGGCACTTTAGTAATGGGAACCCTCTGTAGAGTCAAGCAGATGTTCTTTTGATCAGAACAGAATTCTGACAGTATTCCAGTTGCTTTAACCGCAAACATAAAACCCACGTATATCTGCAGTGAGTATCTCTAGTGACATTGCAGCCATGCATGTAATTTATACATTACCCAGTAATTCCTTACCTAATGGCAGTCCCAACATGGGAACGTTGTCTGAACTCTCAAGGGCATTATTCCCTAGGATAAAAACAGAGAAAAGTCAGATGAATTCATTGCTTGTCAGCCGTTCTTTTGAAACATCGTATTTGTATGGTGTATTTAGCTCTGTTCATTCCATGTTTGGTTATGGGGCACCTGGGGCTTGGATCCAAGGGACTTAAACCAGGGAAATATGTCAGTTAAGATGGAAAACCCCAGTGTTCCAGTTCAGGTAGGACAGAAGGCAAGCTAGCAGGGGTGCAGTGGCAGTATGAGAGGCAGGAAAGCTAAACTGGCATCAAAACAGAACTTAAAGGAAAACTATACCCCTGAACAATGTAGGTCTCTATAAACAGATATTGCATAAAACAACTCATATGTAAAACCCTTCTTCATGTAAATAAACCATTTTCATAATAATATACATTTTTAGTAGCATGTGCCATTGGGTAATCATAAATAGAAAATTGCCATTTAAAAAAATAAGGACAGCCTCCTGGGATCCTAGGATCCAACGGTGCACACAAACATACCAAACAAACTATAAAGTTAGGTCACATGAGCCAATTAACAGACAGAGTTGTGTCTTTTGCTTCCACACTTCTTCCTGTTACAGTTAGAGTTGAAATATTTCTGGTCAGGTGATCTCTGAGGCAGCACACAGACCATCACAAAAGGCAAGAGATGTAAAAGGGCAATATTTACTTAAATATATATATCACTTTGGTAAGATTCTTAATTTGATATAATTACCAAATGAGATATATATATATATATATATATATATATACATATACATACATACATATATATATATATATATATAGTTTTCCTTTAACTCAATAAAGGCAACACGTGAAATACCTACCATCAGGGGATGTACAGCAGGATCAGCTGAACTGCAGGAGACTACAAGTTTACCAAGTGCACTGACCAACCTGCACAGTTTGCCATCTATCCACCCACACTGAAGTAATGCAATTTATCCTCTTAAAGTAACAGTAACACAAAAAAAGTGTTTTAAGTAATGAAAATATCCTGTACTGTTGTCCTGCACTGGTAAAACAGATGTGTTTGCTTCAGAAACACTAATTCATATAAACAAGCTGCTGTGTAGCAATGGTGGAGAAAACGCTATATGACACAGTTCAAATGGTGGATAACACCATTATGTTCTACAGAGCTCATCTGCTGTGTAACCTCGGCCTTTTCTCCTTTGAATGGCTGCCCCCATTGCTACACAGCAGCTTATTCATATAAACAATAGTAGTGTTTCTGAAGCAATAACACAAGTTGCATCAGTGCAGGGCAACACTGCATTATATTTGTTTTACTTTAAAACACACATTTTTTTTGACGTTACTGTTCCTTTAATACAGTGGTTCTCAACCTGGGGGTCGGGACCCCTTTGGGGGTCAAATTACCTTTTCACAGGGGTCCCTTAAGGGGTTCCAGGAGCAGGTTCATCTTTCTCCCAACTAGCCCTGGGGCAAGGTTGTAGCTCTCCGGGTGCTGGTGCTGGGAGTTGTAGTTCAGTAACCTGTGTAGGGAAGCCAGTTGCACTACAACTTTCTATATCCCCGTAATAGTAGTACAGCTCTCCCTGCCCATTTAAAATTTGTAAAATTAACATGGTAACTGGGGTGACACCACAAAATAGGTGTGGCTGCACTACGCACGGAAAATAAACCTTTATGCAGCCACCATGTCTCCTGTACTTTCCTAACAATCCGCTCTGGGCCAGCAACGAAAATATTTGAATATTTTATGGTTGGGGATCACCACAACATGAGGAACTGTATTAAAAGGTCGCAGCATTAGGAAGGT
>CM044441.1:137288227-137300840 GCA_024363595.1 Xenopus borealis
TATATATATATATATATATTTCTTCATGTAACTGACAGCAACCAGTGGGCATGTCCTGAGATCTTCACTACTAAAAGCTGTGTGCATTGGCCGTCTAGACGCTTTTTGGAGCTTTATATCTCCTTTACAAGCCTTGCTTGTCATGTTTTCATCTGGACCACTTGGTGATTTCCGATTAAGGTCGCCAAACGATCGGATCACTCCCCGATATGCTCACCTTGAGGTGGGCGATATCGGGCTGATCCGATCCTGGGCCCTAGGGCCCAACGCTCGGATCATAACTGAGGCCATATGGGCTGTCGACTTAGTCTGTTGGCAGCTTTTATCGGCCCGTGTAATGGCCACCTTTACATTGGCCATACACAGTCAGATCTAATCTGCAGATTCTGGGTACTCCCTCAAATTTGATTGAATAGATATGTTCCTGAAAATCATCCAGAAATCAATTGGCAGGCTGGCAGTTGGGCAGGGACCATCCTCTCCTCACAGGCCTGATTTGCCGCCTGATCTGATTATTGGCCCGAGGGCCAAACAATCAGATCAGCCCAATTTGACAATCATGTGAGCAGATCTTTACCCGTATGGGCAACTTTATAGATTACTGCACGGGGTAGATGATCCTTTACACAGTGTATTAACTATAGGATTCCCTATAAATCACAACAAAGGACCATGGACTATGATTTTGAGTGTGGCTGGGCTACGGTGACAGACCTTATGGCCACCTTTGAAGCAGGTAGCAAGCACATGGGGCTATACAGTGCCTCCAACCCTGTTGTAACATTTCCAGTTTCAAGGGAAATCCCCATCATGTACCTTAAATGGATACTTTCATGGGATTTTTTTTTTTATCTCAAAATGCATCAGTTAATAGTGCTACTCCAGCAGAATACTGCACTGAAATCCCTTAACAAAACACCCAACAGATTTTTTTTTTTATTTGATTATAAAATCTGACATGGGGCTAGACATATGGTCAGTTTCCCAGGTGCCCCAGTCATGTAACTTGTGCTCTGATGAGCTTCAGTCACTCTTAACTGCTGACCTGCAAGTTGGAATGATATCAACCCCTCCATTTACCCCTCAGCCTCCTAACAACAGAACAATGGGAACATAACCAGTTAGCAGCTCCCTAAAGCTGGCCATAGACGTAACAATTACGATCTTTCTCGGAAAAGATCTTTCCAAGAAAGATCGTTCGTTTCAACACACACGTGTAGAGCTGAATCGTCAAATATACAGGTAGAAACAATAGAATTCTACTTGTATCTGACGATTCAGCACTAACAATGGCCGATGTTCAGGGAGCTTTCAAAGGCATCCGATCAAAATTTTCCATTCAGTCCGATCAACCAGCCGACCGATATCTTAATCCTCTGACGATGTCGGTCGGCTCATTTCCCACCATACACGCACCGAATATCGTACGAAAATTTGTTTCGTACGATATTATCTGTGCGTCTATGGCCACCTTAACACAAGAGAACAGCTCCCTGGTAGTTCTAAGAACAACACTCACTAGAGAAATCCAGGTCCCACACATTCAGTTACAATGAGTAGGAGAAACAACAGCCTGCCAGAAAGCAGTTCCATCCAAGTGCAGGCTCTTTCTGAAAGTACATGACCAGACAAAATTACCTGTGACGGCTGCCTACACACCAATACCAAAATGAAAAAAATAAAAATAAATAAATAAATATATATATACATACACTGCTGGTTCAGGAATGAAATGTTATATTGTAGAGTGAATTATTTGCAGTGTGAACAGTGTATTTTGGAAATCTACATCATAAAAATCATGACAGACTCCCTTTAAAATAATATTACAGAGACTAGAAATGATTAACCAACTGTTATAGAGGGGTGGGGGATTTATTTATTTCATCAAATGGATGATGGGAAATGTTCTAGCTGCCCCAGATTAGTAAGGCACGGCTTGCCTAAACATGCAGGGAATAAACTATGTGTGGGAAAGCCAATTAGGAGGGGGTGGAATCCCTTTTCATTTTAAAAAACAATTCATGTTAAATCTATCGGGAAAATCAAAACAGATTCCAGTTACTGGGCACAGAATATTGTTAATAAAGGTAACTATGTAATACATTAATGTTCTCCATAGTCAGCAAAGAAAATAGAATACATGGAATAAGGTTATATGTATTATTTAATAGGGATGCACCGAGGGGAAGGGGAAAAGATTTTTTACTTCCTTGTTTTGTGCCAAAAAGTTGTGATTTCCCTCCCTGGCCCTAATTTGCATATGCAAATTAGGATTTGAATTGGTTCGGCCAGGCAGAAGGATTCGGCCGAACCCGAATCCTGCTAAAAAGGCCGAATCCCGAACCGAATCCTGGATTCGGTGCATCCCTATTATTTAAAGGAGGACCAAACCTTAAAAATATATAGGGCTAAAAATACCATGCTTAATATAGTGAACTTATTGCACCAGCCTAAAGTTTCAGCTTGTCAATAGCAGCAATGATCCAGGACTTCAAACTTGTCACAGGGGGTCACCATCTTGGAAAGTGTCTGTGACACTCACATGCTCAGTGGGCTCTGAGCAGCTGTTGAATATTGAATATTATTGGCCTGTAATATAAATAGAAAATTGCCATTTTAAAAAATAAGGGCCGGTCCCTGGGATTGTATGATTCACGGTGCACACAAACAAACTATAAAGTTAGGTCACATGAGCCAATTAACAGACAGAGTTCTGTCTTTTGCTTCCACACTTATTCCTGTTACAGTTAGAGCTGCAGTATTTCTGGTCAGGTGATCTCTGAGGCAGCACACAGACCATCACGAAATGGGGGTTCAAGGCAAGACGTAAATGACAATATTTACTTAAATATATATTCCAGTTTTGTGAGATTCTTTAATATGCCACTTGATTTGATATAAACTCTTCATTAAGTATTCATATTTTGGGTGAGGGCACATGGCAAATTTGGGGGAGATTTAATCGTCTCTTCTTCTGGGTGACAATCTCCTCGAACTGCCCTTCTCCGCCTTCCTGCTGGCTACAATGAATCAACAGCGGTATATAGCACACGTGGCACTTCGTTTTTCCAAGTTTCCTGAAGTTTCCTCATGATGCATGATCATTGTCTGTGCTTCATCTTCAAGCTTTGTCCTATAGCACAGTGATCCCCTACCAGTAGCTCGCGAGCAACATGTTGCTCACCTACCCCTTAGGGCAAGGCCAGACGGGGAGATTCGGGGGAGATCTGTCGCCTGGCGAATATCCCCTGAATCTCCCCTAATAGCTAACTAGCGCTGCTCACCCGCTCTGTGTAAAGTCGCCTGCGATTGTTCACACGCAGCGGCGCGATTTTAAAAGTCGCTCAAAGTTGCCTCACCAGGCAATGTTGAGCGACTTTTAAAATCGTGCCGCTGCGTGTGAACAAGCGCAGGCGCCTTTACGCAGAACGGGTGAGCAGCGCTAGTTAGCTATTCGGGGGAGATTCATCACGGTGAGAAGTCGCCAGGCGACATCTCCCCCGAATCTCCCCGTCTGGCCTTGCCCTTAGATGTTGCTCCCAGTGACCTCAAAGCAGCTGCTTGTTTTTGAATTCCCGACTTGGAGGCAAGTTTTAATTGCATAAAAACCAGGTGTAATATCAATTAGAGTCTGCTGTAAACTTCTAGTCCACATAGGGGCTACCAAATAGCCAATCACAGCCCTTATTTGGCACCAACAGGAACTTTTTTCATGCTCCCCAACTCTTTTTACATTTGAATGTGACTCACGGGTAAAAAGGGTTGGGGATCCCTGCTATAGCAGCTCCCAATTAGTATGCACAATTGCAGGCAGAAAATGAATCCTGGGCACACAGTAAGCTTTCTGTATAGACATTCTCTATTCAAGCACACACTTGGACAGTCGTGCTATATTTGGCTTAATTGATATTATGATGTCACCTTGCAGCCATTACATCAACGTCAGAAACAGAGGAAACTCACTCTTCTAATAGCATCAAGGGGGCAATCCTGCTAAAAACTATCCATGTTTATAAAGGATAGAGGATAATCTGGAACAAATTGACAGTTCGACTCCCACGCAGGGAAGGAATGGGAGGCTGAAGCAGTTTCTACATATTTCTGCTGCTCTGCCTGAATCCCAAAACATGTACGGATCAAATAAATCTCACATCTTAAAGAGAAGTTTTTTAGTTGGCCTTTATTTGTTCTTTTTTATCGTTTTTGAAATATTTGCTTCCTTCTTTGGACTCTTTCCAGCTTTCAAATTGGGGATCACTGACCCCATCTAAAAACCAATGCTCTGTAAGGCTACAAATGTATTGTTATTGTTCTTTTAATTAGGGATGCACCGAATCCAGGATTCGGTTCGGGATTCAGCAAGGATTCAGCCTTTTTCAGCAGGATTCCGAATCCTTCTTCCCGGCCGAACCGAATCCTAATTTGCATATACAAATTGGGGCAGGGAGGGAAATCGCATGACTTTGTTACAAAACAAGGAAGTAAAAAATGTTTTCCCCTTCCCACGCCTAATTTGCATATGCAAATTAGGGCTCTGATTCGGTCGAATCTTTTGTAGAGGATTCAGTCGAATCCAAAATAGTGGATTCGGTGCATCCGTACTTTTAATCTCCTATTCATATTCCAGTCTCTTATCAAAATCAGTGCATGGTCCAAAGCAACCAGGTTTGAAATCACAAACTGGAGAGCTGCTGAATAAAAAATGAAATAACTCAAAAACAAAATTAAGAATAAGAGTATCCCTCTATATATCATACTAAAAGTTAATTTAAAGGTGAACAACCCCTAATGGTTAACCCCCAAAACCAGTCACCCTGAACAGCAACAGCCTTGACCCTGCTGATTCAAATCCCTTTCCATTTCCAAGCAATAAATGTCTGACCTGTGAGTGCAAGTGATAATTGATCTCCTGCTCCGGGTGATTATTATTCAGGGTAATAGTGGTGCAAGTTTTGCCTCTGCCAAATTACCCATCTGGGACATTGTAATCTACTAGTCACCAGCTCAACATCTACTGGCAACTTATGCTATACCTTTTGGTAGATCAAAAGAATTCAACAATATACAGAATTAAGAATTCAAGATCTACTTTGTCATGCTAATAAGGGCAGCAGTTGGGATAGAAGAAAATATATATCGCTTTGATTTATGTAGAAACAAACTTGCTGGGAACTGGCACAGATCTGCTGATACTCTAAGGACCCGTGAAACGTTTTGGGGCTAAATAAATAAATCATAAGGATATATTTTAAACTATCTTGCAAGGCTGAAAGAAACTTTATATTTCTGTGACTAATTCCATATGACCTACCCATGACTAGCAGCTTGTTTGCATTACTGCCTCTTTAAAACAGGCAACACAGTACAGAGGGGGCTGCGTAAATCACCGCCTAGGAAGGGTCTCAGTCCCACCAACCAACTGGAAGTGAAGGGTCTCAGACAGGGACCATGGGAAGGTCAGACGGATCACTGTCTATTTCTCTAACAGCTTCCAGATGGAGCAGCCACAACACTATAAGTCAAACACAGACACCATTCTGCAGCCTCAAACCTTATGTTCCTAGAGCTGCTCCCCCCACCACCACAAAAACCTTAGAATACTGGGTAGTTTTATTATAGGGAGTGACCAACACACACATCCCTGGTTAGGGCAGTTCAAAGAGAAACTTTAGCTGTTCCTGTAAGTTGTAATACAGTGTGTTATTATAAGGAAGCAAACGTTTACTTTGTATTTCTTATTTCCTGATCTGCAGAACAAAACATGGCTGCATATAATATTTCACTTCCATACATGGTTTACTGTGGATTTGCTTTTGTATACAAGTAAATAAATGAGAGGTGTATTACTACCATGCAATGGCAGCTCCCATATGGGGTTTTGCAACATGTGTTTTGCCCAACACCAGCTGCCTGGCACAGTATATACTCTTTTTTTGCCATGTTTCCCTATGCCACCTCCCATCTTATCTTGGAAAGCCAAGGGGACTGCAAATTATTCTTCGGAGTATGTCTTGTGTATCTGTGCCAGTAACCTTCTGAGCAACTAATGTTGGCAAATTGGTACAATCCTACATAGCCAAACTCTTACGATAAGATAAAATATTAAAGGCATGTTGTATCCTTTGTACGTAAAACAAAAACACATCAGTTAATAGTGCTGCTCCAGTAGACTTCTACACTGAAATCCATTTCTCAAAAGAGCAAACAGAATTTTTTATATTCAACTTTGAAATCCCACATGGGGCTAGACATTTTGTCAATTTCCCAGCTGCCCCTGGTCATGTGACTTGTGCCAGCACTTTAGGAGGGAACTGCTTTCTGGCAGGCTGTTGTTTTTACTTCTCAATGTAACTGAATGGAACGCAGTGGGACATGGGTTTTTACTATTGAGTGCTGTTCTTAGATCTACCAGGCAGCTGTTATCTTGTGTTAGAAGCTCACACAACAGCTAGGCCCCAGTAAGTATACATGCTTAAAGAACAAGTAAACGTTTTTTTTTTCTATCTCTAAATTTGCTCTAAACAGCCCCTCAAATGAATGTACCTTAGTCCCTGCTGCAAGTCTGCTCTGGTTTCTGTGTTATCAGCAGCTTGTTTCACCTTCTTCCTGGTGCAGAGTGAAGCCCAACCCCTTAGCTTACTGAGCTGACCTTATATCTTGGACTAGTCCAGGAGATCATTTGCATACTATGACATAGCAGAGAGCAGTGTGTGTAGCAGCTTTTGCTTGGGGAAACTAGCTTACTAATGAAACACTGGCTCCCTCTTCCTCTCTATTGTGGAACAGCAGCAAATGGACTGCTCAGTAAACTAAGGGGCTGGGCTTCACTCTGCACCAGGAAGAAGGGAAACAAACTGCTGATAACACAGAAACCAGAGCAGACTTGCAGCAGGGACTAAGGTACATTAATCTTGGGGGCTGTTTAGAGCAAATTTACAGAAAGAAAAAGAAAAACATTTACTTTTCCTTTAAAGGGATACTGACACAGGAAAAAAATGCAAAATGCATCAGTTGATAGTGCTATTCCAGCAGAATTCTGCACTGAAATCCATTTCTCAAAAGAGCAAACAGATTTTTTTATATTTCATTTTGAAATCTGACATGGGGCTAGACATTTTGTCAATTTCCCAGCTGCCCCTGGTCATGTTACTTGTGCTCTAATAAACTTCTCTTTACTGCTGTACTGCAAGTTGGAGTAATATCACCCCTCCCCCCCCCCAGCAGCCTAACAACAGAACAGTGGGAACGTAACCAGATAACAGCTCCCTATACTGAAGTACACCTGATATTCAGCAGTTGGCCAGCATTTACTGTTATGGAAATATCTGAGCACAAGTCATACTCAGAATATGTGAGAATTTGCATGTGGCTTTCAGGCTATAAAAGAGAGGGAGGGTGCTCTGCAGGGTTGTTTACAGCAATGGTATAAACAGATTGATGTTGGTGATGAACTCATATACAAGTGCCTTTCGTCAAAGCCCACATTTGAAAGATTAAAAGTTATAAAATCCAGAAGCCTCTCCATCTGTAAAACACACAATATTGTTTGCCCATTAAAAAAAAACAAAAAAACACAACTATCCATAGCAAAATGGCCTAAACACTGGATGGGTGCAGAATTAGGGGGATAGCTTAGGGTAGCCCCACAAGTAATGCAATGTGTAGAAGTATCTAGTGTGCCATGTCCTCAAAGAACACAATATGGAGTGGCTGATTTTTTTGCCTTAATATTTCAGTCCCCCCCCCCAGCATTAGGCCACACGGGGGGTGAAAACTGCTAGCCAAAATCCGCTGGCTGATTTCTGCCCTAGTGTGGGCAGTTGCATCCTCTCTTATACGCATTCAAAAATATTGAATTGGAAGCTGTGAAAACAGACTGACTCTAAATGCAGAGACTCGCAGTCCTTCTCCGAAATCTGCAGCTTCTGTTTTGCACCGCTTCCGATTCAATATTTCTGAATGCGGATAAGAGAGGATGCAGCTGACCACAGTAGGGCAGAAATCAGCCAGCGGATTTTGGCTAGCGTTTTTTCAGCCCCTGTGCGGCCTTAGCCTAAAGGCAGTCGCCGATGGAGAGACTTGTTGCCCATGATTTATAAGCGACTGTGGCCGACAAAACTCCTGAAGATGTGTCTCCATTGGAAATAACCGAAATCGCTGGCAGTAAAACCAACATATCGAGAAGTTGGCCAAAGCGGCCTCTGGAGGAAACTTTGGGGTGACAGTTATTTCCAATAGTATAGGGTTTTGCCACCCGCAGTCTTACAAATATCCTAGTTGGCCACTGCCCAGTGGGACATGAGTGGTTGTAGTATCCGACATCATAAGCCTGTAAGTGGCAGTAAGTGTGCAGAAGAGAGATAAAGGGATTACAGCAGGGTTAGATCAGCTGAAGAAAGACTACTATCAGTCAGAGCTGACTCTTACATCCTACCTTAGACTGGCCATGCACAGGCACATAAATACTGCTGACTAGGCTGTTCCATATTCTACCGCCTGCCTATTGGCCAGTGTATGGACCCCCCTTCCAAAGGACTGAGGAGCCACTCATATCTAATAGTGCCATTATACAACTCATGGTGCGTAAGCAGCCTGAATGTAGAACAATGATGGTAGTCCTTATCTACCCATATATATTCACATTACAAAACTGCTATTCAATGGCTGATATATTTATAGAGTTCAAACAAAGAACAGGGAAATACATTCTAAGAAAGGTTTTCAGTAAATCAAGTCATTCTACAGAATCTTATCTGCATATTTGCTTTTTATTACTGTATGCAGTAGAAACAAGCTAAACACTAGGGGGAATTTACGAGCAATCATGACCTTTCAGCAACTCTCTAGTTTACAATGTCAGCAATCTGGTTGCTAGGCCCCAAATTGCCCTAGCAACCAGGCACTGATTTGAATAAGAGACTGGAATATGAATAGAAGAGGGACTAAATAGAACGTTGAGTAATAAGAAGCAGTAATAACAATACATTTGTAGCCTTAAGGGGACCATAGAGGCAAAGATATTCCAAGTCCACACACTGTACAATTTACAGATTTAGTCAATCGGAAAGGTTAGAAGATTACTGTTGGCTAACGATATCTCTGCGTATTGCCTACCTGCCAATATTGATGGGTGCCTGTCACTACTATTTCTCAGACATAACTTTCGTACAATTGCTGTATGACGATTAATGGAACATTGTACGATTTGTTATTTGTCCGGCTTTATTTAATGTGAATGGCTAGTTGTAAATCGTTACAATCGCTAAATCGCAGAACTCCCGGTTTCATACGGAGCATGTCTCATCGGCACATAATACGAACTGTCAGACTGCAGTTGCTTTCATTTAAATACGCATCCAAAAACACTTTACATGGGTCACGGGCTAAACAGCTGAATGGGCGAATGAATATGTTATAAATAATACAGAAAGAGATTTTTGCACCACCTGTCCTTGTCTAATGATGGGAACAGATGCACCCACATGGAGACATACGTGTAAGGTTAACTGGAGGCAACACGGCACATACAAATGGACAAGAGAGAGCAGAGCTACATGTAAAATCCTCTAACACATCTAAAAAGTTGGTCATTGACGCAACGATCCGATCGTACGAATCTCGGATTCGGATGATTTTTGGACCATGTGTGGAGAGTCCTGACATTTTTCGGTCATTTGGTCAGACAAGTTAGAAAATGTATGTTGGCTGCCGATAATATCTCTGCGTGTATTGCTGATTTTCAGTCGGACAAAACTTTTGTACAATCCCTGTATGGGTAGAACATCGGCATCTCTGTGCTTTTACTAATTTATTTGATCTGAAGGTTAAGTGGCAGGTCGGTAAATGGACACAGGTCCGAAAAATCAATTGAATCCTCGATTTGTATGATCGGATCTTTGTGCCTATGGCTTAAGTGTGACAGCTAGATGAATGCACTGACTTGGTGCAACCTCAGTTGTTTTACATTTAGGGTTAGACCACACAGGAAGATTAGTTGCCTGGCGACTAATCGCCGCTTCTTTGGGGTGACTAATCTCCCTGAATTGCTTCCCCTTGTCTCACGCCAGCTAAACTGTAAGTGGCCTGCGCCTATTTCACATGCGTTGTTGCGTTTTTCAAAGTCGCTCGAAATTGCCGCACGAGGCAATTTTCAGCGACTTACTGCCGCGTGTGAAATAGGCGCAGGCGACTTACAGTTTAGTGGGCGCGAGACACGGGCAAGCAATGCAGGGAGATTAGTCGCCCCAAAGAAGTGCCGATTAGTTGCCAGCCAACTAATCTCCCTGAAATCTTCCCGTGTGGTCCAACCCTAATAGTTATGACAATTTTCTTCTTTAATCTTTGTTCCAACAGCGGAGGTTCAGATTCCACATGTTTATGCATTTCTTAATACCAGCGGTTTGGTTTCCTACCTCAGCTAAGCATTCTTACTTCTATGCACTTATAGCTAAATTAGTTACAGGCCTTTCCAGGCAGCAGTGTAGTAATTGAGTGTATGAGGAGCACATTCTATTAAATGGGTTGTTCACCTTCCAAACACTTTGGGGCAGATTTACTATTGGTCGAATTTCGAATAAAAAAAAATTAGGATTTTACATTGAAAATCGTACTAAGGTCGAATTCGAGGGCTAAAAGCCCTCGAGAATTTGACCCTTTGTAAATCTGCCCCTTCCTAATTTTTTTCAATAATATACCTAGGCAGGACCAGCAGTTCAGGGAATGGCAAGGGGCAGATTGCATTTAATAGTAATTACATTAACAAACAACTTTTAAATTCCTGACAAATTTATATATATATTTATTGTAGATTGGAATTTAATTTTCATCATGAAATTCCCCACCCCTAGCCTATTTCCCCTTTAAGAGCTTACAAAGCAAGTGTGCCAATTGTTCTGTTGATGCTGTAACAAGAAAGCTGGGTTAATAGCCCAACAGAAGGAAACCTTGCTCTTCTCCTGCAGGCGCTATGCTGAATTCTTTACAGTTGATGCAGACTATGAACAATGCGAGTGGTGAGGTCACAGAGAAGAACAAACTGAATGGGGTTGGGGCCCAACAGATGGCTTTTGCTCCCACAGGCTGCCAGTCCGCATATAGTCACAAGCAATAACAAAAGTGAAGCCCTAATTAGATGTTTCAACAGAGGAAACAGAGTCTTCTCTCCCTGTAATCCATCTGGAAATGACATTATGTATTGTAGCCATTGGCTTCTGAGCTGGGGGAGGAAACTGCTGGCCCACTCACTGTCAGAATACAGACATTATATAAAGTGAACATTTTCTATTTTTCTACTCTATTTAACTTACATGACACAACATCTAGGAAATAATTTGCACTTATTATACAGATGCTCGACACACCAGAAAGCCTCTATTCATCTAGTTTGTCCACTGGCCAGCTTGGGCAGGCACAGTCACTGCAGGGACTTCCTACTATATGCCATGTACAGTAATCCTCTCCCTGCAACTGTCACTTTAAAAAGATGAGGCCATCTAAATCCCCAAATAAGATTTCCCCTAAAGAAAGGATACAATTCTAATCAACTTTCCAATAAACATTTTCGGTCTATTTCCAGTTATATGTAAATATAATTGCTACTGAAATAGATTGCTGCCTGCCCCTTGCAACACTGCACTTTTGTCTCTTCAAACAATGTAGCAGAAGCCAGCCAATTAAAATGCTAGGCTGACTTTTCCTACACGGTTTCAAAAGAAGGGACTGCTTTTACTTCCGAAGCATGAGGACCCCAGTGCCATATAAGGGACACAAGGAGATTTATCACCTGCATTTCCTTGCAAGAATAACTTGAGATTCCTTAGCTTCATGGCCAAAAAATGAAAGCATATACTGGCAGAAAAGAACAGGTTTCTACTCGTTCAGGAGAAAAAAAGTTGTATTTTAAACCTACGCTTGGATTTCCCCATGATTTATTTTTCATTCCAGTGACATTTAGGGATTTTCCACGAAGAAACTATTCACAACACGTATGTTTTACAAGAAGGCAGCAACCTGTAACAAGCAATCAAAATTTTCCTTTCACTAGTTAATGCAGCAGACCTATCAGAGTGAAATTGCTGGTAAATTCTCATCAGGAGAGCAAGATACACCAGTTTGGTGAATGTAGAGCCCCTTTCCCATCAGTGTGTATAGTAAGGAGGCCATACGAGGAATAAAGAAACCTGAGAAGTGAAAGTGAATTATAGGAAATGACTCAGAAATAATAGTGGGAAAACCCCAAAAAGCATCTTTCCAAAACTCAATGACATTCAAGTCTAGAATTGTCCATGTGATACATAACCCAACAGACTGATGTTTAATCTGGGCTATGCCTCTCAGATTCATTATCTGAACTCGTTACATATAATAATAATAATAATTCATAAACACACACAGTTTTCTGGGCTTGCAACAGGGCACACTGAGCAGTTGTATCAATATCCCAACAACAGTCCAGATAGTTTAATAATTACATAGTTAAATTGTTAGTCCATCCATTGGTAATCCATCAAGTTCAGAAATATACATCAATGGACGGCACTCCTATATACGTTCAATAGTTAAAGGGGTGGTTCACCTTCAAGTTAACTTTTAGTATATTGTAGAAGGGCCA
>CM044441.1:137313410-137330105 GCA_024363595.1 Xenopus borealis
TTTCCACGGACACATGGAAATCTGGACGCAGAGACAAATGGATTTTATTATATAGGATAAGCAGGTGTATACACAGAACAGATTTCTGTACAAAAACAACCAATAACCTATACAAACAGATTATGATCTTCATCTACTCTTACTACTACTTACTCACTCTAAAAAGAGTAGCTCATCTTTACATAACTTTTAGTATGTTATAGAACGGACAGTTTTTAGCAACTTTTCAAATGGTCATTATTTATTTCTTATAGTTTTTGAATTATTTGCCTTCTTCTTCTTCTGACTCTTTCCAGCTTTCAAACGGGGGTCACTGACCCCATCTAGAAAACCAAATACTCTCTCATTCATATGCCTGTGTCTTATGCAAATCAGTGCATGGTTGCTTGGGTAATTTGGACCCTAGCAACCAGACTGCTGAAATTGCAAACCAGAGAGCTGCTGAATAAAAAACTAAATAATGCAAACACCACAACTAATAAAAAATGAAAACTGTTTGCAAAATATCTCAGAATATCACTCTATGCATTATACTAAAAGAAGGGTTCACAACCCCTGGCAAGGGATTCTGGGGGTTGTAGTATAATCAAAGCTACAGAGATCTATGATGGACATAAGTAGTGTGGATGTTGGGCAGAATACATAGAACTACACAGATTCTGCTTTGTGTACTTAGCACATTGGTGCTGTTTATATGGAAAATGATGAATACAGAAAGGCATGTTAAGTCACAAAGACCGCATGCTTATTTTAAAAGGCCTATAAACACAAAGTAGGCGTTTCAGTGTGTTCAGCGTTCATCTCAATACTTCATACGCCAGTGTGAGGGCTCTCAAGTCTGAGCAGCTCAGATCTCCACGCAGACAGAACATAGTTTATAAATGAATCATTCTGTAGCACACAGTTAGTATGCCGTGCTCTGCAGCTGTACACCTGGAGGCCATTGGGCCCTAACATGTATATTTTACAGACCTTGTGCCAGCACTTTAGGAGGGAATTGCTTTCTGGCAGGCTGTTGTTTTTCCTTCTCAATGTAACTGAATAGTACACAGTGGGACATGGGTTTTACTATTGAGTGTTGTTCTTAGATCTACCAGGCAGCTGTTATCTTGTGTTAGGGAGCTGTTATCTGGTTACCTTCCCATTGTTCTGTTGTTAGGCTGATTTTAAAAGTCGCTCAAAATTGTCTGGCGAGGCAATTTTTGGGCGACTTTTAAAATCGCGCCGCTGCATGTGAATGAGCGCAGGCGACTTTATGTGTCGCGGGTGCGCAGCGCGACCAAGCTATTCGGGGAGATACGTCACGGCGATAAGTCGCCAGATCTCCCCGAAAGCACCCCGTCTGGCCTTACCCTTAGGGTAGAGGCACACGGTCAGATCCGGGGAGATTAGTCATCTGGCGACAAATTGCCTCTACTTCTGGGTGACAATCTCCCCGAACTGCCTTCCCGCGGCAAGAATGTAAATTGCTGGCGTGATGGCACTCGGAGCTCTTCGTTTTTCGAATTCGTCCTAAAGTGTCCTCACGAGGAAACTTCAGACGACTATGGAAAGTACATTGCTCCATGTGCCATCCCGCCGGTGATTTACATTGTTGCCCGTGGGAAGGCAGTTGGGGGGGATTGAAGAGGAAATTTTGTTGCTGGGAGACTAATCTCCCGAATCTGACAGTGTGCCTCGTATTCAAATCACTGCACGGTTACTATGGTAATTTGAACCTTAGGAACCAGACACAAACTGGACAGCATGGGGTTAGAGTCTTGCAGCGGGTCAGGTAGCCACAAAAACATTGCGCTACCCTGTGGTTTGCGGATATAATTTCCGGGTATAGACGCGGGTAGGCGGTTTTGCAGGTCGGGCCGCGGCCCATTTTAATAGTTATTTTTACTCATTTTTTCTGATCACAGCTACTTCCGATGATGTCACTTCTGGTTAGAACAACAGCACTTCTTGATGGTCAGCGGGTCATGGTGGCGGGTAAGGTACTTGCGGATGGATAAGAATGGGCAAAAATGGACCCGCGCAAGTCTCTAACAGGGGAGCTCCACCAATGAGCAGAGTTGAGCCACTCACCTGAGGTGGCAGCGCCTCAGAGGCGGCAAAAATGCTGCTCCTGGTAACTAACAGCAGAATTTCCATTTTTCAACCTGGCTATTCGGCTCTTCTAGTTCTAGTGCAGAGCACAATTTCGCGCTAGTGACGTGGACCGCCCCCATCCCCCCCTGGTGCTGAAAAGGTGAGTGCCGTGGGGAGGGTGGGGGTGGTAAAAGGAAGGCAAAATTACCATTATCGCCCCTGTTCACAGCTGCTGAATAAAATGCTAAATAAGTCAAAAACCACAAATAATAAAAACCAACTGCAATGTGTCTCAGAATATCACTCTCTACATCATCATATTAAAAGTTAATTTAAAGGTGGACAACCCCTACAAATAATATTACATGCAGTCGTTCAATAGCAATGAATGTCTTATCCCCCTTGTCCCAACACTGAGAGTTAATGCGTTTCTGTCGCACTTACCACAGACGGCGACAAGCAGCAGCAGCAGCAGCAGAGAAGTGCAGCCATGTAGAACCTTTATGTGCAGTCCCATGACAGATTGCAATGACAATAACCGGGGCCAGCTAAAAGCCTCCCAATCACCCGGCTCAAGCCAAGAGGCCTCTGCTTACACACAGGAAAGGAGGCACCTCATCTGCCATTCAATGGAGACGCAGAGAAGGACGAATAAAGGGACGGCTATTCACAATAAAAACCCAGCGACAAGGAAACTTATGACAAACATTCCATGGAAGCTGAGGCAAGTTTGGGTTATATGGATGCCACCCAACAGCCCGCTTAATTTCCATTAACAAAGCCCACAGTCCAGGAGCGCCGTCTAAGCGTCCATCACCACTGACTACATTCAGCTTCTGCCGGACACCGAAGCCCGATGACAAAAGCCTCATCTCGCGAGATTCTCGTCGTCACGGCAATACGTATATAAACGCAGTGACGCTCTACGTAGCCACCTTCCGTGGGTTGACGAGCTGTGTCAGACTGCTGCTATTCAGACGGGATGGTCTTTTTAGTTTGGGGTTGGGGCTGGGGTCTGTGACGACAATGGTTTCTTTTGTTAGGAACTTATTAAAGGAAAACTATACCCCCAAATTGAATACTTGAGCAACAGATAGTTTATATCGAGAATCTTTACAAACTGGAATATACATTTAAAGGGCATCAATCATATAAAAAAGTTACCCCCCAACTAGGGTTGCCACCTTTTCTTGAAAAAAATACAGGCCTTCCTATATATTTATATTTTTTTTCCTATTAATAGCATTGAGATCAACCATCAAAAATACCGGCCAGGCCGGTAAAATACTGGCCAGGTGGCAACCCTACCCCCAACCAAATGAGCCATCATTCTGGTTGGGGGTACTAGTACTTTTTTTAAGAAAAATAAATCCCCCCACCAGTGCCGGCAAGTCATGAAGAAGTAGGGTTGCCACCTGTCCGGTTTTGACCCGGACAGCCCGGTATTTTGAAGGACTGCCCGGGTCAATGCTTCCTGCCCGGTTTTCCAAATGACGTCACAGGCCCGCCCACTGACATCACGGGCCCGCCCACCGACATCACGGACCCGCCCCCCTGTCCAGCTTCAGCCACAGGGGAAGGTGGCAACCCTAGCTGGCGGGGGGCATTTATTTTAACAAAAGAGTACTAGTAACCCCAACCGGAATGCGGGCTCTATCATTTGGTTGGGGGTAGCTTTTTTATATGATTGGTGCCCTTTAAGTAAATATTGCCCTTTTACATCTCTTGCCTTGAACCACCATTTTGTGATGGTCTGTGTGCTGCCTCAGAGATCACCTGACCAGAAATATTTCAACTCTAACTGTAACAGGAAGAAGTGTGGAAGCAAAAGACACAACTCTGTCTGTTAATTGGCTCATGTGACCTAACTTTATAGTTTGTTTGGTATGTTTGTGTGCACTGAATCACACGATCCCAGGAGGCTGTTCTTATTTTTTAAAATATCAATTTTCTATTTATGATTACCCACATGCTACTAAAAAAGTATATTATAAAAATGGTTGAATTACATGAAGCAGGGTTTTACATAGTTTTCCTTTAAAGGGCGCCTACTGCAAAAAAAAGTTACACCCAACCAAAGGTGGCAACCCTATGCACATGTGATGTCACGAGCATAGTGAAAAGTGGCCACAATTTCGTGGCCACTTTTCTTAATGCGCATGAGCTTCCACTGTCATGGCGGCTCGCACTGGGAGCTCTATCAGCCCGAACCTTTGGTTGGGGATAACATTTTTTGCAATAGGTGTCCTTTAAGTCTAGGGGCTCCAGCGTTTTCGTCATTTAGAGTTCCTGCTCAGAGTCAGAGCTCCCACTTTTGCCTCTTTTCCCCAAGTTGGACAAAAAGTAAAGAGGTTTAGTGTAAACTAGGTGAATTGAAGCAATCTGCTGGATTTTGTACTTTAAGGTCCTGCACCTAACCAATTTTTAAGACCTGGACCTGACCTGAACCTAGGGTTGCCACGTTTTCTAGAAAGAAATACCAGCCTTTATATACATTTTTTTCCCCCTATTAATAACATGGGCTCGACCATCATTTTTCCCCACCAGGTGGCAACCCTACCTGCATATATACCCACTTTGTAGGTCCAGATCTGTGGGCTCTGGCAAATGCCAGAGGGGCTGTGGCAAGTTGTCATAGGCAGACACTATTTATTGGGCTGATGGGGCTGTTTGGTCCTCCGTGTACCTTAAATCCCAGCTAGGGTTGCTACCTTTTCTGTAAAAAAAATACCGGCCTTTGTATAGTCTTAATGTTTTTTCCTATTAATAGCATTGCCAACCAATGGTGCGGGCTGGTAGAGCCCGCATTCCAGTTGGGGATAACAGTAGTTAAATGCCCCCCCCACCAGCGGCATGCTACTCGCACAGGGAGGGAGTTCCCGGTGTGAGCAGCCACGTCTGCTCACTCGCATGTGCATAATGAAAAGCGGTCCCTAATCAAGGCAGCTTTTCATTATGCACATGCGAGTGACGTCACACATGCGTAATGTGCATGCGAGTGAGCGGACATAGCTGTTTGCACCAGGAGCTCCCTCCCTGTAAGAGTAGCATAGCACTGGTGGGGGGGGGCATTTAAAAAAAAAAAAAACTACTGTTATCTCCAACCTGAATTCGGGCTCTACCAGCCAACACCTTTGGTTGGGGATAGCATTTTTAACCCTTTGATCTGTTACCTGACTATGGACATTTTCTGCCTGTTCTGACCTTCAGCCTGTTATATTGACTTTGATTTTTTTTTCTGCCTGCCCACACCTGGGCCTGAAAGGAATGCTGAAAGAATTCAAAATAGAATTTGCTTGTTTTATCAGAAAAGTGCCAGGTTTACAGACTGGTCTCAGGAAATACATCCACACCTCTCACCTGCTACCCAATTCCAAGAACCTTGGATGTCTATCCCACACCTCTGGCTGTTAACCCAGGGCCGCCATCAGGACAAGTGTCCCAGGCCCGGGCCTGAAGGGGGACCCGGCAGTGCTGCACTTTAAGAAGAGCCGGGCCCCCTTCCGATGACTGTAGGAATGTGGAAGTGCTGAACATTGAAGTCCTGAAGCGTAAAAAATACCCAATGTCACAAAAGGAGCTCTATAGGCCCCTGCCACCAATTTTTTTTTTAAAAATAATTTTTGGGGCCCCAATTTTTTTAACTTGTAAGGGGGCCCTGGAGCCAAGGTTTTTTTTAAAAAATATATTTGGGGCCCTAATTTTTTTTTAACATGTAAGGGGGGACCTGGCGCCAATATTTTAAAAAATATATTTTTTTTGGGCCCCAATTTTATTTAACTTGAAAGAGGGGCCCTGGCACCAATGCTTTTTTTTTAACTTAGAAGGGAGCCGTGACCATCAATATTTGTGGGGGGTTACTTTTTTAGCGCTGGTGTCTGTGTGGTCTTTAACTTTGATGTGGGCGGGATCAGGGGTGGGACTTGGGCACAATGGTGTGGGGGGCCGATTTCTAATCGGTTAACCCTGTGGTTGCTTTTAAAGGGGCGACTCTAGGGCTTTAAAACCTAAGTGAAGGGTGATATACAGTATACCTTCCATCCAGGATATATATGTTAAACTTGTACACAGGATATGGAAAGATAGACAGGGTTTGAATGCTGTGGATATGAAGCCAAAAGATAAACAATGAAGTGATATTTATAGAGAGAGGCAGCATTTTTATAAACAAAGAAGGAAGCTGTATACAGGCATACAAACAAACAGACAATGAAGCTGTGTATGAGATGTCAGATTGTGAGGTGAGGGGGATGAGTAAAGAAAGGGAGAGCAGGGGTGGGAAAGCAAGTGTTCAGTAGAAGGCAAATGAGAGCAAAAGAAACAACTCTATATGAGGAACAAAAATGCACTGTGCATGGGAACAATAAGGCTCTGTATGGCAGCTCTGTGGGTAACAGGCACCAGGAAGATTGAAAGGGGCTGATGGGAGGGTTAATTTTAGTGCTGGGGGGCCCTGGGTGACAAAGGACCTATTTAATGATAGATGGTCCAGTAGGGAGGCCATGGGTGAAGGCAAATCTGGGGGCCAAGGATCACTGGTTACAGTGAACCGGACATCGACTGCACACACTGCCCTTGTGGGAGCTAGAGAAGAGCTGACCACCCACCTTTAATCAAAGGCCAATAACATCAACAGCAACAAGAGATACCCCCAAAGAGATGCCAGGGAATATTGTTTAAAGGGGATCACATATATATAAAGAGGTTTGCCTCTGCATCTGTAAAGCAAAGGTTTCATCTACATTAGATTACTGCAGATCATGGACCCTCTAGCTTTTAACTGTGGCTTAAAAACTTTCCCTGTCAATAATTTTTATATGGGTGGTTTACATTAAAGTTATCTTTTAGTATGTTAGAATGACCATTTATAAGCAACTTTTCAATTGGTCTTTATTATTATTATTATTTTTAATGATTTGTCTTATTATGACTCTTTCCAGCTTTCAAATGGGGGTCACTGACCCCACCTAAAAACAAATGCTCTGCAAGGCTACAAATTTATAGTTATTTCTTACACATCTTTCTAATCAGTCCCTCTCTTGTTCATATTCCAGTGTCTTATTCATAGCATTGCATGGTTGCTAGGGTAATGTGCACCCTTGGAAGCAGAATGCTGAAATGTACAACTTAAAAAGCTCAAATGATAAAAAATAAAAACAAATTGCGAATTGTCTCAGAATATCACTCTCTATGCTTTAATTCAACTCAAAGGTAAATATCCCCTTTAATAGAGAATTATTGAATATATATGTTATATTTTTATGGGGAGCCCACGAGCATTACCAGGCGGTAACCAATCAGTGACTTGGGGGGGGCACATGATACATAACTGTTGCTTTTGAATCTGAGCTGAATACTGAGGATCAATTGCAAACTCACTGAACAGTTATGTCCCATGTGGCTCCCCATCAAGTCACTCACTGACTCACTCCAGCCTTTATAGATTGCATTTTCGGCTAACTAACTATATTAGAAACATTTTTTATTTTGCAGGGTTTATATATTTACCCAGTTTTTATTTTTATACTTAACTGTTCTTTTGAGATGGAAGAGCCTTTCTTCTAAACTCAGTAGATGTCTCTGTGTCTGCTGGAAGAACGTGGCATCAGAGTTTATTGTATGATTTCCTTGTATATTTATGCAGGTATGAGACCTATTATCCAGAATGCTCGGGATTTGGGGTTTCCCGGATAATGAATCTTTCTGTAATTTGGATCTTCATATCTTAAGTCTACTAGAAAATCATGTAAACATTAAATAAACCCAATAGACTGGTTTTGCTTCCAATAAGGATTAATTATATCTTAGTTTGGATCAAGTACAGGCTATTGTTTTATTATTACAGAGAGAAAGTAAATCACTGTAAAACATTTGGATTATATTCCATTATAATGGAGTCTATGGCCATTCCGTAATTCGGAGCTTTCTGGATATCGGGTTTCAGGATGACTGATAACATAGTTATAATTTTCTTCATTTTAACGCAAATTTTGCCCAGCCTTTCTTCATACCATACCTTTTATTAACATAGTTCTTTGAACTTTCTAGTTCAGCAATATTCCTGGAGAGCAGTGCTGTATATTGTAGAAGGAACTAAGTATGCTTCTGTCTGTTGCTGCAATGGTTCTGCATAATAAATGGTACTTAAAGGAATACTGTTATGGGGAAAACATATTTTTTTAATAGTGCTCCTCCACCAGACTTTTGCACTGAAATCCATTTCTCAAAAGAATTTTGAGATTTTTTTTATATTTAAATTTGAAATCTGACATGGGGCTAGACATTGTCAGTTTCTCTGGTGCCCTCAGACATGTGACTTGTGCTCTGATAAACGTCAGTCACTCTTTACTGCTGTACTGCAAGTTGGCGTGATATCAACCCCCCTTGCCCTTCTCCCCTAGCAGCCAAACAACAGAACAATGGGAAGGTTACCAGATAACAGCTCCCTAACACAAGATAACAGGTGCCTGGTAGATCAAAGAACAGCACTCAATAGTAAAACCCATGTCCCACTGTGACTCCTTTAGTTACACTGAATAGGAGAAACAACAGCCTGTCAGAAAGCATTTCCATAGTGCAGTGCTGGCTCTTTCTGAAAACACATGACCAGGCAACATGACCTGACATCTGACATATATACTTGCTTGTTCAGGAATACATTTTAACATGGTGAATTGTTTGCAGGGTCAACAGTGTAATTTAGAAATAAAATCTACACCATAAAAATCATGACAAAATCCCTTTAACCATTGCAGTTGATTAGCTATCACACATATCTTCAGGAGTCAGCTGTATTTGTTTTACATATTTGCAACTAATTTCTCAGATATAATTTGATGTTACCCTTCACCCATACATGTGGCAGCACGTGATTATGTAGAGCGGCATAAAGAATGCGAGTTGCAACAATTTTGTTTTGTGTACAGGAATGACATTTCTGGGACAATTTGTCCTTGGTATTATTCTGTGTATTGAGAAATCTGGAGAAAATGCGCTGTACTTTTGCTGACATCCTTGCAAGAATCTTTGTACTTGATTATTACTCATGGTAGAGTCCTGCAGAGGGTCAGGTACTCGCAAAAACCTGCTGTACCCTGCGTGTTGCAAGTAGCAGTTCTGGGTGCGGGTATAGACTTGGGTCGGCGGTTCTGCGGGTTAGTGGGTCAGGGTGCTGGTCTTCTCAATTTTTACTCCTTTTTTCTGACCATGCCTACTTCCGATGATGTCACTTCCGGTTTACAATGACAGCACTTCTTGATTCTTGATGGTCAGTGGGTCGCGGAGTGGGTTATGGATAGGGTTGCCACCTTTACTTGAAAAAAATACCGGCCTTCCTATATATTTATCTTTCTTTCCTATTAATAACATTGGGATCAACCATCAAAAATACTGGCCAGGTAGTTGTGGATAAGGTACTTCCGGGTCATGTAGCGGGTCCAAGCGAGTAAGAATGCAGGCCGTGGGTCCGGGTTGCAGATTGCAGGTTCCTGGTATGGGTCAGGTACGGGTTCCAAAAAATGGATCCGGGCAGGGTCATGGACAGCACAGCAGAGCGGGAGTACGGGTGCTACCTGCATTATTTCATGTTGGATGTTACAGCTCTACAGAGAGAAGAATGTCACTTACTGCACAACCCTGTCTGATGCTCACTTTTATAATGGAACTCCATTATTCCAAACATTTGCCATGAAAATCTGAAAAAATACCTTATCCAAAGAATGTTCTGTCTTTGTTTATTACCCATAGTCATCGTGAAAATTAGTGGGTAATAAATAAAATGTGCGATATTAAAGGAAAACTATACCACAAATGAATACTTGAGCAACAGGTAGTTTATATCAAATTAAGTGACATATTAAAGAATCTTACCTATCTGGTATATGTATTTAAGTAAATATTGCCCTTTTACATCTCTTGTCTTGAACCACCATTGTGTGATGGTCTGTGTGCTGCCTCAGAGATCACCTGAACAGAAATATTCCAACTCTAAGGGGCAGATGTACTAAGGGTTCGAAGTTCGAACATAGGATTTCTTCTTTTGGTCGAATATGTGAATTTTGGCATATTCGATAATCGAATAGGGTATGATCGAACGATAGAATACAATCGAATAGAGTGGAATGGATGAATATTCAATCATTCGATCAGCGAAGGATTTTATTTTTTAAGTTTTTTCGATTGCCTACTAAGTCCTGATCGAATAGGATTCCTACGATCGAAGTGTTCGATCGTTCGAATCGTGCGAATCATTCGAACGATCGAATGATTTCTTCGTTCAGTCGAATGATTTATTCGACTGATCGAATAGGTTTGTATTCAATCGTCGAATGATCGAATATCGGATAAAAGGTAGCCTTGAACTATTCGATTAACATTCGAAAATCGAATGCTAATCGAATATCAAATACAAATGAATTATTTTTGTGGAATAATAGTAAATTTGCCCCTATCTGTAAAGCTCCCCATAGACGCAACGATCGTTCCCTGCCGAACGACCGATCTAAGGGAAGTCCGACCAATCTGTCAAATTATCGTGCGGTTAGTGGGATACAAACAATCGTTCGTCTCACGATTTTTCGTCCGACATTGGTCTGTTGATTGATCGGCCAGGTTAGAAAATCTTCCATGCAATCTACCTATGTTTGCAGGACAAGCAGGCTGCGATCCTTCAGTTTTTGCTGGCAATATGGCTTGAAATGGTCTTTTTAGTTGATGGACACATCAGATCATTTTGAGACAATCGTGGTCTCACGATAATCATTGGATCTTTCAAATATCTTTACGTCTATGGCCAGCTTAACAGGAAGAAGTGTGGTTATGTAAAAAAAAAAAGAAACCTCTTGTAGTTTTGGTTGGGGTGCCATTTCATGAAAAACATCTATCAGAATGCTGAAAAAGCACAGGAACTAAAAACAAAATTGAAAAAGGGAACTGATCGGTTAAGTTATGAAGAGAAGCTAGCATTATTACTGTATACTTTCTGGCAAACAGACACCTTAGAAGAGATAGAATAACTATCCAAACGTTTTCAAATCCTGTTCCTTCTAGCGGTAGCGTGTACATGAATTTAATATGGAAATGATTGCTATAATGATTATGAGGCTGACTTTACATGCAGAAATGATTTTCATCTCCCTGAACGGACACTTGAAGAATATATGAGCTCAGTACTCAGTATGTTAACTGCATTGTTGCTATGGGTTACTAAACCTATGGGAGAACAATAGGATTATGGCATATTATTGAGGAAAGGGACTTGCAATACAGAGCACGGCTATGCAAAAAAGAGTAAAGAGAGCTGGGCGCTACCCAGTGCTGTCATGTAACTCTTTCTTTAACTCATGCACAATATATATTCCTTTACTGACAACCGGTATGACTGAACCCTTTTGCTCCCACCATATGGGACATAATTCCCTTTCCCAAGGACATTGGGCATATTGGTACCATGCCTGGAGGTCACTGCATCAGAAATTAACCTATTTCTACTGGTGGATTTATAATATATCACTGTGTGGTTTTTGAGTTATTCTACAGCTCTCCAGTTTAGTTAGTGTAGTTTCAACAGTCTGGTTCCTAGGGGGCCAAATGACCCTAGCAGCCATACATTGATTTGAATAAGAGACTGGAATGTGAATAGGAGAGGCCTGAATAGAAAGATGAGCAATATATAGTAGCAATAACAATACATTTGTAGCCTTACAGAGCATTTGGGGAGCATCAGTTGGCCGTGTCAAGATGCTGGCGTGATGATGTCACACTCTGCAAGAAAATTTAAATACTTAACGACTTCCAGGTCACAGGTTTAATGCTGATTATAGGAATTGCTACCTTTGTTCCTGGGTGTTCCTAAATTCTTCCTGAACTGATTTTTTAACTTTGACCTTGCCTGGACTTTGACTTTGTTATTATTCTGCTTGCCTTTGAACTCTTTCCTTGACTTTGATCATGAATTTGCCTGAACCCTTTTGTACTGCAATTTTGGACTTTAACCCCTGAAGCTTCCTCTTTGGTCCTGACAACTTCCGCTGGGAGCCAATAGGACTCCCTGACACAAGGGGTTGAATTCCCTTTAAGGGTAAACCTCCCCATTAATGCTTAGGACATGGCAAAACGCTGATGAGTGCTAATCCTGCCACAGAATATGTTGATTTGAGAGAATACATGGCATTACCTGTTAAAAAGACTATGGGGGCAGATTCACTAAAGCGCGAAGTGACTAATGCTAGCAAAAATTCACCACCGTGACGTCATTTTTGCAAGGGCCCCGCCTCTAGTGAAGGAGAGGTAATTTAGCGTTGCTTCGCACTCTAACGCCAGGCGAATTTTCACAAAGCAACGCTAGCATACCTCTACTTCGCTAGCGAAGGGGTGTCTGCACTCGTTAGTAAATCTGCAGAGTAACGAATCTGCCCCTATGAAACCAGTAATATCAGTTTAAACAATATGTTGCCAATACTGTCCCTTTAACAAAAGACAAGAAGCGGCATGGAACTAAGGAATTGGCAAGATTTATTTAAACAAATCAACTTAGAAGAAGAACACAAATAATTTAAATATTGTACAAAATAAATAATGAAGACCAATTGCTTATCTGCTTACATTTGCCTGTTCTATTACATACTAAAAGTGAACTTACTGGTGAACCAACCCTTTAAGTGCCAATGAATGATTTGCTAGACTATGGTGTATTCCAGAAAAAGCTTATTAAAGGGGACCTGTCACCCAGACATAAAAAGCTGTATAATAAAAGTCCTTTTCAAATTGAATATGAAATTGATTTTTTTTTTTTTTTTTAAAGCATTCATAGCTGTTGTAAACGCCTTTACAAATCTCAGCTGTCAATCAAATATTGCCTGCCCGCCTCTATACCTAAGGCATAGAGGAGTGACAGACAATATTTGATTGACAGCTGAGATTTTTAAATGAGCTTAAAACAGCTATGAATGCTTTAATAAAAATTTGAAATTGGATTTCATGTTTAATTTGGGTGATGGGTCCACTTTAAAATCCACTTTAAAATAATTTATATAGAGTAGTTAAAGTTTATTTGGTTTGACTAATGTAATACAATAGCATTTGGAATTTTTTTTCCCGGTGACAGGTCACCTTTAAAGTGGCGAGCAGACAAGAAAGGGTTAAAGGAGGTTACAGAGCCTGGTGGTCTATAGCAATGATATCTTGTCCATGCAAAAGAGTTGTTTGTGTGTGATTAATAATCCGCAGACTAGAAGTTATACTTGTGAGCCAGTTTCTTTTCCACTGTCGGTGAGCTCCAAACAATATGAATCATATCTTTCCAAATGCGGTTTGCAAAGTCATTGTTTATCTTCACAAATAAGCTATCCATTGTTCCTCCAGACTGCTGATCCATGTCTTGTGTTTTTTCTACAAGAATTTAAAAGGGAAGTTGGCCTTTATATTAACTTTTGGTATGATGTAGACTGATACTCAATTGCTCTTCATCTCTTCATGCTTTACATGCAAACAAACGGTCAGATTCATACGTTGCAAAATACAGCCATGTGACGTGTTACAGAAATTCAGTTGTAGGCACTAACACCATACAGTAGAATCCACTCAAAGTTTAGATAATACAAAAAGTTTTTATTTTACATTATGTTAAAAAAAAGCTTTTACACGTTTCATGTCACCCAAGAACACATAGGGGCAGATTTACTAAATTCGTGAAAAGGATTCGAAATTCGATTGATTTTTCAAAAATATTCTAATTTGAATTTTTTTGGGCACTTCGACCATCGAATTAAAAAAATTTCGATTGATTCGAATGATTCGAATAAAAATCTGTTCGATCATTCGACCATTCGATGGTCGAATTACTTGCCCTTTAAATTTTTATTCTAATCCCTAGTTTGCCAGATAAAACCCACCGAATTGCATTTTGCATTGCCCAAAATTCGATTTGAATTGAAAAAATGTGAAAACTCTAATTTTGAAGTACTTGCCCTTTAAAAATCCTTCGACTTCGACTATTCGCCATCTTAAAGCTGCCGAATTGCCATTTTAGCCTATTGGGGACCTCTTAGAACCTGTCCTGAAAAATGTTCTAAATTCCAAGAATTCAAAGGTTTTTGCGGAGAATCATTTGAATCGTTCGATCGAATCATCCCTTAGGGGCACATTTACTAATGGTCGAAGTGAATATTCAGATAAAATTCGAATTAAAAAAATATCAATTTCGACATAATTTTGGGCTACTTTGACCAAAAGTTGATTAGAATAGCAACATTTTTAATATTATGCATTGTAATAATATATAGGTATGGGATCCCTTATCCGGAAACCCGTTATCCAGAAAGCTCCAAATTATGGAATGGCCTTCTCCCTTGGGGGCAGATTCACTAAAGCGCGAAGCGTCTAACGCTAGCGCAAATTCGCCAGCGTGACGTCAAATCGGAACTTCGCAAATTCACTAACACCGTCTCTGGCGAATTTACGCTAGCGAAGAGATAGACTTGCGCAACTTTGCACAACTTTTTGCTGTTCGTCAGCACTTACACTAGACGTAACTTCGCCAGCTCATACCAGGCGAAGTGCAATACAATAGATATGAGGTTGAAAAAAAAAATTTTTCAAATTTTTTCTAAGTCCCAAAAAACACTGTGGCGTGTTTTACCATTGTGGGTGATAGTCTGAAAAAGATAGATTTTTTTGGGGGGGTTACCCTCCTTCCCTCCTACATTTGGCAACACTACTATATAGGGGGCACATGTAGGGCAATAGGACAACTTTATTTTTTTTGATTAAAGGTTTCCTGGGCTTGTGTAGCGGCTGTAACATACACTTCTATTATATTTTGTAATTTGCGCCGTATGCAAATTAGACTTTGCTAGCGTAACTGCGCTTTGCCTAGCAAAGTAACACTAGCTCAAATACGCTACCGTTCGCCGACCTGAGCGTAACTTCGCCCTTTAGTGAATTTGTGTAGCGCTGGCGAAAATTCGCTTGCGAAGCTTGCGCTGGCGTTTCTTCGGATCTTAGTGAATTTCCCACATAGACTCCATTATAATGAAATAATACAAAGTTTTAAAAATGATTTCCTTTTTCTCTGTTATAATATAACAGTAGCTTGTAATTAATCCCAACTAAGATATAATTAATCCTTATTGGAAGCAAAATGAGCCTATTGGGTTTATTTAATGTTGACATGATTTTCTAGTAGACTTAAGGTATGAATATCCAAATTACGGAAAGATCCATTATCCAGTAAACCCCAGGTCCCCAGCATTCTGGATATGCTCGTATTTCGTATATGAGCCACTAAGAGACAACAACATGGAAACTCATTGGTTAGTTTCACAAACTCTGCCTACATTTTCTATTGGCTCCTGTACATATCCATTTTTTGGACGCTAGCGCGTCCAAAACGAGACCCCGGTGAATTTTCGCCAGGCGAAATTTCACTGACGTTTGAAATCTGACATGGGGCTAGACATATTGTCAATTTCCCAGCTGCCCCAAGTCATGTGACTTGTGCTCTGATAAACTTCTGATAAATCACTCTTTACTGCTGTACTGCAAGTTGGAGTGATATCACCCCCTCCCTTTCCCCCCCAGCAGCCTAACAACAGAACAATGGGAAGGTAACCAGATAACAGCTCCCTAACACAAGATAACAGCTGCCTGGTAGATCTAAGAACAGCACTCAATAGTAAAACCCATGTCCCACTGCGTACTATTCAGTTACATTGAGAAGGAAAAACAACAGCCTACCATAAAGCAGTTCCTTCCTAAAGTGCTTGCACAAGTCACATGAGCAGGGGCAGCTGGGAAATTGACAAAATGGATAGCCCCATGTCAGATTTCAAAACTGAATATAAAAAAAAATCTGTTTGCTCTTTTGAGAAATGGATTTCAGTGTAGAAGTCTACTGGAGCAGCACTATTAACTGATGCGTTTGGGAAAAAAACTGTTTTCCCATGACAATATCCCTTTAAAGGTAAACCACCCTTTAGCTAATATATAATGAATCCTTATTGAAGGCAAAACAATCCTGTTGGCAGATTCAAAGTATGGAGATATAAATATACAGAAAGACCCTTGATCTGGAAAACCCCAAGCATTCTGGATAAAAAGTCCCATATTCTTACTTTGATATTTGAAAGCAGAATTATACCTTGATGTAAATGTGAAATATAAACACGGAAGAAGGACTTTATTTTTCATCTCTAAACACAGACTGCGCATCTGCAACATAGTAAATTATACCAATCCGAAAAAACATTGTATATGGTATAAAGAAACAAGTGGTGATTAAAGAGGATGCATCGGGAAATAGGCCAGGGTACAGCAGATCTGACTCACACAACATTAGAAATATCTCACGTTCCTATGGAAAGAATCAGCTGCTCAAAATGGAAGTAGAAATGTCATTTATTTATAGTGTAAGCTGCAGTATAAGCGTATAGCTTAGTATTAAGGCCTTCTTTTCATATATTGTGATTATTATTTCTAAATATTTTATATAGTTGTGACTTCTGGCATTTTCTGGCAACAGAACAGGGTCACATGGTCACACTTTTATAATGTAAAGTGTCTTTTTAAAGGAGAATCCAACCTGTAATGAAAAAAAAAGCCTCCCCCCTCCCCTGTGTAGAC
>CM044441.1:137330382-137384968 GCA_024363595.1 Xenopus borealis
GTGTGAAAATTTCTGAAACCGCCGGGGAACAGATGTTAGAACAGCATTGTATGTAGCAGAAAGGTGGTGTCGAGGCCCCGCCTCTGTTCAGGGATGGTTTCTCCACCTTAACATGAATCACCTTTTTCACACCTGTAAGTTATATTTTTTTATGGAACGGAATTCTAACAATGATTTTATGGATGTAGATCATAATGGGACATCATCACTAAAAGAAGACCTCACATTAGTAAAATATGGGCACTCCTGCCCTAAAGGCTCAGAGGTAGCGACGGACAAAATTTTTTGCAGAGTTTCACCATTTCACTAAATTTCAGCAAAGCGAAACAGTCTCTGGGTGTGAAATAAATATTCCTACATGGGATAACAGGAGCCTTTCTGAAAGCACCATTCCTGCCAGTGGCAGAAAAATAATTGTTTAAAATGCTTATCTATAGTGATGAGTGAATTTTTTCACCAGCCACGGATTTCCGAAACTGTGGCAAAAATTTGCAGCAAAGAAAAAAATGCCACAAGAAAAAGGGCCCATAACAATAAATGTCCATTGACTTTAATGTATTTGGACAAAAAAGTTGCCAAAAGACAACATAGTCGCGGAAACAAAACAAGTTGCCAAAAGAATAAACTGCATTGACTTTAATGCATTTGGACAAAGAAGTCGCAATAAGAAGATATTTGTTGTATGGCATTCGCGGCACTTCGTTTTCTGAAGTTGCCTCACGAGGAAACTTCTGGCGTCTTTGGAAAATGAAGTGATGCGAGTGCCATAACGCTAGCGATTTAGATTCAAGCCAGCGGTATGGCATGGGACGGGAGGTCGGGGAGATTGTCATCCCAGACAAAGAGGCGATTAGTCCTTGAATCTGCCCATGTGTCACTACCCTAATGCATAGTACCCAAAATAATATAATAATACCCAAAGTCACCATAAGAAGAAACGCCAATGGCCTTTAATGCATTTGGACAAAAAAGTCGCAGAGACAAAAAAAGTCAGAAGAAGAAAAAACTTGCATTGACTTTAATGCATTTGGACAAAAAATGTGTCAAAAGAAAAAAAAATGCCCATTGACGTTAATGCATTTGGAGCAAGAAAATTGTTGCACGTAAAAATTGTTTGGATGCCCACTGACAAAGCGTTAGGTGAATTTTTCTCAAACTTGCAAAAATTTTTTTCACATTTTTCAGGCAGCATGGGACAGATTCCCTGATCACTATTAATCTATTTCAGCAGTATTTCGTTGGCCTAGTCATGGTTTCGCCACTTCCATGGTACCGCTAACATAACTGGATGGAGGGAGTAAATAATAATGCCGACTGTGAACAGGGTTGCCACTGGCCTTCTCATATATATATATATATATATATATCTTTTTTCCTATTAATAACATTGGGATCAACCATCAAAAATACCGGCCAGGCCGGTAAAATACCGTCCAGGTGGCAACCCTAACTGTGAATAAGGTTGGGGAATTGGGGAAAGAGTTCTTGGAGCCAGTTAGCATTTCCCTGTTATAAGGATAATATGTTCTGCAAGCTAGTGCCCTCTGCTGGACTGCTGCATTACATTTTTTTTGCAGTTTTTGGGATCTGAATATATTCTGCATTTCTATTTACTGTGTAAAAGTACCCATGGCAATCACTTATCAAAGCATTTGATACCAGTAGTAAAACAATGCCTCCTTAAATGAGAGACACAATAGAGGCTTTTCTAGGCAAGCACTGGTCTTTTTTGCCCTGTTAGGCTGTGGCTGCCCACACAGTGTTGGCCAGGGTTGCGCATAGAAAAGTGAAGGCTACACGAGTATACGATGGACCAATCAGAAACTCATTAGGGCAAATTCACTAAAGAGTGCAATTTCGCCAGCGATGGCTTCGCATGCCATCGCAGCACTTCGCCAGGCGAAAATTCACTTAGACAACGCTGATTCACTAAAGTGCAAAGTTGCTTCCAGGGCGCAAAATGCTGGCGAATTTTTTCTAGCGTTACTCCGGAAGAGCGAGTAAATCAAAGCGAAGCTGCGCTAGTGTTCAATTCTGCCTAGCGAAACTCCGCTACAGATCTTGCGCTCAGGCTAATTTGCATACGGTGGGCAATTTAAAGTGGAATGGAGCTATTTATGTAACATGGTGCATCTAATACATGACATTTACACTGATAACTAGACATGACAAGGGAACCTTAATAAAATCAATAGAGTTGTATTAATGCCCTACACCAGGGGTGTCCAACCTTTTGGCTTCCCTGGTCCACACAGGAAAAAGAAAAGTTTTCTGGAGCCTCACATGAAATACACAAACACTTTTGATTTGTAAAAGTAAAGAAAATGCACATAAAAGAACTACAATACCAGTTGGATAGAGCTATACTCTGGGATATGGGACACATGGATATTAAATAGACTTATTATATTATTACTACTAACTGGGCATCGGGCAGAGTCTCCCCTTCTGCCTACTCCTATATCCTTTGCAACATGACGTTTCCTCTGGAACCAAGCCTTTCAAGCTGGGCCGCATTCATATGCATCGCATGCGGGCCTTGGGCTGCAGGTTGGACACCCCTGCCCTACACATAAGCCCACAGTTAAATAATGTGCCATATCGTAGAACATGTATGGGGTGGCCAATACAATTTTTATGCCTTTTGCAGCCTAACACCCTGAAAAATTGATGACGCCAGTGTTTTTTGTACTTAGAAGATATTACGGTCAAAAATTATGATGTAAGTAACTGAAGATTGAAGATTCTATGACCCCCAATGCACTTCGCCAGGTCAGAGCTAGTCTGGAGAAAGAGGTAAAGTTCAGTAAAATCCGCATCTTAGTGAATTTGCAGAGTTACATCCATTTGCCAGAGTGAAAATTCACCTGTCGTTAAAGTGCGAAGGGGCACCTGTGCTCATTAGTAAATCGGCGAAGTAGCAAAAATGATGCCATACTGGTGGATTTTCGTTAGCGTTAGTCACTTTGCCCTTTAGTGAATCTGCCCCATTGCCTGCATATATGACATTTTTATCATATGGTAGGTCTTAAATGATGCTTGTATAATTTGCCTCATTTCAAGAAAGCAATAACCTAAATGACTCATTTGAATCACTTTTAGGGGGTGGCACTATTTGTTAAATATCTATGTATGAGGAAATACAGCCCCGTCCTGAAATCCTAGGCCACAGTCACTCTGTAGTCAAAAAGGAGCATATGGACTGGGGTTCCTGTTGGTGTCTGTCAGTATCCCTTTGATATATGTTTGGAAAGCAGATCAACTTTTAACATTTTTGGGTCCCACTTACTTCTTTTTATAATGCTGTTGTTCAGGGCCGGTCGTACCAAGTGCGGGGCCCAATTGGAACCATTTTGGCAGGGCCCCCTAGAAGTAACTTTGCTGTCTGTCACAGGGTCACAAAGCTGGATGGCTAAATAGTGGCTGCTTTCCCCTCTGTCCAAGTGACAGCGGCCAGTTGGGGATGGGGGGTAGGCTGGGTAACTGGGAGAAAATGTTCTCTCACTTTGTTTAATCTATGTGCGCAAAAAGTGCAAATTTTGGTCACCACTGTAAATTGTGTGTGTGCAGCACCATGGGTTATATATACAACATTAATGTATTTCACTTGTTATTTGGGCCAATTGAGTTTGGGGCAGGCTGGTTGAATTGGGTTTGGGGGTGGGCTGGGCCAATCAGGTTCAGATGTGGCCTTGGCCAATCGGGGTTTGAGCGGGCTGGGCCAATCTGGATTAGGGGTAGGCTGGGATACTGGGGAATTAAGGGAATAGGGATCAGAGCTTGCACTGGAGCGGGGCCCCCCATAAGTGCGGGAACAAATTGGGCCAAATTGGTCCAATGTGCTTAAAACTGCCACTGCTGTTGTTTTATTACTCAGTCATGGTGGCTCAGCTCATCCTTATTTCTGGATAATTTTTGATCTAGAGGTTTTTGTAGATACCAAGTTGTCTAATTCCAGGCAGTGTAATTATGTGGCTACTAAAGCAAATAAAGTTCTGTCTTGACATTAACTCATGGGATGAAAACATGATTTTGCCTCTTTATAGATCCCTAGTAAGGCCTCATCTGGAGTATGCAGTGCAGTTTTGGACTCCAGTCCCTAGGAGGGATGTAAATGAGCTGGAGAGAGTGCAGAGACTAAGTGCAACTTTACTGGTTAGAGGTATGGAAGACTTAAATTATGAGGGTAGACTGTCCAGGTTGGGGTTGTTTTCTCTGGAAAAAAAATAAGCTAGCGAGGGGACACAATTACAATTTACAAGTACATTAGATGGCGATAGAGAGATAGCAGGAATTTTGTTTTCCATAAAAGGATCATTGCACTAGACACAACCCCTTTAGACTCAATGGAGGTGGGATTGTTTTCAACCTAACCTAACTATGTAACCTGCATCAGGCATTTTTTACCAGTAGGACTAATGATGGGCACATTTTTCCACCTTGTTTGACCGCAAAAATGACGTCCATAGACTTGAATGGCATCAAGTATAAAAAAAACAAAATTTTGCTGCTTTTTGACTTGTTTTTTGACGTGTGGCAACATTTTCTTTGACGGCTATAGACTTTGATGGGCATCTGTGACATTTTGCCCGTGGCAAATTTTTGGCAAAGCAAAATGGGCAAAATGTGTCCATCCCTAATTGTGACATGATTCAACCTGCCACCCAATGGCCACCAAAAAAAAAAAACTAAAGTGACATCATCATAATAAACCCAGAAGTGACATCATTGAGTGTGGAAGAGTTTAGAAAGTGAGGCAGTCAAGCTGTAAGGTAGCACATCTGGCACCCACTAGGCACTGGCCAATGATATCAATGCCATTGCACCTGCACTAGCAAGCTAAGGACCAGCTCAGGCACTCATTATGCACCAGGGGATTCCAGAAAGGTCATAAAAGTGCTAAAATTGACACGGATACCCTTGGTACCTTGCCAGTTAACAGTACCTTCATCAGATTTTACCTACTGCCTTGTACTTTCTGGTATGTTAAATTGCTCCTGTGCCAATAACCTGTTAAGTCTTTTTCCTGATGGTTCGTAGTGGCCCCTGCATTCCTGACACAAGTCTACTCTAAATTCCATGATGGGTCAACAAGACTAAAACCCACCCATACCTGAATGAGCAATTCCTACCTGAAACCCACAGAAAAATCAAATGTTAACAGGTAAGTCAGTGGAGAACTAGAGAAAACTTATGCACTATATTGAGTACAATAAAAGGAAGGGTGATGGGTAACCAAAAGCCTATGGTGCATCTTCAGCTAATAATAAACTTACAGTAGCAGCAGTAACAATGATTAGTGAAGCCTTATGAGACACATCTTGTCAGTCTTTAGATGACAGCTAGGAGACTAACCATATAAAGACAAAATATCCTAGCTGTTCATTTCGGTTTTGTATTTTGAGGAAAATTGTGACATTGTATAAGTCATTCTGACAAGCTTCTCCAGTCAAGACTCCAGTTCCTACAACATCTTGCATGCTTCTTAATAGGTCTATCAATCCGCTGACTTCTGCTTCCTTGTTTCAAACGTTAGAAGCAGCGTTGTAGAGTTAAAAAGGGACAGTCAAAAAGTGCTTTCTTTACATCATACATCATCACATTGGCAACAGGGGGACAATAAAGACAAAAGAGCTGCAGCCACTGAACCCAGGAGTAGACAGAGAAAATATTAGCCCCGCCTTCATTATGTTCATGTGATCTCAAATCAGAGGAAATTATGAAGCTATTACTACTAACAACTATCATTATTTTCCTCCAATCTGTTTATGTTTATCCTGTATTTTAGAAACCCCAGACTAGTGCATTGCTGTATCACACCAACTGACCAAATAACAAAATCTTGTGTTGTTAAGAGAAAGACTGAGGAGAAACCCATAGCTCTGACAAAGGCTAACTAGCATGGCATCCATCAATATACAGCAAACTAAAGAACCTGTCAGCCTTCTGCACAGAGCTCAGTGGGGTGTGAACAAATCACTAAACCTAGTCTGTATTTCTAGCAATGTAACAAAGCATTAAGCATTGATCGGAAAGTAAACTCATTTGTTGCTGGTCTACAACTCCCAGAATGCCTCAACATAGTTATTTACCCCCATAGGCGGATGGTGATTTGTTTTTCGTTTTGTTTGGGGAGGCTAAAGATGTCCCCATACACCAGTTGACTTAAAGTGGACCCGTCACCCAGACACAAAAATCTGTATAATAAAAGTCCTTTTCAAATTAAACATGAAATCCAATTTCAATTTTTTATTAAAGCATTCATAGCTGTTTTAAGCTCATTTAAAAATCTCAGATGTCAATCAAATATTGTCTGCCCCTCCTCTATGCCTTAGGTATAGAGGCGGGGCAGATAATTACTTTCACTTTCCATTCAGCACTTCCTAGATGCCACTGCTCCCCACACATTCCCCCAGTTCTCTTAACCATTTAATTGTGTAGCCAGGACATGGGGATAGACATCAGGTCCCCCATTCTGAGATGATACAAGGCTTGTCTTAATAACAGTGTCCACAAAATGGCTCCTACCTGCTTGCTAGAACTATGAATTGCCAGACTAAAGGAAACAAGATTAAATTAATTTATATAGTGTAATTAATGGTCATTTTGCTTGACTAATTTGATAAAATATGATTTTGAATATTTCTTTGAGGTGACTGATCCACTTTAAAGATAATTCAATGAACTTCAATGGAAATCACAATATGCAGCTGTGGGTGCTTTTTTCCCGTCCTGTGGAAAAATGCATAGACAATGGGTACTGACACCCCAAGCACATGCTATACAGTGGGAAACAATGGGTACGGACACACCAGGCACATGAAATGAGACGAGATGAGAGGCAGTGGAAAAATTAGGATTAGTATGGATCCAGGGTAAGCAAATTGCCAATTTGAAGTATAATAACCCCTTAAAGGGCATGTAAAGGCAATAAAATAAATCCAATTTTTACCTTCTATAATGAAAAAGAAACCTATCTCCAATATACTTTAATTAAAAATGTCTACCATTTTTATAAGAAACCTGACTGTATGCAGTGAAATTCTCCCTTCATTTACTGCTGTGGATAGGAATTGTCAGACGGTCCCTAACTGCTGTGCAGGGAAACAATCATACTTATGAACAGCAGGGGGAGCATTATTTAAATATAGCTGGTGGAGCAGCAGCTGCAGGTGACCCTCAGAAAGTATAACGTACCTGTAAGAGTGCAAATGAAGTTGCTGCAAATATTCTCTGTTGGAAAGGATTAAACATTTAAAAAAAAAAAAAATATCCAATCAGAGTGCAGATGATTTCTACAGTAATGAGTTTGGAGGCAGAACCAAAAGCGTTCCATGAAGGCCAACAATGCGTTCCACAGTCTGCAAGGAAACAGGTTTTTGTTTGGTTGTTTTTTCTTAGTTGTCAGATTTGGGGAGGCTTAGCCCATGTTTACGCCAACTATAAACTATATTTTCACCTTTACATGGAAGAACCCCAATAAATCCTCCAATGTCACCACTGAAATATTTTAGCATTACTATTTAGTGAGAGAGAGCATTAATTTATATCCAGCTGATGGTATAATGAAGTGCAGAAAGGGGGATTAATACTATTTAGAAGCATTATATTTATAATGACAGGGTCTTACACTACTTACTCTACACAGACACCCTCAGTTTTCTTTGGTCACTACTCTGAGAGGCATAAATAGTTTCTACACTACAATAAATGTGAATCAGTACAGAACAGGAACAGAATAGGAACGGAGTAGTCTCAAACACCCTCTTGCGTACCTCCCAAGTGTCCCGTTTTGAGCAGGACAGTCCCACTTTTGACAGCTCAACCCGCTGGAAAGTCCCGATCTCTCTGCAATAAATGGGGAAAGTCCTGATCTCTCTGGACTGAATGGGGAAAGTTCCTGTTTCTCTGCACTGAATGGGAAAGTCCCTATTTCTCTGCACAGTCAAAAGAGATACAGGGGGTCATTTATAAAGTTTGCGCAGCGCATAATTGTTCGCAAATGGTAGTTTTGCCCATGCTTTTTCCTGAACGCTAAAATATTGCACTACTGTGCCCGTCCTTCCGGTTTTTGCGAATTCGCATTGTGAATGAATTTTCGCAAACAACTCGCAAACAAGACGGGTCTTTGCGTGAGTACAGGCACTTTGCGAGGTTGTTTTGCGCGAAAATAGCGTTAAAAGTAACTTAAATTCGCAATTTGCGAAACAGTTTTGCGAATATTTTCTCAAAGTTGTGGCGCAGAGTGTTCGCAATTTGTGATTTAAAAAGCTCCTATAGACATTCGCAATGTGAAAAACAAATTCGCAAATCTGTTTGCATACTCTTATTCAGCTTTATAAATATAACCAGGCGCAGGGCAAATTTATTCACTCTGCGAATCAATCTTCTCTGCGCGAACTTTATAAATGACCCCCACTGTGTTTCTAACTTAATTAGCTCTTGGCAGAGAGCCCAGAATACATTTGATACTTTTACATTTACTTGATAGATTTGTAACAGTTTTGTCCCTTGGGAGAAGAAGAGTCACAGCTTAAAGGGCAATTCACCTTCATTAGTAAAACTGTAATAAAACATAAAAACTACAGAACTGTGTTTAAACTTTCAGAACTTGGTATATTTTGTAAAATGGGCATGGTAATTAGGGGGTGTGGCCACATAAAAGGGGTTTGGCCAAAAATTGCCACACTCCGCTCACCAAATCCTTTTGTCCCTCTTTCAATTTTCTAAATATAATCAAATAGACCTACAAATCCCTCGTGCTACACCCCGTCCTTCAGTAAAAATCTCAAAATTCTCCTAGAATCAGTGCAATGTAATTTGTACATAAATCAGGGAGGTTAAAACCATAGTTGTGTTAGAGCTGGATTAAGCGGTATTGGTGCTTAAAGTGTTAATAAACTAAGGTAAAGCTGACTGTAGCCACCTGGTCAGTTTTGACCTGTACACCCCATTTTTTTTGAAGGGCTGCCCATGTCAAAACTGCTTGCCAGGACAGGATACCCTATGATTGATGTAGAGATCGTCCAATCACAGATTGGCATGTCATAGCCCCACCCCTGATGTCATGACCCTGCCTCCGGTGCATCACAACTCTGCCTCCATTATGTCACAGTACCACCAATTGTCCGGAGTTGGACGTGCCAAAAACTGGCAAGCCTAGACCCAGGCCTGATTTTCTTGTAGCCACAAGGGATCGATTTATTCAATTTAAATACTGTCATCAAGTATACTGTTACATCACCCCAATTAAGCTCAAATATATGGGGGAATCGATCAATGCAGAATGCATTCAATGGTCAGTTCAGTGCTGGTTTGGCTCATATGGTGTGGGAATGTATTCACATTGAAAGGTACTGGGCGGAAATATTGGGTTATACTTTAGAGCAACCAGCTCTACACCAGTAGTATGTCTGCTGGGTTTGGTAGACGAAATGATCCAGCAATCTCAACAGAGAAATGTAATGAGAGCAATACTTTTCTATGTGAAAAAACTAATAAAATGGATTAGTCCCGCAGCCCCGACACTGGCAAAATGGCTGGTTTTTGGTGAACAAGATGGTACCTGTCATAAAATTAACATACACGGCTTGTGGATCTCCCCAAAAGTTTGATAGAATCTGGACACTATGGTTATGGCAATAGATCTGACAGTTCAATAACGAAGCTAGCTAATCAATCAATTCTGACTTATATTCTGACAATATTATTGCCGGCAGTAATGTATGCATAATATATATAATTATATATTGGACTGCAAAAAGTTTTTATGTTGTTTTCTTATATATGATTTGATGTTTGTTATGTCAAGCCCTTTTTTTGTTGGAAAAAAACAATAAATAAATAAATACTTAAAAAAAACAAAAAACAAATCATACAGACCCAGTGGATGCTGAAGGCTCAGGTGGGGTCAGTGGGGTCCTTGTCGGATGCACAGTATATTTATGTGAAAAATGGTTCAGGGCTACCTAAAATAGTTTGTCTTCTATTTCACCACTGAAAATAATCGGAATATTTCCCAAATGTTATATTTCTTTCTGTGTGGTACGTTTGTCTCAGTCGAGCCCATGGCTTCTGAACATTTACTTCCCAGCAAAATTGGTCTTACAATAACTAAACAAACTTGTTACAGAATAAAAATGGGATCAGAAGGCCCTACTCACAAAAAAGGTTACAATCTTAAGCAGGATTGCCCATACTTTATGAATGTGAGGTCTACTTTTAGTGATGATGTCCCATTATGATCTACATCCATAAAAGCAGGACCGCTCCGGCCACGAGGCAAGTTGAGAACCTTGCCTCAGGCGGCACGGAGTGGCCGGTTACAAGGGGCGGAAAAAAACTGCCTCTTGTTACTTTAAGAGGTGCTCAATGCACTAGGGATACTGCCCCCTTTTGACCCGCTCCAACGCTGGCAGGCCCAGAAATGGCCCTGCATAAAAGCATAGTTAGCATTCTGTTCCATGGAAAATATTACTTAAAGGGGCTGTTCACCTTTGAGTTAACTTTTAGAATGACATAGAGAGTGATATTCTGAGACAATTTGCAATTGGTTTTCATTTTATATTATTTGTGGTTTTTGAGTTATTAAGATTTTTATTTTGCAGCTCTCCAGCTTGCATTTTCAGCAATCCGGTTGCTAGGGTCCAAATTACCCTAGCAACCATGCACTGATTTGCATAAGGGACTGGAATATGTATAGGAGATGGTCAGAATAGAAAGATGAGCAATAAAAAGTAGCAATAACAACAAATGTGTAGCCACACAGAGCATTTGTTTTTAGAGGGGGTCAGTGACCCCCATTTGAAAGCTGAAAAGAGAAGACAGAAGAAAGCAAATAATTCAAAAACTATAAAACATAAACAATGAAGACCAATTGAAAAGTTGCTTAGAATTAGCCATTCTATAACATACTAAAAGTTAACTTGAAGGTGAACCACTCCTTTAAATATTGATTTATGAGAATAAAAATGTATAGTGCTATATTTAAACATTTATTTCCTGTGTTACATTAACATAATACATATCTGAATGAAAAACATGAAATAGGAAGGTGATATAGACAAGCTGTTTGTTGACAGTGTCTTGAGATCTACTGATCATCAGCTCAAGGTCTACTGATAGACCCCGATCTACCTTTTGGGCACCCCTAATTTAAAGGGTAAGGATGTTGTTACATGGCTGGAGATTGGCCAATAGTCCTGCTGGTTTCTAAACATTTTCTAGTAGAAAGGAGACGTGATTATCAGGATGAGTTAGTCCTCGTGGGTGATCCACCAGCCGGTGGGGCCGAAAACAAACCGCTCTGGTCATGGTGAAGTAATGGTTAGAAACAAACAATAGCGAGGCTTCTTAAAATTAGCAAAATAGCGGGCAGGGGAGAGAACAGATCGATTGCGTTACACGACATAAAAGTCACTTCATCAGAAGCACGGGTGCCCTCTGTTGGTTGATTGCTAAAATAACATGCACAATTAAGGACATCACAATAACATTGTTCTAAACATTTTCTGAATAGATGTTATGGTTCATCTCATATACTGAGCTCTTGTATTTCAACAGTGCTTATAGGATCCGTTATATGGAAACCATTTATATAAAAACCCTTAATCCAGAATAACAGATAAACCTCCCATAGATTCCATTGTAATCCAAGTCAATATTTAAAAAAAAAAAAAAAAAAATTCCTTTTTCACTGTAATAATATAACAGTACCTTGTACTTGACTCCAGATAGGATACAATTCATTTGTATTGGAGGCAAAACAATCCTATTGGGTGTATTTACTGTTTAGATGATTTTTTTTACAAGACTTAAGGTATGAAGATCCAAATTATGGAAAGATCCCAATTTCTGAAAGCCTGTTTGATATGTACAATGTGAGAGTGAGAAGCTCAAGATTCATCTGAATTCCCCAGCAGACTCCTACACCCTAACAAGGACATCCCGTAATGGTCACCTTTCAAATGAACGCTTCTCTAAAGATTATTTTTAGAAAGTCCCTTGGTTGGAATTTGGAGAATGTCAGCAGGGATGGAACCAAGAAATATTCAGCTTCTCAGGAAACTGATTTATGGATTAAACTTGAGGAGGACTTGACAGGAGCCACTAATTCTTCCAGGTCAAAGTACGTGGGGGGTTATATAGCAGCACATACAATAGTTGCATCAGTGACTGATCCCAATAGCAACCAATCAGTAATTGGATTTTACTGGTCTAGTAAAATGATCTCAGTGGTTGGCCTAAAAAAAAAACAAAAAAAAAACAAATATTGCCTTTATTATTAATGGTATGGCCTGCTTTTTTATTTATTAGAATATTAAAGGAACAGTGTCGATCCCCCCCCCCTTACCACTCGCCATTGCATTGGAACCTTTGGGAGAATTCTGTGTGCTGGAGACTGCTTCTCTCTACAGCTCTTTATATTTCCCTAGACCACTCTCCTGGGGGCAAATTCACTAAGCGCCGAAAATGCGCTAGCGTTGGCTTTGCCGACGTTCGCCGCACTAGGACTAGTTTCGCCAGCGCTAAGCAAATTCAGTAAAATGCAAAGTTGCACTCAGGGAGGCAAACGGTAGCGAAGTTGCACTACCGTTAATTCACCAGGCAAAGTGTATTTACGCAAGCGATGCCTAATTTGCATACTGCGCAAAGTTAAACGTATAACAGAAGTATATGTTACAGCCACTACATTCCACTACACAAGCCCAGGAAACCTTTAATAAATAAAATAAAGTTGTCCTATTGCCCTACATGTGCCCCCTGTATAGTTGAGTTGCCATATGTTAGTAAATGTAGGGTGGGAAGGAGGGTAACCCCCCAAAATATTACACTATTTTTAAGACTATCACCCTAAAAAAAGTAAAAGACGCCAGAGTTTTTCTTTGGGACGTAGAAAAAAATTTTACGTTTTTTTTTTCCAAACTCTTATCTATCGTATAGAACTTCGCCAGGTCTGACCTGGCGAAATAAAGTCTAGCGCAAGAGGTAACGTTCAGTAAAATGGGCATCTTAGTGAATTAGCGTAGGTACGTCCCTTCGTCAGTGCGCAACTTCGCATGGCGTTGCACTGGTCTATCTACTTCACTTGTGAATTTTCACCAGGGACACCGTTAGTAAATTGGCGAAGTTGCGAAATGACGTCAGGCTGGTGAATAAGCGCTAGCATCTCGCTTGAATACGTGAATTTGCCCCCTGGTGTCTTGTTTCTGTGAGGGTTTTATAGACACCAGTAAGCTAATTCTGATATGTGGACATTGATAGAACATTTTAAGAGTGTACTTTACGTAACAGGAATGTAATATTTAAGTCAAGCACTAGATGGGGATATTGGACTTCAGTTTGCCTGCTTTAATTCTCAGTTATGGTTTTGTGAAAGTTACTTTATATTGGTTCGGGCACAACCTATAATCAGTAAGTACATTTGTTTACAAGCCCATAGTGGAGCTATTTATTTTATACCTTTATTTGCGGTGTGAAATATCTATCTACCGGGATAACAGTTTTTTTACACTTCCTTTGGCTTAAACTCATCTGCAATGATGGTACAGTTACAGCCATTCATAGACTTATGTGCAAATTCACTAAAGCACGAAGCGTCTAACGCTAGCGCTAATTCGCCAGCATGACGTCAATTTGCAACTTCGCAGATTCTCTAACAGTGTCCCTAGAGAAAATTCGCTAGCGAAGTAGATGGACTTGCGCAACTTCGCCTGGCATAAGGGTGGGAAGTTGCACAAGTCTATCTACTTCACCAGGTCAGACCTGGCAAAGGTCAATACAATAGATATGAGTTTGAAAAAATTTTTAAAATTTTTTTCTAAGTCCCAAAAACACTGGCATCTTTTACCTTTAGTAGGGTGATAGTCTGAAAAATAGTGAAAATTCCCCCGCTACATTTCCTAACATATGGCAGCACAACTATACAGGGGGCACATGTTTAGGGCAATAGGACAACTTTATTTTATTTATTAAAGGTTTCCTGGGCTTGTGTAGTGGAATGTAGTGGCTGTAACATATACTTCTATTATACGTTTAACTTTGAGCCATATGCAAATTAGGCATCACTAGCGTAAATGCGCTTTACCTGACGAAGTAACTGTAGTGCAACTTCGCTACTGTTCGCCGCCCTGAGCGCAACTTCGCATTTTAGTGAATTTGCGCAGCGCTGGCGAAAATTTGCCTGGCCAAGTGCAGCGAACGCCGGCAAAGCTGTCGGTAGCGCATTTTCGCGCTTTAGTGAATTTGCACCTTAAAGAGGTATAAAGAAGAAAGCAAGTCAGGTTGCCAGGTCTAATTTTCAAAACCAGACAAAATCAGCTACAAAACTAGCCCAAAACTAGCCAAGCGGCACTTCAAAAGTAGCCTAAAAATAGCAAAATATGTGCAGTGAAAAAATGTCTAAAAAATAAATATATGTGCAACTATGCCTTTTTCAAATTTTTCAAATTTTTTTTTTTCTATGAAGCAAAATGGGACAGATTAGCCCATCAACAGGGGTGTAACTACAGAGGTGGGCCCAGGAGGTATAGGCAGGGCCGTAACTATAGAGGAAGCAGACCCTGCGGCTACAAGGGGGCCCAGGAGGTATAAGGACCCCATGAGGCCCTAAGTCATATACACTTTCAATAAATATTAGTAAAACATGTCAACCTCTAAACATTTTGGGGGCCCAGTAATATATAGTTACTCCACTGGGTATAGGGGCCCCAAAAGGTCCTAATACATATACAATTTTAAAAAATAATTGGTAAAACAGGTCAACCGCATATAGCCTGACAGCTGGCAAATTGTTAAACAAAAACTACATTACCCAACATGCAGTGGAAGACGCAGGTTCGGCATATTACAGCACAAAAACTTTGGCTGGTTTCCAAAGTACAAACCATCCAAATGGCCAAAAAGTAGCCCAAATCAGTACCTTCAGTACACTTCCAATGTTGCGCTCACTCCATGGATCAGAAGACAGCGATGATGTTAAAACAGCTTTATTTCCCCGACAATACTGCTAAAGCGTTTCGTGTGGTCTCACACGTATTCATAGGCATATTGTTAAAATCACCGCTGTCTGCTGATCCATGGAGTGCGCACAAAATTGGAAGTGTACTGACTGTAGAGTCTCCCCAAGCTGCGGGTTCGGGGCACTGCACCTGGACCAGGGACTTCAAGTTGTGAATGACCTTGCAACATTGAATGCACGTGTTCATCTAAGCGTCAGGCCCAAGGCATCCGCACCCGGACCCACTCACTGGGGGTGAGCGGTGCTGTTAAGAAGCGGTTTAAACAGTTCATATAAAGGGGGTAGGGTTGGCGAGCATACAAATTGTTGTTCTGTGATACAAATCAGTACCTTGGCTAGTTTATACTTTCAAAACCTGCCTAGACTTTGAATTATTTATCCAATTTGGCTGGAAAACCGTCAACCTGGCAACCCTGGTCAGTTTATTGAATGAGCACTGAGGGGGACAAATGTGCATGCATTAATCTCCAAGCACTTTTGTCTAGGGTCTTCATAAATAACCCCTAGATGCACAGGCACTACTCTGCTTTATTACACAACTACAAGACCCTGTAATGTAAATCCATGGAATCACTTGGACCAATATATAGAGTTAGTCCTTGCCTAACTCTCAGGTCCCTGTCAAGGAAATATCCTAAGCCACTGTCTATTATACAAAACTATACTGAAGTTATTTATAAATGTAATTTCTTCTGAAAGCAGTATCTGGTTTTACATTCTCTGCACTCCTGGTTCCAACTTCTGAGGCAGACCTGATGGAGAAATGAATTCGGCTCCACTGTTTCAGAAGTCAGGACAGATGGGGATTCACAGACACGGCTTCAAATAACAGTTACCTTTCCAAATAACTTTAAAAATCATTGGCAATATTTGGTTACTGTACAATGGAAAACTGTTTAAAAGGACAAGAAAAGTTTAAAATACAATAATGTTAGAAATGTTGAATTTAATATACTAAACATAAACATGAACTTACTGCACCACAAGCCTAATAAAACAAATGATTTATGCTTTCAAAGTTGGCCACAGGGGGCTGTCATCTTGTAACTTTGTTATACATCTTTGCAAGACCAAGACTGTGCACATGCTCAGTGTGTTCTAGGCTTCTTAGATCATCATAAATTATCAAAACGGAAAAAAACAAAGCTGCTTGAGTTCTGCATGGCTGGGAAATAAGGTGGGGGCTCAACCTTTTCATAAGTATGATTGTTCATAAGTATGATTGTTAGGGACTGTCTGACAATTCCTATCCACAGCAGTAAATGAAGGGAGAATGTCAGCTTTCTTATAAAAATGGTACACATTTTTTAAATTAAAGTATATTGGAAATAGTTTTCTTTTTCATTATAGAAAGTAAAAATTGGATTTTATTGTATTGCCTTTACATGTCCTTTAATGTTGTTATATTAAAAAAGGAGTTTTTGGAGAAGGTCTCCTTTAAATCCCAGCTTTTCTCTTGAAGTATTTCGGTGCAAAAGTGACTACTGGTCGTCTTTTATAATAAGAAAAGAGGCAGCAGAGCAGATAAAGTGCTGAGTGCATAGAATCAGTTGTGTGTGTGATTGGCATTGTATAAGACATCCGTGTGGCGCCCCGTGCCTACAAGTGACAGCTGGCAGAGTGCAGCAAAACAAGTCATTAAAAAATAAGAAGAGATTTTAGAACATTTTGCTGGATTTGTATCTGACATTCTCCTCCTGTCCTGGTCCCTGTCTGGAGAAGGGCACGCACCATGAGAGAGAATTTCTCATAAAGAAATAATGATTACTATGGGATTATAACGATTGCCGCTTAATAAATGGGAAGCTGTCGGCCCCTTTGTTTCGCTCTCCTGCTACATAAACCATGTTTGGTATAGGTGACTTTATAACAGGGTCACTACCAGAATGTGAGTTCAAATTGGCATATACGTATCAGTAAATATTGCCCTTTTACATTTTTTTTCCCCTTGAGCCATTTTGTGATGTTCTGATCACCTGACAGGAAACAATGCAGGTTCTCCCTGAACAAGGAAGAAGTGCAACCTAACTTATATGTCCTTGGTTTGTGTGTGAGCGCAGTGCCTTATATGAGCAAGAGGGATCTGCTTTAGAGCTTAAAATGGCATCTGTCCTTCTCTCATATCAAGTACAGGTATGGGACCTATTATCCAGAATGCGTGGGACCTGGGGCTTTCCAGATAAGGGATCTTTCTGTAATTTGGATATTCATACCTTAAAGCAGGGATCCCCAACCTTTTGAACCCGTGAGCAACATTCAGAAGTAAAAGGAGTTGGGGAGCAACAGTAGTATGAAAAATGTTCTTGGGTGCCAAATAAGTGCTGTGATTGGCCATTTGGTAGCCCCATGTGGATTGTCAACCTACATTGGCAGTACACCTGGTTTTTATACAACCAAAACTTCCCCCCAAGCCTGGAATTCAAAAATAAGCAGCTGCTTTGAGGCCACTGGGAGCAACATCAAAGGGGTTGGAGAGCAACATGTTGCTCAGGAGCTACTGGTTGGGGATCACTGCCTTAAAGGGATACTGTCATGGGAAATGACACAGTCTCTCCCCATAATTCCATGGCATTTCACAGCACAGCCTGCCCCCAAGCATTTCATGGCACAATCTCCCCACAAACATTTCATGGCACACGAGAATTTCATGGCACAGTCTGCCCCAATCATTTCACGGCACAGTCTCCCCATAAGCAAAATCCTACACAGACTTTGCTGCTCATTGGATACAACTTGCAGACAGAGGATTGCATCTGAACGTGGTGTCAGAGGTTTATATAATGCTGGTAATGCTGGGAATGGCAACACACAATCTCATCTTCTGAGGGGGTCAGTAGGAATTTGTCAGACAATCTAGGACTGCAGCATGGGGGGCCTGTCCCACAAAAAACAGTTATTATAATGCACAACAGAACTGCCTTATCAATTATGCAGTCACGGTCTGCCCCATCATTCCATGGCACAGTCTGCCCCCCATCATGTCATGGCACAGTCAACCCCCTTCATTCCATGGCACAGTCTGCCCGCTATTATTCCATGGCACAGTCTGCCCCCATCATTCCATGGCACAATCTGCCCCTATCATTCCATGGCACAGTCTGGCCCCATAATTCCATGGAACAGTCTGCCCCCATAATTTTATGTCACAGTCTGCCCCCATCATTCCATGGCACAATCTGCCCCAATCATTCCATGGCACAGTCTGGCCCCATAATTCCATGGCACAGTCTGCCCCTATAATTCCATGGCACAGTCTGCCCCCATCATTTTATGGCACAGTCTGCCCCCATCATTCCATGGCACAGTCTGCCCCCATCATTCCATGACACAGTCTACCCCAAAACCTAACATTTCATGGCACAGTTGTCCCCCAAGCATTTCATGGCGCAATCTCCCCACAAACATTTCATGGCACTGCTGCCCCCACAATTTCCCCACAAACATTTCATGGCACAGTTTGCCCATGAGAATTTCATGGCACAGTCTGCCCCCATGATTCCATGGCAAAGTCTGCCCCCATCATGTCATGGCACAGTCTACCCCTTCATTCCATGGCACAGTCTGCCCGCTATCATTCCATGGCACAGTCTACCCCATAATTCCATGGCACAGTCTGCCCCCATTATGTTATGGCACAGTCTGCCCCATCATTCCAAGGCACAGTCTGGCCCCATAATTCCATGGATTAGTCTACCCCTATAATTCCATTGCACAGTCTGCCCCATAATTCCATGGCACAGTCTGCCCCCATTATGTTATGGCACAGTCTGCTCTATAATTCCATTGCACAGTCTGCCCCCATCATTTTATGGCACAGTCTGCCCCGATCATTCCCTGACACAGTCTACCCCTAAACCAAAGCCTTTCATGGCACAATCTCCCCACAAACATTTCATGGCACAGCCTGCCCCCACAATCTCCCCACAAACATTTCATGGCACAGCCTGCCCCCACAGTCTCCCCACAAACATTTCATGGCACAGTCTGCCCATGAGAATTTCATGGCACAGTCTGCACAGACGCATTTCATAGCACAGTCTGCCCCAATCATTTCACGGCACAGTCTCCCCATAAGCAAAATCCTGCACAGACTGTGCTGCTCATCGGATACAACTTGCAGACAGAGGATTGCATCTGAATGTGGTGTCAGCGGTTTATATAATGCTGGTAATGCTGGTAATGACAACACACAATCTCATCTTCTGAGGGGGTCAGCAAGAATTTGTCAGACAATCAAGGACTGCAGCATGGGGGGCCTGTCCCACAAAAAACTGTTATTATAATGCACAACAGAACTGCTTTATCTATTATGCAGTCACATGACTTCTAATAAGCAAAGTGACTTTGCCACAATCAAATCAAAGCCCCTTTCAACTTCTAATCGGATTATTCACATCTTGCTGCCACTAATGCATGGACACACAGTACTAACTATACCAAGTGTTCATCGACTGGGAGATAAAGGTGGCACCTAGGAAACAATTTGCTCTGGGTCACCCCAGAGAAGAGTTTCCACCTCTGCACTGGGTGTAGGGTCGCTTCAGGAAGATTTAATCCCAAGTAAATCAATTCACTTGACTTTCTTTTTTCTACTTCTGGCAGATAACAGCCAACTGAGGGGTAATTACATTCCTAATGGTTCTTACCTTTATCTCTTCCCATCACCGGCCTTTCACATCAGAATTAGATTTTAAGCTGAATTGGGTCAGAAAAACTGACTTGCTGTCATAGTTTCTCTTCAATCTAGATTTCATTCCTAAGATTATGACTCTAGGTTCATCTTGTGTTGCTATGCCTTGGAAAAAAAATGAGGGGGCATTTGTATTGTGCATGGAAGTCCTGCTGTACTATGCACTTGTTAAGGTGCCAAAATCCTATTTTTTAAAGGATGTAAAATTGTAAATATTAAATATCTATATTTGGGATGAAGGCGAGCACTCGCATGTCTTAAAAGATAAATAGAAAAATGTTTATTTAGATCAAAAGTGTACTGACGTTTCGGCTAGTGCCCTAGCCTTTCTCAAATATTTGTTTACAAAGTGTAGACTTTAGGTGAACAAAATGGTCAGATTACTTATGCATATATATTATGCATAGAGATGTCTAGGTTAATAGCATATAAAGCAGGGGTCATTTCCTAACAGCGCCACAGTGTGATCACACTGCAGTGTGGTAAGTAAATGTCCCTTGTATATTTTTGGCTCTAAACTGCCTAATGGTTTATTAAAATATGACTGCACTGGTTGACTGCAGCCATTAATTACAATAGCAATGGCAATTCTATTGGTAGTGTCTTAAGACCTGCCCAATACATTCCAGATGTATAAATAGCAGAGTTACCATGTAATGTCAGCACCTGTATTGCCAGCTTTAGAATTCTTCAGGATGAATTACACCCAAAAACAGTTCAATTATATCCTTCTCCAGTTCTCCGCCTACTCCATCATAGATGTACTGAAGTGCTTAAAGGTTCTCCCACTCTGTAGATGCCTATTGTACGAAATCTCTTCAAAATTCTACTTGCCACTTTAATCTTCTTCAGTGGGAGCCTCCACTTATTGGGTCAGTTCACCAGATGCTCACTATCAAGCCTTGGTAAGGTAGTACAGTACCTAAAACAGACATCTTATCTATTCTGGCTCAGTCGGAAGAGACAGAAAACTTTTCAGTGGTTGGCTTCCATCGATGATCTTTTAGTAACTTGATTTTCTGTGGTGACACCTATGACAATCTTACTCCCTTAAGGTGACTGAAAGAGTTAAGCCAGAAGAAGCCAATAAATGAGCAGAGGCATGAACAGCCAGACATGGAGTCGAAAATTCATATTCAGTTCGAAGGTAGAAGTAGACTTCAGAGTCCATATTCAGGTAAGGGTGAAGTCAGACAGCAATTCTTTTAGAATCCATGAACAACTAAGGGTCACAAAGCAGTGCAGACCGAATTAACAGTAACAAGAGATTGGACAGACCAGGTTGGGTAAAGGTAAATGACTAAGGAAATTTGTTTCCAAATGTTTACCCAGCCTGCCATACTCATAGACACATCTACTGGTGGGCACAGATACACAGCAGCATGTCTAATGCTTTCTGCGCCATCACATGCCCACAATATATGCAATGCACCACGTGTATTTATTCTGAATTATTCAACACCCTGTAGCGCAAAAGACCATAAGCAGCTTTACATTTTTGTTACTATTCCTTTAAACTGGACCCATGTGCTGCCTTAAGGGATTAATTACACTGGCTTTGCTGTGATATGTTTAGATCACTTCTGTATTAATTTTTCCACTTGAAATGGAATTTTGGCACATACATTGTACAACAGATTGAATTCCGCTTACTGGTCTCACCATAATGACTCTCATTACATTAGGCTGCACAGAGGTGAGGCTGGGTAACGTGGAATGGTATATGTGTATAATTGGGAATACAGATAAGCGGACCTGTGGCTGTGAGCTGTGCTGAGCGCTTCACCTAATTTGGCTGCGACGTGATTTGCTGACACCTTGACTGAAAATAAATGAGAAGCTGTAAAATGGTGTGAGGAACTGTAGAGCAGGCTATATCAGGGACCAATTTAGGGTTTTCACCATTGCGTGATCTGGATATTGACAATTTGAGACAATATGGAAATGGTCATTTATTTGTATTTTTGTTTTGGAACTAATTGTCTATGTATTGAATTGTGCCCTCTCCATCTAGAAATGCTGCTGGGTTCCTCTGTGTCACTGACTCCCAGCAACCAGAAAGCAGATTATTCTTGACTCTAGATTTTACTGGTTACCATGCCGTCTCTGATCCTTATTCAGTGTGCCATTTAAACCATTTCCAAACAAATCAAAAACCAGTAACAAATAAAGGACAATTACAAAATGATGATCAGTCTCCATCATACTAAAAGTTAATTTCACGGTGAACTGCCCTTTACGTTTACTTTGTACTCTACAAAAATGATGGCTCCCTCTTTCACACAACACATACTCTACACATGTGGGACCCCACAGACCTTATATACATATTCTTGCTTGCTGTCCGATCTGCTCATTTCACTCATTAACAGATGATGATTTTGGGCCCAACCAATCATCATTCATCTCTTGGGGCAAAAAAAGGGATCTCACTGGTGAGTAATGATGTGTGATTGGCTGTGGGTTAAATACATTTACTGTTGTCAATGTATTTAGCCATCTGATTTCCTGCCTGGTTCAATCTGAATGGATGCATGCACATACTAAACTTGAAAATCTGTCATTTTGGTTCCATATATAGAGATTGAGGGCTTCCAGTTAGTAATCAGTGGGGCTCATTTATAAACATTGGGCACATTTTCACCTGGGCAGTAACCCATGGCAACCAATCAGATCTTTACTTTCAGTGTTCTACTAGCAGCTATCTTAAAAAAAAAAACAAATTATTTACTGTGGATTACTGCCTAGGTGCAAATTAAAAATTCTAAAATGGCTTGCATTTGGGCAATTTGCTAGAAAGGAGGTGGTGTTGGATGTAAGTTCTTGATGTGACAGGACATAAGAATATAAGAACTGGGTGAAATGAGCTTGATCTTGATGATGGCATGTAATATTAATGTTGCTGAGCTTATAACGAATTTCATGAAGACATATACCTCATACAATTGCCTTTCTTTCCTTCTTCTTTTCCTTCCTTCTTCCTTTCTTTTCCTTCCTTCTTCCTTTCCTTTTCTTCCTTCTTCCTTTCCTTTCATTCCTTCCTTCTTTCCTTTCCTTCCTTCTTCCCTTTGCTAGAAAGGAGGTGGTGTTTGGTGTAGGTTCTTGATGCAACAGGACATAAGATTATAAGAACTGGATGAAATGAGCTTGATCTTGGCAATGGCATGTAATGTTAATGTTGCTGGGCTTATAACGAATTTCATGAAGACATATACCTCATACAATTGCCTTTCTTCCCTTCTTTCTTTTTTTCCTTCTTTCTTTCTTTCTTTCCTTCCTTCTTTCCTTTCATTTCCTTTCTTCTTCCTTTCCTTCCTTCCTTTCCTTCTTTCTTTCTTTCCTTCCTTCTTTCCTTTCCTTTCCTTTCTTCTTCCTTTCCTTCCTTCTTTCCTTTCTTCTTCCTTTCCTTTCCTTTCTTCTTCCTTTCCTTCCTTCTTTCCTTTCCTTTCCGTTCTTCTTCCTTTCCTTCCTTCTTTCTTTCTTTCCTTCCTTCTTTCCTTTCCTTTCCTTTCTTCTTTCATTCCTTCCTTTCCCTTCCTTTCTTCTTTCCTTTTCTTTCTTCTTTCCTTCCTTCTTTCATTTCCTTTCCTTTTTCTTTCTTTCTTTCCAGTGCAACCCATCCCCCATATTTATTAAGAGGGGCATTGTATTTAATTAATTTTGTGCTGAAGAAACAGAGTTTTTTTGTTTGTATTGCACTGTGGGAACCCTCGACATTGGATACATACATTTATTCTTTCTCTAGTTCTATTATAATAGTCAGTTGGCTGGGTTATGTTATTGTCTGGAGTTTGATTTAGCCCTACCCTCTTGAAAGTTGGCTACACACATATCCAATAGAGACTTCTTAGAATACAACAGTCCAACTATGATAAATGTTCACAGGTTCATCTGTGACGTTAAACTACCTGCAGAAAACACACACACACACATATGCCTACATTAGCCTTAAAGAAACTATTTTGCCATCAGTGGATTAACTTCCTGTTTAAACAGATGATCATCTCTATGCCTGGGACTAAGCAGAATTTCCATGATGCTACTGTACAGTGCATAAGCCTACAAATAAATCAAATTCTTTACATGGCATTTCAATGTGTATGCTCATTTGCTCATCATCACGATCTTTGTCTCATTATAATTTATGTTAAGCCCACGAGATGAACATGTTTGGGAGACTGTTTCTGGTAGGCTTTGAAGTCCAATAAGGATTACAATAAAAGAAAGCACATCATCTGCATAAAGTAGGATTGACAGTGGTTCACCTTTGATGTTCCGTACATGAAAACCATTTACCTTTTATGCTGCGTCTACAATAGTATTATATAGTGGAGAGAGAGCACAGATGCAATCACACTAGACCTCGTTTATGAAAGCAGAGCAATAATCCATGTAGTCCTAACCACCCACTCTCTATCTCACTGTTATTCAGAGTGACCAGAAAGAAGATATTTGCAGGCAAACAACAATTGACTCTGCCCAGATAGCTTTTTGGTCATAGCCCAAGGTTAAACTATATGGTTTTGTTGCCTTTTATTGATAAATTTAAATAACTGCAGAGCTATTGTTTTCTTGTTTCAGTAATCACAATTACTTAAAAATAACAACGGTATTTAGGACAATAGGGACATTTTACTGTGTCCAAGCATCATAGATGGCCCCTTACCTTACCAGCAGAACTTCCTTGGTAAAATTGCATATGATCCGGATTTTTCCAACCCCTGCTGCAGTAAAACTGAAATCATTGCAGTGGTAGCTCCAGGATGGAATCTGGCACCAGGTGTCGTTACATCTATCCAGGCTATATTGAAGGGACATACCTATGCTGGCATCACAGGCTGGTATTTGCTTAGCAAAGCCATTTGGAAAGCAGGCAGGAATATATGCAACCACAAGATGCAAAGTGATGTCAGAAAAGGTAATTTATGTATAGTACACAAAGCTATTGAAGTATAACATGGGCCCAAGACTTATGCCTACCCAACGCTCAAGGCCAGCCAAGTGCAATGTCATTTTCCTTAACTGATGGGCTCTTTCTTCTTCTGGCATCAAAACTTTGCATTCAAATCTTTGTATAAGGTTCTGATTAGGTATCATAGTGTAATCATTGTGTATACTGTGCTAACAACTTCAGTGGTTCCCTTGCCTTACCATAAATTTATATTTGCCCTTTATTCTTGTACGGCAATGGGCATTTTAATTATAGAAAGGCTCTTACACTGCTGTTTTACCTGTGAGCCACATTCAAATATAAACAGAGTCCAGGAGCAACATAAGCATGAATATAGTTCTAGGGAGAGCCAAATAAGGGCTGTGATTGACTATTTTGTAGCCTCTATGTGTACTGGCAGCCTATAGGAGGCTCTGTTTGACAGTACACCTGGTTTTTATGCAACCAAAACTTGCCTCCAAGCCTGGAATTCAAAAGCAAACACCTGCTTTAAGGCCACTGGGAGAAACACCCAAGGGGTTGGTGAGCAACATGTTGCTCATGAGTCACTGGTTGGGAACATTGCTTTAGACCAGGGATCTGCAACCTTGGCTCTCCAGATGTTAAGGAACTACAAGTCCCACAATGCATTTGCCTTTATGAATCATGACAGACTCCTTCATTGCATTGTGGGACTTGTAGTTCCTTAACAGCTGGAGAGCCAAGGTTGCAGATCCCTGCTTTAGACTAATGACTTTTTAATTTGCTTCACATTCTGTGTAATGCTTGAGTAACAAACTTGAAATCAACAATTATAATGAATACATAATACAGATATCCGATGCTCACCCAACAAAGATCCCTATGCTGCTTTTTCGAAAAGGTATGATTCTTCTATAAAAGTTATGGCCATGCAATTAAAATAAGCATCTGCAGCCATCAAATGATGCACATACTGAGCCTTCCATGCTATAATTTGCCCAGTTTTGCTATTGATGGGCATAGTTAAGGTTTTAAATAGGAACTATAAACTTTACTCTTAATGAGCACATGAAACTGCCAGAGCGAGTATAAAAATGTTAACTATTTTCTTATCAGTAGATTATCACCAGTTTTAGAGAAACATTGCGGGTAAAGATGGGTGTTATATTGCCTTTATTCCTAAAATTATTTTCATTACACAACATGTGCAATTCAAATTTCCTCTCTTGCAATTTTCCACGAGTCAGGGGACCATCAAATTCTTCCTAATATTATTTTCCTTCTTTTTTTTAATGCATTATAGGTGAGACATTTATTTCATTATTTTTGTCTTTGATCATGAGCCCAGAAAATCAGACTGATTTGTATCAAGGGATGCAATAATTATTGCCATTTTTGCTCCTATACACACTGTGGTAGTGCTGTATTTTTTCCCATTGCATTACAGATTCTGATTTCATATATTTATATGAAGGTTATATCTCTTCAAAGTATTTTATTTTAGAGGTTCAGTGCTTATGTTTATCTCTCATACTCTTATAGCTAAATTAGCCAAAGGCATCTTGAGGCACCAGTGTGGTAATTGCAAACAAGAATTCCAGATAAAAGGTAATTGATATTTCTAAGTGAATTGTGATATTTTTCCTTTGATCCTAAGTGTTTATCTTGCGCTGGTCCAGAGTAGATATAGAGTACTTGCCATAAAGCAAGGACTATTGACTTAAGAATGCAGGTGTGAAAACACCCGCAAAACAAAAGGCAACTTTCTCCTTATACATCACAACACAAATAAACCAACATTTTGACATAAGGCATGTGTAGAGGAGTGTATATTTTTATACATTTTGTGAATGGGGTTTAAGAACATGCACAACAGCGTGAAATGTTTGCTTTGCCCTTACACCTGTATAGTTAAATGAGTAGATACAGTCGCATGAGAGCCAACAGGTACATGTCCCCATGCATAAGTGGCTGTTCTCTAGAATCAAATCATATATTTGTTTCAGACCTAAACTAAGTTATATTATATGCATTGTTTCCACATTGTCAACGATTAGGTAGGGGGTGCTGTGGAGGCTGATGAGGGAAGGCGAGTCCTTAGGGCAGGGACTGGCTGTGCCCACGAAACACAGAGGGAAAGACAGGAACAGGGAGATGAGAGTGTAGTTGGACTGGAACAGGTGCAGAGTGAAGCAGGATGGAGAGGGCGAAGGTCAGGACAGGAACAGACTGGATTGGACAGGAAGATGAGGGCGAAGATCTGGGGCAGACTAAGAGGTTGAGACAGGATGGTGCGGGCATAGATCTGGGGGACAGGAAGGACAGGATACAGAAGGAGACTTGATCGCAAGAAAGGACTGGATCGCAGGAGAGGATGGACAAGGCAGACAAGCTGCAGAGCTAGACAAGGAAAGATATAGACAGGGTACAAGTCAGAACAGAGCAGGAAACATGAACAGGCAAGGTCAGGTCAAGGCAAACAAGGAAGGGTTAAAGCAAAGAAAGATCAAAGTTTAAAGCAGGAGCAGAACAGAACTTGAAGCAAAGGCAGATCAAGACAAGACAAGGTTCAGAGCCAGGCAGGACAAGACAGGGAAGGGTTCAGACAAGGCAAGAAAGGAAGGAAGGAAGGACAAGGCCAGGCAAGACAAGGTAAAGTAAGGCAGAATAGAAAGGACCCCTGAATGGGAACCCATAGTTTAGGGACAATGCTGCACTGCTAGGATGGCAACCAATGCTCCAGCAAGGAGCATTCCAAGGGCTGGCTTTTAATAAGGCAGAGTCAGCTCTGATTGGCTGACTGCAACCAATCAGGCTGCTACTGGGCTGGGATACAGAGGCCAGGAAACATATAGTGAGTGACCCTACAAGCTGCTCTCCTGGCCCAATGGATAAGGCTTTGAGCCAGAAACCCAAAGGTCCCTGGCTTGAATCCCAGCAAAGCCTGACACACATACAATTAAACCACATCCTAATGACAGTAAACTCTTGGCTGTTGTATGTAATTAAACTTTATTTTTTGTGCCATTTAGTACTTTTCCATTTTCAGTTCTCATTTTAAGCAAATTCTCCCAAAACTGACCCAGCCAGATGACTATTCTTAAGTGATTTCTCAGAAGATCACATCCAAATTGTGTGTGTGTGTGGGGGGGGCAACATGGAGTTCTTTAGCCGTACCACAAGATTGCTTGGTGTTAGTGATGGGCGAATCTGAGTCTTTTCACTTCACCAACAATTCACAAAAGGGCAGAAAAATCCCCAAACACATTGACGTCAATGGTTGTTATTCCTATGCAAATCAAAATAATTATTTTGCTCATCCCTGCTTGGTGGTTATCAACTTGTGTGTAGTCATCTTTTTTATTCACATTGTTAAGTTTACAGAGGATTGATTATGTCATGGGCTGTTTTACCCAATCCATGCCTCAAATTGGTCCCCTTTGTGGTACGACATATTCACCCCATTCAGATGGAGGGAGTTTTGGCCCTTATTACTGGAACTAAACCCTCTGACTCATTCACAGTACAGTTTATGAATATTTATTAATGAATGTAATGATAATCAAATAGAATTTTTATCATTTTAGCAAATAAAACATATAATAAGCATTTGTGAACATCTTGCCAATATGATACTTGAGAAAACTCTCAGTGAATATTTACAACTTTCCAATTTCTTATGGATGAATTAAATGAAAAAAAAAAAAAAAAAATCTGGCAGGAGTAAAATGCAACTGTAACATTCTGGAAATTAATGTTGTTAGATAAAGTCTATATTCCTGTTTATCTAAGAACTAAACTGGGATAGAACCCCATGTTACACACGTTATTGGTCATAGTCCAACCTACAATGGCTATGTGGTTCAGGATCAGCCTAGAATACTTGCCAGTTGCCAATGCTGCACATTGTAAGCTATAAGGAGTAAACAGACCAAGGATACTTCTGGGGTCATTTCCAAACTCAAGTCAAGTGTGCAAAATGCTGTTTTGGATGCAATTTATATATTTTTTTGCCATAATGCAGTGTTTCCGTAACGATCAGTTACCTTGGTTCCCGGAGGAGGATGGCGGGTCCATGGACTGGTGGCAACTGGAACTCCTCTATGGCTCCAGTCTTCACCGACGTCGTTTTGGGGCCCCTGGCTTTCTGTGGCGGAGGCGCTAAAGGAGGCAAGCGAGTTACCAAAAGCGAAGTACCAAGGGATCAGGCAAAGGCGTCGTCAAATACAGGCAGAGGTCAGTATCAGGCGCCAGAGATTCGGAGGTCAGGAAAACAGGCAGAAGGAGTCAAAACACCAGGAAACTTGGACAACCAGGGCTTTAGCAGGAACTGTATGAACAGAAGCCAGTTTGGGCAACGTGACGAGGAAGGTATTTAAAGGACCAGGAACCAATCAGGAGCAGGCTGAGCAAGGACGGACACATCAGGGACCAATAGAAAGAGGATCGCCCAAAATAGAGGTCATTGCGCCTAAGCGCCTTGGCTCGAGTGTCCATTTTGAGTCGTGCGCCCAATTTGACGCATGCGTCCATTTTGCTGCCGGCGACAATTCAGACGTGCACGAGGCGCCTGACCGGCCGGAAGGGTTACAGTTTCTTCCCATAATCCACCATAATTGCAGTCAAGCTCCAAGTTGCGCCCACCACAATTGCTCCTTGTGAGTCAAAACAGATGAATTTGTGCTTGGGATTTTAGCACAAATTGTCTATGCAATTTGTGTTTAGCATTTAGAGAATCGTGTATGTGGCACTTCCAAAACATGCATTCAAGGCAACGTGTTTATCAACTTGGCCCAATGCTGCTGCCCCTACTGACACAAGCTGCAGTGGGAACACCTTATCACAGTGGTGTAACTAGATGTTACTGGCCCCACAGAAAATACATTTTTGTGCCCCCAACATATACAGAGATTGTCCTGTTTTACCAATATATCGTTTTATATAAATTGCTCTTCTTTTGGGCCTCATGGGACCCCCTATACCTCCTGGGCCCTCTGCTTTTTCTGTTGTTACTTCCCTGTCTGAGCTACTACCAGGTCCAGGGTAGCAGTAGTACCTCCAGGGATTCTGAGCCTCAGTAGGTGCACTTGCTCACCATCATCAGAACAGGCAGAATGGATGCATTTTTATAAATATTTTACTCAAGAGTGCCTGCGTCCCAGACCTTCAGCTTAGGGAGGTCATAGACACTTTGGACCATTTCAATTCAGTGAGAAAAAGGTTTATCATGTAAAAAGTCATGGACGTGATTCAATTTGAGATGTAAAAAAAAAAACGTTATCTCATAGTTTATCATGTAAAAACTCGAAATCTATAGGAAAAAACTTAATTTTTCCTCCTCAAATTGCCATGATCCATGACTTTTAACATGATAAGCCAGAAGATATTTTTTTCTCACTGAATTGAATCTGGCTCTTTATCTTCAAACACGTAAAATACGTAAGGCTTTTTTGAGAAGTTTCTTCTTTAAATAAATCTGGATCAATTCTTTGAGATTGTCCCGTTATATATAAAGGATGAATGCATTGGCAGCCATGTGAAAGTTCAGGAGGACTAAGTCAATATGGGCTCTCCATTGTGTTCATTTCAGACAATTTGCAACCGTTCAAAACTGACCCCTTTCTTCTCTGACATACTATAGTATTACATAATCATAAAATACAGATACTTTCATAGTAATAAGGTCAGTTTCAGGGTCCCTAGTAGACGCCCTTATTGCATTCCAGCATGTGCATATAATGTAAACCAAGAATTCTTTTAATCTACTAAATTGCCTATATAATCCTTTAGATGGGACCTTTTGTGCAATAAGCAAAAGCCTGACAATGTTAATAAATAATATAAAAAAATTGCATCTAAACTATGTCAATTAGTTGAAATCACATAAATAGCCTATTTCATTAAAGTGGCCCTTGTAGATGGAAGTGCAGTTTAACACTCTGAAATATTGGTTGAAATACTGAAATTAATGTTTCCCGGCTATGTAAAGGAATGCATTATCAAAGCATTAAGATATGATTAAACTGACATTTCTTAAGGAAAGGAGAGGAGCATTAGAAAGCTATTCTAAAAGCACAGAGTGCTACATACTCCAGATTTTATCTTCAGTGCTTACTCAGGGATCTGTAAAGAAGCTTATTACCGAGTACCCTAAGAAGGGATGTGTAAAGATCAGAGGACTGCGCGTTAATGCACCTGCCAGATTTTACTATCATACTGAGTATGTCAATCAGCATTCACACGTTACCAACATCTTCCCTCTGTGAATGTTCCCATTGAATCTTAGGCTGCCACATCCACTTACCTTTATTCCAGGCTGTATTCTGCAGCAATCACTAAATTCAGAGGGAAATTTCACAGGCGGCAGCTAAGGAGGTTAGGAGTAAAACCAGCGTTTGCTAATTAAATAACAAGGTGTTCATTGTGGCTGCTGCACGGAACCTATTTATTGCTTTCTGTATTTACAATGGTTCTGCCGGCTGTAGAATGTCCCAGCACATTCAAACATATATTTCCTTGGCTACACCAATTAAGATCACTCCAAGTCACAGCAATCAAATTCTATTTCTGAAGCATGTTTTATTTGTCGATTAAACATTTATAGAAAAGAAAGGGGATGGGGATGCATTGGGTATATTAGCATATGCAAATTAAGAGTGGGAAGAGGAAAACATTTTTTACTTCCTTGTTTTGTGACAAAAAGTCATGCAATTTCCCTCCCCGCCCCTAGTTCGTATTCGGTTCGGAAGAAGGATTCAGCCGAATCTGAATCCTGCTGAAAAAGGCCGAATCCTGGCCAAATCCCGAACCGAATCCTGGATTCGGTGCATCCCTAAAAACAGTACATCGTATGTGATGTTTAGAAGATTTTGTAGTAGACTACAGTACAGTACTGAGATCCAAATTACAGAAAGACACTTCATCTGGAAAACCCAAGTCCCAAGCATTCTGGATAACAGCTTCCATACCTGTATAAATTCACATTTTCCTAGTATCTAGCTATTCTTGGACATGACCATACACTATGGTTATAGTTCACTGCGGTGGGTTATTTACTAAAATCTGAATTTATCTCGTATTTTATTAAAAAAACAACACAACCAAATTTTAACCCAATTTTAGGTTATTTATTAATAAAATAATTCAATGTAATCGGATCGTGGAAAAAATCTATAAAATTAAGCAAAAACCCGAATTGTTCAGTTGTTTTGGACATTTTCACAAATTGCTTGAGTTTTTCTGGCTTATTTCCAGAATAACTTGATTTTATTCGGTTTTTACCCAAAAACCGTGAAAAAGTGGGGTTTTCTAGCAAAGTTCCCAGAAGAATTGAATTTGAGATAGGTCCTCTCCCATCGACTTATACAGGACCTCGACAGGTCTGAAATGTTTTGCATTATTGGGATATAATAAATCTCGAAACATTCTAGTTTTTTTTTTTGTGAAAAATTAATTTTACAATTCAGACTTCAATGTGTGTTAAAATGGTCAGTATTGACATTGAGGTGGAAGAAAGTCCTTTTTTCACGCTGCTCACAGTTTAAAAGATTACCAGTACAGGTAACCCAATGGGACCTGTTATAAAGAATGCTCGGGAACTGGGGCTTTCCTGATAAGGGATCTTTCCATAGTTTGGATCTCCATACTTTAATATACTAAAAAATAATTTCAATAATAAATAAACCGAATAGGATTGTTTCGCCTCAGATGAGTACAAGCTACTGTTTTATTATTACAGAGAAAAAGGAAATGTAAAAAAATGTTAATTATTTAATTAAAATGGGGATCTGTGAGAGATGTCCAAAGAGGAGACAACACCTATTGGGTTAATGACTCTATATGCAAGCTTAAAAGAATGTGTTTGTGAGTACCCATCTGCAAAAAAAGTGTGTTAAAGGGACACGGGAAAACATGCTCTGAAATCCATTTCTCAAAAGAGCAAACAGATTTTTTTATATTCAGTTTTGGAATCTGACATGGGGCTAGACATTTTGTCAATTTCCCAGCTGCCCCAGGTCATGTGACCTGTGCCTTCTGGCAGGCTGTTGTTTTTCCTTCTCAATGTAACTGAATAGTACGCAGTGGGACATGGGTTTTTACTATTGAGTACTGTTCTTAGATCTACCAGGCAGCTGTTATCTTGTGTTAGGGAGCTGTTATCTGGTTACCTTCCCATTGTTAGGCTGCTGGGGGGAAAGGGGGAGGGGGTGATATCACTCCAACTTGCAGTACAGCAGTAAAGAGTGATTGAAGTTTATCAGAGCACAAGTCACATGAGTGGGGGCAGCTGGGAACAGGGCCGGCTTTACCTAAAGGGCGCCCCTAGGCTCGCTGACGTTTGTTGCCCCTGTTCCCTGCCTTTTATTTGCTCAAATTTTCATCATCTGGACTGAGCAATGGGAATTGGCACACCGGAAACTTTAATTTCTGAACCAATGTGGGTGTGGTTGGGCAGCATGCCCCCCCTAAAATCCTGCCACCCTAGGCCTGGCTAGGTGGCCTCTCCACAAATCCGGGCCTGGCTGGGAAATTTACAGTATGTCTAGCCTCATGTCGGATTTCCAAACGAAATATAAAAAAATCTGTTTGCTCTTTCGAGAAATGCATTTCAATGCAGAATCCTGCTGGAGCAGCACTATTAACTGATGCATTTTGAAAAAGAATTTTTTTTTCCCATGACAGTATCCCTTTAAATGGTGACAGTGGTTTTAAAGGCATAATACAGAAGAGGTGCACCTAACCGTTTTCCTGGAGCACAATTAGGGGGTGCAAACTACTTAAACATTATTACACTATTTTTTCTTGTTTGTTCCTGTGCCTATAGAGCTGGCTTTATTTGTTTTTTAGGTAATTTAATCTGTGAGAGATGGCCTTCCTGTAATTCGGAGCTTTCTGGATAATGTGTTTATGGATAACAGGTCCTATATCATATCTCCAGGAGGCAGCATGCAAACCCATCATATGTGACAATTAATAAAAAACATGGACAAAAAAACAAGGTAAAAAAACATGCCATGGACATTGCAGCCGTTTAGATATTTAGCTCCGGTAGCTCCTGCTGCCTCTGGGCATTATTAACCCATACATGTCCCCTAAGCAGAGCCACGTCTTGCCTTGAACAGCTGTATCCAGACAAGATGAGCTCTGTGGGAAATGATGGGGCACACGGGTCAGGCCGTGCAATCAGCTCAGGTGATGGGGGAATTGAGGAACATTTCTAGATGTTTGCATATGGGCTGACAGATGGAGTGAGAAAGCAGAATCCCTCTTCCCCCTTTTATATTAATAAACTCCAAAGTTACACACAAAATCATAATTAAAGCAGAAACTCCAAACTCTGTCTACTTCGCTAGACATAAGTTACAGTATTACTATTATGAAAAGTGAGAGGGGCATTTTTTTTTCCCATACAGAATGGCGCCAATGTAACGTGACTGCAGGACAGTCTGAGTGCCCAAAGTGCCCATATATTCACTAGTAGCCCAGCATTAAGGTTACATTCAGCCAACTAACTGAACAAAGGGGCAATTTATAAACTGCCAGATGCACACCTCCCAACATTTTGGAAACAGAAAAAGGGACAAAAAGAATTGCTGCGCGGAGCGTGACAACATTTTTTGACCACAAACATTTTTTGTGGCCCCCCTAATTACCATTTCACTATACTGGATATAACATACCTCCCAACATTTGTGGCCATTTTTTGACCACAGCCATGTTTTTTCCACACCCCCTAATTACCATGTTCATTTTACAACATTTGGCAGGTCATGAAAGTCTGAACATATTTCTGTGTTTTTTTTCAGTTATTACAGTTTTGCTAATGGTGGTGAATTGCCCTTTAAAGTGGAATTCAACCCCCCAGCGCTAACCCCTCCACCACCTGTAGGCCCCTTTCCCTCCTCCCCCCAGCCTACCTCTCCCACCGGGCTATTGCCCCTAAGTTGCTACTTACCCCTCTGTGTAGGTCCCCTCCAGCGAAGTTCACAGGGGCCATCTTCTCTTCTTCCTGGATCCGTCAGCGCTTGGCAGCGCATGCACAGTAGGACGCTGGTACTGCTGCACATGCGCACAAAGTTCACGAAGTTCGCCGATTCAAATCCGTGAACTTTGTGCATATGCGCAGTAGAACCAGCGTCCTACTGCACATGCAGGAAGAAGCCGTTGGAAGAGAAGTTGGCCCCGTGGGGGAGGAGGGAGGGGGGCAGGGGTTGAATTCCTCTTTAAGCTGTTGAGTTCAGTTTCTTCAAACCTGCAGGTGATCCTAAATTATTTTTGATTTATTTGCTCAATCAAACATTGAGTGCTCTCTGCCAAAAGCCAACAGCACAGTTGAGAAGTATGAGGAGGGGGTGCAAAGTGAGAAAAAATAACACCAGCCCTATCAATAGTGACTTCTTACAGCAGCCCCCCAGAATCCACCGAATGCCAGTCTGGACCTGACTGTGTTCTGCACATAGTTGTGGACCTCTAAGCTGCAGCCAGACCCCAAACACAGGTGCTTTTTAAGGAAAACGAGTCCTAGTTTTGCACAACTTAGTTCTTTAGTACTTGCAGCCCGGTCATAGTGCATAATATAATTAATAATAATAAAGCAGAATAGGCCCCATTGTAAATTAAGCCTGGGTAGGGGGCCCAGTTAAAGAGTATCAGGGTTAACGTACATTTTTGTGATCTATCCATTTTTATATCTACTGAATGAACATCAAGTGCATGCTCATATCTTTCTTGTCCTCTCCCATCTGCATTGTTGTAATATACTGTACCATGCATATATTTTCAGCATGCTCCCCACTAAACAAGTATACTACTATCCAAGGGAATATATATAAATGAAAAAAGACAAACCAGAGTAATCTTCAGCAAGCCCGCGACTATTTCAACAACTGTGACTATTGTGACATGCGACTCAATTATTCTGACGCCCTTTGACTTTAAAGAAGAATTCAACCCCTAACATAAAATACCCCTCCCCCCTACCCTACATAGACCGCCTCCCTCCTCCCCCCAGCCTAGGGCCCCCCCCAGGGCAGATGCGACTAATTTTACTTACCCCTCAGTGCAGATCTGTCCTCGGGAGTTCATGGCAGTCATCTTCTTTTCTTTGTTAAACTTCGGAATCAGACCGGTGCTTTGAGTTGGAGTAAATTTCCGGTCCCGAACACCTTTCGTGACTTTCAGCGCATGTGCAGTTGTTTGGGACAAGAACATTACTCCAACTGTGAATGCGCCAAAACTCTGCTCAGATTCCGAAGAAGACCAAAGAAAAGAAGATGGCGCCTGTGAACAGACAGAATCTGCACGGAGGGGTAAGGAAAAATTAGGGGCATTTGTCCGAGGGGGTGGGGGAAGAAGGAAGGGGGGAGGTCTATGTAGGGTAGGGGGTAAGGTTTTTTTATGGTAGGGGTTGAATTCTCCTTTAAAGGGGACCCGTCACCCGAAGAGATGATTCCAAATCCTATTTTATTGTGTAAGTCAAACAAAATGAACTTTAACTACACTATATAAATTATTTGAATCTTGTTTCCTTTGGTCATAATTATAGCAAGCAGGCAGGAGCCATTTGGTGGACACTGTAATTAAGGCAAACCTTGCATCATCTCAAAATCATGTACCAGAATGAGGGATTTGATGTCCATCTCCATATACTGGCTACACAATTAAAGGGTGAAGAGAGAGGAATGTGGGGAGAGCAGTGACATCTAAGGGCTGAATGGAAAGTGAAAGTAACTGCCTTAGGGCCCTTACGCACAGGTGTTTTTGACCTGCGCTCCCCTGCGTTGCGTTTGGCTGCGTTCAGCCGCAGGGGAGCGCAAGTCTAGACGCACCTCATTCTTTTCAATGAGGTTGTACCCACGAGATGCGTGTAAGCTCCGAATGCAGGGGAGTGCAGGTCAAAAACACCTGTGTGTAAGGGCCCTAGAGGCATAGAGGAGGGCCAGACATTTATTGATTGACAGCTGAGATTTTTAAATGAATGCTGTAATGAAAAAGAATTTGGATTTCATGCTTAATTTGAAAAGGATTTTTATTATATAGTTTTTTTGTCTGTGTGACAGGTATCAAAATAGTGGCGGGCATCAAAATTGTTGCGGGTGTCAAAAAATTTAGTTTCATGCATTTTTCACCATTTTGCGAATTTTGCTGGAAATTGGATAATTTTTCGGGGAAACGGGACAAATTCACACATAATAAATACCATCATGAATGCCCAGGCTTTAATGCAACTGGTGTGGTTTCCAAGAACTTGTCTTGGAGGCTTATTAATTAAAGCCGAATTTGTGAATTATAGAGAAAACTTACCAAGTGTGAAAAAACTCAAATATAAAAAGAATTAAAAAAAAAATGTAATTCAGCGAATTCTTATTCTGCTCATCATTTTCAATGGGTCTGTAGACTCTCAAAATGTTAAACAATTTTTTTGGAAAATTTTAATTGAAAAACTACTTACATACGGAGTCCATGGGCGCCATCTTCAGCCACTTTCGATGATCTTTGGAATGAGACCGGCGTATTGGCAATTTTCATGAGAAAATTGTAAAGATTTCTGAGAGAAGATGGCGCCCGTGAACTCCGATGCCTGAGTCTACACCAAGGGGTAAGTCAAAATTTAGGGGCATTTGCCCGGAGTAATACGTAGGCAGCTTTTCAATGTGGAATTTTAACATTCAAGTTATTTTGCTTAATAAATCCCTAAAATTCGTGTTTTTAAAACTCTATTTTGAAAAAAATTTGTTTATGCTGAAAAAAAAAATGTGTTGCTAAATCAGACCCTTCTTTCCCCCCCCCAAAGCAAATGGGAGAGACTTCAGATTTTTTTTTTTCATCTTCTTTTCAGGGGCGTTTCAGGGGCTGCTTCCGCCTGAGGCAGCAGACCCGATGTCGCCCCCCTCCCACTCCGTGCTTCTAACTTCTAGCGTTGGAGCGGGTGGAGGAGGGGCTGCATCGCTAGTGCACCAAGCGATATTATGCTCGCTGCACTAGAAGAGCTTTTAAAGTTACCAGAGGCGGCTTTTTGATCGCCCCTGGTTACCGGCTGCTCCGTGCTGCCTGAGGCAAGTCTCACCTTAACTCATTGCCGGAACGGTCCTGCTTCTTTTGGATCATTAGCAGTTAGGCAGGCTTCACTTAGACAAAAAGGTTGAACTTCATGGATGCATATCCCTTCTATTACAATAAGGCTAATTTACTTAGTTACATAGTTAAATTGGGTTAAAAAAAGACAAAGTCAATCAAGTTCAACCCCTCCAAATTAAAACCCAGCATACACACACACACACACTCCCCCCCACAGACCATATATGCCCATAGCTATACTAACTGTAGAGTTTAGTATCAAAATAGCCTTTGATATTATGTCTGTCCAAAAAATCATCCAAACCCCTCTTAAAAGCATCAACAGAATGAGCATCACAACATCACCCGGCAGTGCATTCCACAACCTCACTGTCCTCACTGTGAAGAACCACCTACGCTGCTTCAAATGAAAGTCCTTTTCTTCTAGTCTGAAGGGGTGGCCTCTGGTGATCCTCTTTATGGGTAAAAAGGTCCCCTGATATTTGTCTATAATGTCCTCTAATGTATTTGTAAAGTGTAATCATGTCCCCTCACAAGCACCTTTTTTCCAGAGAAAACAACCCCAATCTGGACAGTCTCCCCTCATAATTTAAGTCTTCCATCCCTCTAACCAGTTTAGTTGCACTTAGTCTCTGCACTCACTCCAGCTCATTTATATCCCTCCTAAGGACTGGAGTCCAAAACTGCACTGCATACTCCAGATGAGGCCTTACTAGGGATCTATAAAGAGGTATAATTATGTTTTCATCCCTTGAGTTTATGCCCTTTTTTATGCAGAATTGTATTTGCTTTAGTAGCTACAGAATGACACTGCCCAGACTTAGACAACTTGTTATCTATAAAAACCCCAAGATCCTTCTCACTTAAGGGAACTCCCAACACACTGCCATTTAGTGTATAACTTGCATTTATATTATTTTTGCCAAAGTGCATAACCTGCATTTATAAACAATGAACCTCATTTTCCAGATTGCTGCCCAGTTTCCCAAGTTAGACAAATCACTCTGCAAAGTGGCAGCATCCTGCATGGAACCTATAGTTCTGCACAATTTAGTATCATCTGCAAAAATAGAAACCGTACTTTCAATGCCCACATCCGGGTCATTAATAAACAAGTGGAAAAGCAAGGGACCCAGTATAGAGCCCTGCAGTACCCCACTAACAACACTGGTCCAATTAGAAAATGTTCCATTTACCACCACTCTTTGTAGTCTATCTTTTAGCCAGTTCTCTATCCAGGTACAACATTCCTTAATTTAACCAGTAACCTTCTGTGTGGCACTGTATCGAATGCTTTAATACATTTAATAAAGTAAAGTAACCAGGTGCAAAAAAAAATGCACAAATCACCATAGTTTTGCACATTTGCACCCTGCACTTTGCTGAATGGCCGCATATCTCTGCATTCCAAAATGGAGAGTAGAGACAGACTTATGCCCCATAAATACAGCAATGTGCAGGTATTATCTGTAGATCCATTTTCAGCAAGCTCCGAATTATGGGAAGGCATAGCTTTTTATAGATTCCATTTTATCCAAATAATCTAAATTTTCCTCTATAATAATAAATCAGTAGCTTGTACTTGATCCCAACTAAGATATAATTGATCCTTATTGGAAGCAAAATCAACCTATTGGGTTTATCAAGGGGCAGATTTACTAAGGGACGAATTTTGAGGGTTAATTAACCCTCAAATTCGACCCTCAAACGAAATTTTAAATAAAACACCTCAAATTCAAATTTTGAATTCAAGGAGTTTAAATGCAATTCAAATTAACGAACAATCGAATATAAAAAATTTGATCGATCGATAAAATCGTTTAGATCAAACAATTTGAACAATTTTAACCATTCTAATTTTTTTATATCCGATCAAAAAAGCTTGTAAAAATCCTATGGGGGCTTCCCATTGGAATATATAGCAATTCAGTAGGTTTTATCTGGCAAATTTTTATATCGAATTTTTTTTAAAGGGCCAGCACTTCGACAATCGAATTCGAATTTGAATTTTCGAATTTGGCAAATTCAAATCGAATTTTGGGATATTCGATAGTCGAATAAGCCCAAAATAAATTCTACTTTTTTATGTGAATATATGAATTTGAGTAGAATTTTCACTTTGAATCAATTCGAACCTTAGTAAATCTGCCCCTTAATGTTTAAATGATTTTCTAGTAGACTTAAGATTTGAAATTACAGAAAGATAATTTATCCAGAAAACCTTAAGCATTCTGGAAAGCAGGTTCAATACCTGTATATCAGTGATATGCGGGCTGAATCGATACCAGTGGGTTGGGCGGGTTTGGATCGACCTCACACCCCATCTTCCAGGTCGCACCCCATTTTTTTAAAGCTCTTCTGACTGCTCTCCCTGCCCGCGATTTTACAACTGACGTCCGTCGACTTCCGTATTCACTTTTTATAGATGCGTGCTTGCTCACCCCGCCCCTTTTGTGACCTCATCGGTGGGGTTTGGTTGGAGAGGGTCTATAAAAAGAACCCGGAAGTCAGGTTTGGGTGGGTGCGGGTGGTTGGCGGGCAGGTGTGGGTCAGGAAAATCCCGACCTGCACATCACTATTGTATATATTAGTCTTCAATATCCAATTCAATGGCAAGATCTTTATGTTAAAGTTTTTGGAAGGAGTGGACTATGAGAAATAGTAACTGGAGCTGAACTTTGTCATCCGCAACACGTTAATCACTGCTGTTAAATGATGCTTTTGTTTTTCCGTTATTGCAATTTCATTTAATTCCCAGTTTTTTGGCAAAAAAAATAAATAAATAAAAGTTCAAGGCAAAAGAAACAACGAGGGAGTCCGGCAATGATTTGTAGTGAGATAGAGAAACTGGCTTGCCTACACCAGCAGTATATTATCTTCTGTACATTTTAAAGCTATTTTTTCCTCCATTCTTTTTTACGGAATTGCCTCATAATCACCACAGGTAAAAATCTACGCGAGATAATAAAATCCAAGATAGAAGCTCTTGTTTAATAAATGAAACGTAGTCATTAATTTAAATGCAAGAGGTCATTAGGAAAGCAGAACATCTCCAAAACAATTAAGGCAAAGCTTTTCATTAAGCAAAATATGAAATTTTTGCCCGACATAAACCTCACTAAATCAGCAGCGGTGGAAAAAGTTACGACAACAATTAATTAAAAGTTAGTGCACGAAAGAACAGTAATAGGTATATATATATGAAAGGTAATAGTTACAAGGTGACATGGGAACCCCATTTAAATTATTCCTCGTTCCTGGCGATATCTTAAATTTAAGGAAGGAAGATGTAACACTAGTACGTTGGATTATCTTTTTTCAAACCTTAATGTCTACATGTATAATGATGGCAACGTACCCAAGGATAATGAGTCTCAAAAGCACAGGCTATAATGAGGCTGAGAAAAAAAAAATATCTCACTTCTCTCTTTTTTTTTTTTTGCAAAGAAAATTTTAACAGAATTTACTCAGCTGCAACAGTGGGGAATTGCTCTTGAGGAAACTGACAAGAGTCCACCGCAAATGTAGCCCTTTTTTGTGAGGGGTGGAGAAGGTTTGTAGCCTTAGGAGGAAAGAGGACACGGTGATAGAACAGACAGCTGCATCATTGTTAATTATATTTAAAGGAGAAGTGAACCCTAAAAATGAATAGGGCTTGAAATGCCATATTCATAACTTATTGCACCAACCTAAAGATTCAACATCTCTATAGTAGTAATGATCCAGGCCTTCAAAATTGTGCACAGGAGCCCATCATCTTTGATTTTTTTTTTAGAAGTGTCAGTGACACTGCACATGCTCAGTGTGCTATTGGCAGCTATGGAGAAGCTAAACCCAGGGACTGTCGCAAATGAACAAGCAGAAAATAAGATTTGTCTGTCATATGAGTTGATGCCATAGGGCTGATTATTGCACTGGCTTCAGAGCTGCCATGTAATGAGAATCTGAAATATTTACCAGCTTTATGTTGTGACACGGAGCTCATGGGTGCTATCTTATGGCTCTTTGGGATTCTTCCTCATAAGTGAATACTGTATTGGGGCATGCGCAGCTGGAGCGGTCTTCTTATTCGTAGCAAATGAGCATGTGCCAAAAGTGACGGAAATTGCCGAAGGGAAGATGATGACCAAACGAATACCAAAGAACCGGAAGATGGCGCCCATGAGCTCCGCTGCGCTTACTCTGCACCAATACGTGAGTACTGTGTTAGGGGCACTTATAGGGTAGTAGGTAGGGGATTTTCTTATTGGAGGTTTAGTTTAGGGCACCAATCATAACTAAAATCATTTACTAAGTAAATACACTATGTGAAAGTTCAAGAAACCCGATGTTTAAAATAGTTAGAATTGTTTGTAAAATGTAAATCATCAGCTCACTATCCCTTCTGCAAAATCTCCCCTATCTCCACTGAAGTTCTAGTTGAGGCAGGCATCTTGGATTACACTGACTCCTCCTACCTATATCTTCACAGCCAACCAAGATCGGACTAGGGGGCCCTGGGCCCACCGGGGCTGCTAGCCAGGGCCTCCCTTCAGACCCCTGGACCCCACAGCTGCAGCAGTGTGCACTGAGCACATGCACAATGCCCCCACCATGCTGCCTCTCTGCCGAGAGAGTGTGCTTGTGTGCACGCCTGTTGCGCAGCTGTGGAGTCCGGGGTCTGAAGGGGGACCCTGGCTAGCCTCCCCATGGGCCTGCAAGTCACGGATTGGGGCCGGCAGGGCCCAGAAGGACTGTGAGCCCACCGGGTTTTATCCTGGTGTCCCGCTAGCCCAGTTTGACACTGCAGCTCTGAAATCTCGCACATGCTCAGTTGAAATTTCTTGCTTGCCAAATAAATCTTCTAAGCCATTTTCAAATCTGCCAAACTTCTGTGTTAGCTGCTATACAGTAGTGCTGCCACCTTCTAGAAGTTGGTGTTTGCCCTTCATTTGCACAGTGACTAGTGATGGGCGAAACGGCCGCGTTTCGCTTCGCCGAAAAATTAGCGAATTTCCAGAGAAATTCGCGAATTTTTCGCCGATTCGCGAAACGAGTCGCGCGTCGTTTTTGACACGCGCTGCGTCGTTTTTGACGCGCGTCGCGTCATTTCCGACGCGTCGCGTCGTTTTTGGCGCGTCGCGTCAAAAACGCCGCGCGACTTGTTTTTGCGCGGCGAATTTTTTTTGGCGAATTTTTTTTCCAGTTTCACGAATTTATTCGCCAGCGGCGAATCGCGGGAATTCGCCGCAAATTCGCCCCTGGCGAATAAATTCGCCCATCACTAACAGTGACATCACCAGCAGGGGATAAGATAGGGAAATCTCGTGATACTTCTAGTGGAGGAGTTTACTAAAGCTAGGCATTCTGGGTAGAATACTCAGAGCAGTGATACAATCTGAGCATGCTCGTGAACTCATTTGCATGTTGTAGTCACAGTATGGACTCCTTCAGTGAGAGAACCCATTTGACAAAGTATGGGATTTTTTAAAAACAGCAGGTTTTTTCCCCAAAAAACTGTATATGTAGTTTGATTAAACATGTTTAGGTTGTACTGGCCACATTGTTAATATATGTTTGATTTTGGCTGTGATTGGTGCCCTTTAAGGTGCCATATGTTATCAAATGTAATGGGGGAGGTGGGCACCCTAAAAAATAATTTGATCTTTTTCAGCCTATCACCCTCTAAAAAGTAAAACACGGTAGCATTCAAACTCCTATCTACTCTATTGCACTTCGCCTGGTCTAACCTGGCTGAGTAAACTCTGGCAAAACGGGCAACTTCGCCTGGCGATAAGCTGTGAAGTTGCGCTACTCTATCTAATTCGCTGTTGAATTTTCACCAGGGCCACTGTTAATAACTTGGCGAAGTGGCGAAATGACGGCACAATAGCAAATTTTCGCCAGAGTTAGCCATTATGCATTTTAGTAAATTTGCCCCATATAGCTTACTCATGATCACTAGATACAGTGCTAGTAGTGATGAGTAGTTCGGGTAAAACATCCGAGCCTAACCTGCCTTTTTCAGCAGGATTCTAATTTGGGAAGGGAAATCAGGTGACAAAACAAGGAGGTAAGAAAACATTTTCCCCACTTTTTCCTTTCTCGCCCCTAATTTGCATATGCAAAATAGTTTTCGGATTCAATATTCAACCAAATCTTTCACAAAGGATTTGGGGATTCGACCGAATAAAAATAGTGGATTCGGTGAATTCCTAATAATAATGAGACCTGTACACCTTAATTTAAGTTTTAAAAAAAAGGTTAAAGGGAAAAAAAAATTTTTCTTCAAAATGCATCAGTTAATAGTGCTGTTCCAGAAGTATTCTGCATTGAAATCCATTTCTGAAAAGAGCAAACAGATTTTTTTATATTTCATTTTGAAATCTGACATGAGACTAGACATATTGTCAATTTCCCAGCTGCCCCTGGTCATGTGACTTGTGCTCTGATAAACTTCAATCACTCTTTACTGCTGTACTGCAAGTTGGAGTGATATCACCCCTCCCTTTCCCCCACCCAGCAGCCTAACAACAGAACAATGGGAAGGTAACCAGATAACAGCTCCCTAACACAAGATAACAGCTGCCTGGTAGATCTAAGAACAGCACTCAATAGTAAAAACCCATGTCCCTCTGTGTACTATTCAGTTACATTGAGAAGGAAAAACAACAGCCTGCCAGAAAGCAGTTCCCTTCTAAAGTGCTGGCACAAGTCACATGACCAGGGCAGCTGGGAAATTGACAAAATATCTAGCCCCATGTCAGATTTCAAAATGAAATATAAAAAAAATCTGTTTGCTCTTTTGAGAAATGGATTTCAGTGTAGAAGTCTACTGGAGCAGCACTATTAACTGATGTGTTTTGAACATGTTTTGCCATGACAGGATCCCTTTAACTATACTGTGGGCACATGTGTAGGGCATTAGAACACCCCTATATACATTTATTAACTTTCCCTGGGCTTGTGTAATGTTATGTGCGCTGCAGCATACACGTCCATTCATATTTAAATTTGGAGCCATATGCAAATTACCCTTCGCTAGCACTACTTTCAACAGCTGATCGTACAACTGATTGCGCAACTTCCCAAACGTTCGGTAACCTGTGCTCAACTTTGGATCTTCTTTTGGATCAAATTTGGAATTTGCACAGCTCTGTCGAATCTACGCCTGGCGAAGAGCGGCAAAGGCAACGCTGGCGGATTTGTGGAGGTAAGTAAATTTCCCCCTTTGAGTGTAATATGTTCTAAAGCATTGTTAGCATGAATTTTTTCATTCAAGATCACTTTTGAGGTTCAGCATTAGGTTAAGGATCCTCTTTGCTTATACCTAGTGATGGGCGAATTTATTTGCCTGACGCAAATTTGCGGCAAATTCCTGCGATTTGCCGCCGGCAAATAAATTCGAAATGCCCACCAGCGTAAAGAAAAAAACCGACACCGGCGCCAGTTTTTTTCGGACGCCAGCTCGAATATGTGCCAGTGTCTGAAAATCGCCGCCCGTGTCCAAAACGAGACGCGTTTCGCCAATTTTTCGACGTTTCTCAGGAAATTCAGCGAAACACCCCAGATTTGCCCATCACTACTCATACCAGTGGGACAGATGACACAATATCTGAGCTTTTTAATGTTAGGCAGAGTTCCAGGTGTATTTGGGGCAGAGAATATGTTTTACTTGAATCAGCCTTTAAAGGACAGGGAAAGTCTAAAATAGGCTAGAAGTGCTGTATTTTGTATACTAAACATAAACATGAACTTACTGCACCACAAGCCTAATCAAACAAATGATTTATGCTTTCAAAGTTGGCCACAAGGGGCTGTCATCTTGTAACTTTGTTATACATCTTTGCAAGACTAGACTACATACACATGCTCAGTGTGGTCTGGGCTTCTTAGGGATCGTTATAAATGATAAAAAAACAAAGCTGCTTGAGTTCTGCATGGCTGGGAAGTAAGGCAGGGGCTCCCCCTGCTGTTCATAAGTATGATTGTTTCCCTGCCAGAAGTTAGGGACCGTCTGACAATTCCTATACACAGCACTAAATGAAGTGAGAATTTCACTGCATACAGTCAGGTTTCTTATAAAAACAGTAAATATTTTTTAATAAAAGTATATTGGAGATAGATTTCTTTTTCATTAAAGAAAGTAAAAATTGCATGGTGTCAGTGACAGTGACCCCCATATGAAAGCTGGAAAGAAACAGAAGAAAATTGCAAATCATTAAAAAACTATGAAAAATAAATAATGAAGACCAACTGAAAAGTTTCTTAGAATTGGCCCTTCTACAATATACTAAAAGTTAACTTGAAGGTGAACCACCCCTTTAAAGGGGTGGTTCACCTTTGAGATAACTTTTAGTATGATGTAAAGAGCAATATTCTGAGATAATTTGCAATTTGTTTAAATTTTTTATTACTGAAGGTTTTTTTTTGCGTTATATAGCTTTTTATTCAGCAGCTCTTTAATTTGCATATTATGCAATCTGGTAACTAGGTTCCAAATTACCCTAGCAACCATGCACTGATTCGAGTAAAATGGAATATGAATAAGAGAGAGTCTGAATAGAAGGATCAGCAATAAAAAGTAGCAATGACAATACATTTGTAGCCTTACAGAGCATTTGTTTTTTGGAAGGGGACGGCGACGCCCATTTGAAAGCTGCAAAGAATCAGAAGTAAAAGACAAATAACTATAAAACTATAAGAAATTAATAATGAAAACCAATTTAAAAGTTGCTTAGAACTGTCCATTCTATAACATAATCAAAGTTACTTTAAAGGTGAACCACTCCTTTAATTGTTCCCTTTTCTCTGGTACAATAAAACAGCAGCTTGTACTTGGTCCCGACTAAGATATAATGAATCCTTATTGGAGGCAAAACAATCCTATAGCGTTTATTTCATGTTTACATTATTTTCTAGCAGACTTTAGGTATGGAGATTCAAATTTCGGAAGGATCCCAAATCTGGAGAACTGAGACTTTAATTTTTTTTAAAGAGACTTTTAATTTTTTACATTTTCACCCTTTTTTTTTTTTGAGCAGTCAAATTCGTTTTTTTTGTTTTTTTCCAACCAAACTGATTAATACGCCGAGGCCTAGCCTTTTAATGATTTATGTTAAAGTAAGCGGAATGATTATTTATACTAGAGTTCATTCCTTTGCTATGGCTGCGCTATCTAAGGCTGGTATTTTTATTTCCCAGTATGCTTGAAACGTACGCCGAGAGAGAAAGAAGGAAAATAGACACGCGTTCTGCGGTTTACAACATACAGATTTCTATCTCTCACAAAGGAAAGGAAACAGGAAAGCGGCAAATAATAAGTTCTGAATAGCAATGACATAACTAGTCTAATCAATGTCTTCCAGAACAGGCAAGTGACACTTCTTTGTTTTTCTTGCAAATAAAAAACCTCCTTCACATCACAATATAAACCATTATCTCTGCAGGCAAGGTAGATTTAGAAAACGTACAAAATGTACATTCCCTGCCAGCCACCCGATCAGTAGGTGGAGATCTAAAGTCATGCAAATATTATAGTCAATGCGGGCAACCAATTTCTAATTATACCCTATCAGCAGATTTGTGAGGAATATAATTTATTTAAAATCGAGAGCAGTTTATGATCAGCAGACCTTGGGTATGACTGTTTAGGAATTCAATGCATTTTGATCTAATCGCAAAATCAAAATATTCATGGAACACAATGATATCTCCCTTAAGCAGCCGGGCAGCCATTAATTTTCAAATTCGGGTAATTTATTAACACTTATCAGGGACTGTAAAAGCTTACCTCTGTGTTTGTAATACGGTCAAAAGCAAAAAAAGCAGGTTCGTGTTTTTTTTTTTTTTTTTTTTTTAAACCGATTCCTAATGATTTATAATGGTTTTCTGTAATTTAAGGGAGACATTCAATTAAAATGTGAGGCTAGTTTTGTTTCAAGATCTCTAGTTACGTTTCCTGTTCAATTTCTATTTTGCGTTTCCATTAAATGTATCTGATATATGAAAAAGAAACTGTTGGTTCTTATGCATTTAATAATTCATTGTGGTAATCAAGAAAGATGGGACAAATAAAGGGATACATTTGTCTTAATGGCTGGTCAATACATGTCTAATTAAAAAAAATACAATTTTGGGGGATGAGTATATATTTTTTTTTAATAAGACAGTATCATCCCATAGTACTAGCTGATAAATAGGTTAGTTTTTTATGAAAATATAAATATATTTTAGCTTTCTGAGATGTGCTTGTGCAGTTTGCAATGGGTAATTTTGGATGAAATTGCCATATTTGTAACCCTTCATGCAGTGTTTCTCCCATAATTCCAGCAAAATTGCGTGGTCAATGTCGTAACTGGAGTGCACCGGGTCCCCCTGCAAAAAAAATCTTTAAAGGGGCCCAGCACACTCCGATCCTCATCCTCTCACCCACTTCTCGCCTCTGCCCATTCCTTGCCCAGACTCCTGAGAATTAAAATAGGCCCTGGCATTTCAGGTTCACAGAGGCCCAATCAGCCCACATAGAGGCCCAAACAGTCCCCACCACTAAATACTGACTTTCTATGGGACCTTATAGCAGCCCCTCTGGCATTTGCCAGAACCCACAGATTGCCAGTCCAGGCTTGGTCTGGGCCTTCCTTCTCCAGGCCCCCCTGCAACTATGAGATTTGTTTCCTCTATAGTTACACCACTGGCGTTGGTGCTGTGAGTTGCCTCTGGAGCAAATCAGGTGCAAGCTGCAGCTAGCATTTTCTGAATGGAGCACTTGTTCACATTTGAGTTTGCATCTGATTATTGATGTCACCTGCTTAGGGATCCAGCGTGCTTCTGGGACTATCATGGCTGCAATCTGAAGGGCAACCCTTGCAACCTTTAGAAGGTTCCCCTCTGACATCCCTGATTCCCCCTTCCGCAGCATGAGCAGCGCCGCATGCCTTACACCGACCTCCATCATGCTCCTTCACACTTCTTCAGAAGATTGTCTCTAAATGGCCAGGGGGCAGTGGCAGCATTCATAGGGAGCGATCTGGGCCGGTGGGGTTCATTAAGGCTAGGCCCACCAGGTTTTTTTTCCCTTTATCCCACTGGCCCAGTCTGACCCTGATGGGATCCCTAGAGCTACCACCATGTTTAGGATGGAGGTAGCTCCTGGGTTCCCAAGCATCAATACGTAAGTTCATGCACCATTCATCAGAAGAGGAATCTAGCATGTAGAGAATTTAAGGACTCTACATTTTAATAATGACAGTTTTACTCTACTGGTGTTGGACAATGTCCTCTCTCTTGCAGAATGGCATTTACAATTATTCCTCTGTCCTTCTCTGTAAAATATACTTTTATTTTTGTACTAAGGGGAAAACATCACTATAGGTATTTTGAAAACTGCTTTTCTTTGCACAACTGCAGCTTGCCTATGCCCTCAAGTGTCCCTTCTGTTTATCCCTAACAGGAATATGAATACTAAAGCTAAACTTAAGTTCAGAACCAAACCTCCATGTTTATTAAAATTAGAAGGACAGAAAGAGAAACTAGAACAAATATGACTGAATCCATAATATAAACACTATTAGCATTTATCTACCTTCCCCCCTAAGATTTTTATTAATACAAATGGAGCAAAGTGTTTTTAAAATCACTTGGCTACTATGAAATACCATGTCCCAGTATTTATACCAAGGCCAAAGGGTGTAATAATTATCTTGGTGACCTCAAGCTTGCTCCATCCTTACTATACTTAGGGATATTTCTCTTCATGTTTGGGTTTGGGTTTGATGGGTTTGAAGACTAACTACAGGTATGGGACATGCTATTCCTAGACGTAGAGTTTTCTGGAAAACAGATCTTTCAAAAATTTGGATCTTGATACCTTCAGTCTACTAGAAAATTATGTAAACATTAAAGGGATCCATGTTTTTTTTTGTTTTAAATGCAGCAGTTAATAGTGCTGCTCCAGTAGACTTCTGCACTGAAATACATTTCTCATAAGATCAAACAGATTTTTTTATATTCAGTTTTTAAATCTGACATGGAGCTAGACATTTTGTCAATTTTCCAGCTGACCCTGGTCATGTGACTTGTGCCAGCACTTTAGGAGGGAACTGCTTTCTGGCAGGCTGTTGTTTTTCCTTCTCAATGTAACTGAATAGAATGCAGTGGGACATGGGTTTTTACTATTGAGTGTTGTTCTTAGATCTACCAGGCAGCTGTTATCTTGTGTTAGGGAGCTGTTATCTGGTTACAGTGGCGTAACTACCAGGGGTGCAGAGGGTGCAATTGCACCAGGGCCCACCCCCTTGGGGCCCATCAGAGCCACGATAATGGTTATGGCAGGCGGTTATCTAGGGGGAAATTTTACAGCACACATGCCATCAACACTCCAGCATGGGATTTATAGAGGTAAGGGCCCTACAGGGGGGCCCAAGTGCCCATCCTGTACCGGGGCCCACCAGGGAGTAGTTACGCCACTGTCTGGTTACCTTCTCATTGTTCTGTTGTTAGGCTGCTGGGTGGGGGAAAGGGAGGGGTGATATCACTCCAACTTGCAGTACAGCAGTAAAGAATGATTGAAGTTTATCAGAGCACAAGTCACATGATTTGGGGCAGCTGGGAAATGGACAATATGTTTAGCCCCATGTCAGATTTCAAAATGAAATATAAAAAAAATCTGTTTGCTCTTTTGAGAAATAGATTTCAATGCAGAATTCTGCTGGAGCAGCACTTTTAACTGATGCATTTTGAAAAAAAAAAGATTTTCCCATGACAGTATCCCTTTAAATAAATCCAATAGGCATGCTCTGCTTCCAATAAGGATTAATTATATCTTCGTTTGGATCAAGGGCAATATACTGTTTTATTATTACAGAGAGAAAACATTTTTACAAAATTTTGATTATTTGGATAAAATGGAGTCTATGGAAGATGGCCTTTCCGTAATTCTTAGCTTTCTGGATAACGGGTTTCCATATAAAGGAAGGAAATACGATCATTTACGTAAAAAAATAAATAACAGATATATTAGGATAGGTATGTGATCTGTTATATCCCATTAAAGATTAGATGACATGACATAAATAGTATAATAATAATAATTATAAATTTGAATGAGTAATCAATCCAAAGCGCCCCTTTCTGTTTGGTCACATTAAGTTCCCATATTCAAGTTTTACAGAGAGGCCAATGAATGAAAAAGATGTGTTTATCCATTGGGTTTTAATCCCACACTACCACAAGAGGTGACTGTCATATTGCAAACCAAAAAGCTGTAACAAATGCTGTGAAGGTTGGACGAAGATTGTCTCCTGGTGAATGTGATTACATTTACGAGGTTTCATCCTGCCTTGAGGGATTAATTACACAGGCATTTGCAATGAAATATTCAGATAGCTCCTATGTTAATGTTTAAAATTGCAATGGAATTTAGGACATATGACTTTATTGCAAGAAAAATGGAATTCTGCTTATTGGTCTCACCATAATGATTCACATTACATTAGGCTGCGCAGAGGTGGCTATGGCTAATGTGGAGCTATACGTGTGTATAATTGGAAATGAAGAAGACGTAGCCCAACAGATACAAATAAATGTATTTCTACACAAAATATTGATTTTTTTTTTAACTTCATGTTTCATGCATTCAGATTGTATTCTATTGGGAAGAGTGTCCATTCAATGTTTCATTCAATGAGTCATCCGTCCACTGTTAACTTGTACATGTTATACAGGTATGGGACCTGTTATCCAGAATGCCCCGGACCTGGGGTCCATAATTTGGATCTTCATACCTTAAAAAACCCTACAAAATCATATAAACATAAAAAAAACCCGATGGGCTGGTTTTGTTTCCAATAAGCAGGGCCGCCATTAGAAATCACGGGGCCCCGCACAACAAAATTGTCGGGGCCCCCTGGGCTCTGCTCCCACCCAGGCATCTAAGCCCTGCCCCAATCCCCGCCGAATACACATCAAAGTTAAAAAGACCACACAGACATCAGCGCTAAAAAAGTAACCCCCCCCCCAGGGCTCCCTTATAAGTTAAAAAAAAAAATTGGTGCAAGGCCCCCCCTCCATAAATGCATTTTTAAAGCATTAGTGCCAGAGCCCCTCATACAAGTTTAAAAAAATCGGGACCCCAAAAATAATTTTTTAATAAAACATTGGCGACAGGGCCCCCCTTACAAGTTAAAAAAATTGGGGCCCCAAAAATATTTAAAAAAAAAAACATTGGTGGCAGGGCCCCCCGTTAACAGTTAAAAGTTGTTAAAAAAAAAAAAATATTGGAGCGCCATAAAATATTTAAAAAAAAAAATTGGTGACAGGGGCCTATAGAGTATATTATTCTGCTAACTTCAAATCAATGTTTTTAATTTATTTCAATAAATATATCATTATTTTAACCACTTTAAATAAATACATTAAAAAAATTTGATTTGAAGTTAGCAGAATAATTCGAGGCAAATTCCCCAAGCATATACTGATATTTATGGTTTAAAACGAATGCAATTTAAATGTATATAACTAGAAGCAACCTATACAAAATAGAGGGAGGATCCAGCTATCGCCAGTAAAAATGTAAATATACACAGATTGGCCCTCCGAATATGACGTGGAATTGAGGGCGTCCTATTCTAAACTGGCAATCGCGAGATTTCTCAGGTAGCACACGCGATAGTTTCTACGAGACTATGGGGACACGTCATTGTTGACGCAACAATCAATGACGCGAATGCGGAAGTGCCTTATATAGAGCACAAGACACGCGGCTTGATGGTGAATATTGGTTATAGCTATAAGTGATCAAGCCTATCCTAACAAGTACCTGAGGGGTAATCTTTCCTTTTGTTTCCCTCCCTCTGAGGGAAATATAAGAATTTGTTTCTACATATTTTGTATTTTCTGATTTTATCAGACCTCTTAAGGCACTGAGAGATAATTAAGAAAGAATTTAGTACTAGCACTTGAAACTTTGATCTTTTTTAGAAAAGGAAATCGGTTTTTAAAGGACCAGTAACATCAAAAAATGAAATTGTTTTAAAGTAATAAAAATGTAAAGCAGTGTTGCCCTGCACTGGTAAAACTGAAGTGTTTGCTTCAGAACCACTACTATTGTTTATATAAATAAGCTGCTGTGTTGCCATGGGGGCAGCCATTCAAAGAAGAAAAGGTTACACAGCAGATAGCAGATAAGCTCTGTAGAACATAATGTTATCTGTTATCCATTACTTATCCTGTGCCATATAGCCGTTTTTCAATTTCCGCCATTGCTACTCAGCAGCTTGTTTATATGAACTATAGTAGAATTTCTGAAGCAAACAGATCAGTTTTAACAGCGCAGGGCAACACTACATGATATTTTCTTTCCTTTAAAACACTTTCACTTTTTTGGTGTTACTGTTCCTTTAAAACTTGGATTATTAAGATAAAATGGTGTCTAAACTGCATTTCTGTAATTTAGAGCTTTCTGGATAACTGGTTTCTGAATTACGATAGAGAAAATTTGTAAATAGAGGGCACACTTATGTACAATATTTAGCATATACTCAAATACACATGGGTGAAAAAAAAGCCCAAAATAGACCCTATATAGATCCAAATCATACACTTAATTGCAAATACAGGGCTTGCACACTAATAGTACAAATGACAAAACTGAATAACTTACATACAGATACATTTTAATCGCATATATACAAAGTTAGGCAAAACAAGGCATAGGCCATACATACATACCACTCAAAGTACTGGCACAAAACTTATATCCAAGATCAGAAAACGGATACCCTTGCCCAAAAGTGAGAATTAACCTGATGTTTCGGCTGAACGCCTTCATGCCTTGTTTTGCCTAAATTTGTATATATGTGTATAAAATGTATCTGTATGTAACTTATTCAATTTTATGATAAAACTCTTTGGAGAAAATTCCAATTTTGTCATTTGTAGTGTTGGTGTGCAAGCCCTGTATTTGCTATTTTCTGAATAACAGATCCCATACCCGTACCTAAGTGGTGGGCATATATTCAGAATTTCATAAACAATCAGCATTTACATTTGGTTGTCACTTCATAGGGGTACGCTGATCAGCACCTACCCTAGATCTAGTTTTAAAGGAGAACTAAACCTGTTTAAACCTAACCTACGTAGACCCTCCCAGGCAAATGCCCCTCATTTTTTTACTTACCCCTCTGTGCAGATTCTGGCCTCAGGAGTTCACAGAAGCCATCTTCTTTCTTCACTACTCTACAGAATCAGACCGGCGTTTTCAGCGCATGCACAGTTGGAGTAAATAATGGTCATATATATATTATATATATATATATATATATATATGAATGAAAAGAAAGAGTAAAATACCAGTGGCAGTACAAGTCCTCCATCATAGCATTGCCCCAATTTTTCTTCTAAAATTATCAACCTAAGCATGTTTGTTAATAAACAGGTCAGATTGAATAGTGCATGCTGCTCAATTGCATGCAGTATCTACAATAGTGGTAATTACTTTTTATTTAATTAAGTCCCCTGGTATTGTTTCTATCTCATAGATTGCATTATAACGTGATACGTTAAAACAACAAGACAAATACACAAGCAAAGGGAAGAATGCAGTTTTATAATTAATTCAATGGATCACTGATTTAGCTCCATGGAGTTTAAAAAGTGTATTTGCTTAATAAATATCGGATTTGAGCATTCCTTCATATTTATGCTGTTCCTGTGTCACAGCTCTGTTGCCTGACTAACACCTTTGTTTTTTTCCAATATAAATTTGCATGTTATTTGTTATCACTGTAAGTATGAAAGGCATGCAGATGGTTTGCATTAGCTACAAGAAAGTAATAATTATCTGAGAAAATGTATACATTTCTTTTATAAATTTCCTCCATAGGGAACATAAATATACATATATATATAT
>CM044441.1:137402993-137429533 GCA_024363595.1 Xenopus borealis
CAGCACACACAGACAGAATGAAAAAATGCTGCAGGGCTTCAGTTCATATATGGAAGGGGAATGGTCCAGGGGGTGTGGGGGTGGTCCAGGAGGAAGAGCTTCCGTATTGGCTGCCATGTATCTGCTGGTCTGGGGTGAGAGGGCAAAAAAAAGCAGCGACTATGCGCGAACCCAAAATGGCGAACGTCGCGCGACGTTCGCGAATATTCTGCGAGCGCGAACAGCGGATGTTCGCGCGAACAAGTTCGCGCGCGAACAGTTCGCGCCATCCCTATTCATACTCACTCCCTCTCTCATAAATTTTTTTTTTCCTTTCTTTTTTCCCCTTTCCCTTACCTTTACCTCCCCTTCCCATACCCCTGTTCCAAGTTTGGTAACTGTTCAAGCAATACATAGTAACTCTAGGCTGAGTCATACAACAAAAATAAGACAGGTCACCAGAGTCAGTTCACAACAGCTTTATTATGTTTTAAAATCTTGTATTGGATTAACAGCAATGTAAAAGGTGAATTGTAACCTACAAGGTTGAATATCAATGGGACACATTTGAGATTGTCTTTGTACTTTGATATGTTTGGAAAAAAGAAAAAAAAATTAATAAAAACTGTAAGTTACAAAAAAAAAAAAGAAATACACAAATGTACAGAAAATGCACAGAAAATAACTACAATACCAGTTGGATAACCAGATGGAGCTATACACTGGAATATAGGACACCTGGATATTAAATAGACTTATTATATTATTATTACTACTGCAATGTGCAGAGTCCCCCCTCCTGCCTACTCCTAAATCCTTTGCCACATGAAGTTTCCTTGGGAAACAAGGGTTTCAAGCTGGGCCACATTCATGTCCATCCTTGGCGGCATATGGCTCTCGGGCCGCAGGTTGGACACACCTGGTCTAAAACCAGTTGAGGTCATGTAGAAGTCAACTGATTTTAGATGGAGTATTTTCGGATTCAGAAATCAATGGCAGACGTCCCTGAAGAAGATGTGAAGATCGTGATCAGCTCTGGTTTTCGTCCGATAATTAGAATAATTTTTCGCTGCAACAATTCGATAAAGTTAAGGGTCAAATCGAAAAAGTTGTGCGATTCTTTTTCAAGAAGAATTATTGATAAATAAGTTATATTCGTGGATGGGAGTTAGGTCAACTTTGTTTTAAATTAAATACATGCAAGTTTTAGTAAATATAACCCTAAGTGTCAGTTTCAAGAACACGTATAGGACCTATTATTCAGAATGCTCTGGACATGGGGAAATTGATCTTTCTTTAATTAGGACCTTTGTACCTTAAGTCTACTAGAAAATGATTTATACATTAAATCAGTGATCCCCAACCAGTAGCTCGCGAGCAACATGTTGCTCTCCAACCCCTTGGATGTTGTTCCCAGTGGCCTCAAAGCAGCTGCTTATTTTTGATTTACTGGCTTAGAGGCAAGTTTTGGTTGTATAAAAACCAAGGGTATTGCCAAACATTCTCTCCTGTAGGCTGCCAGTCCATATAGGGGTTACCAAAAAGCCAATCAGAGCTCTTATTTGACATCCACATGAACTTTTTCATGCTTGTGTTGCTCTCCAACTCTTTTTTAAATTTAAATGTGGCTCACGAGCAAAAAAGGTCGGGGACCCCTGCATTAAATAATCCCCAACAGACTGGTTTTGCTTCCATTAAAGATTAATTATGGGATCAAGTACAAGGTACTGTTTTATTATTACAGAGAAAAGGGAAATATTGTTTAAAAATGTGCATTATTTGGATAAAACGGAGTCTGTGGAGAATGGCCTTCCCATAATTTGGAGCTTTCTGAATAATGGTTTCCACATAGCGGATCCCATACTTGTATACTAAACTCAGAACAAACGCAAGGAAAAATACAGTAGCAACTTCATGTACAATAACTGTGCTAGTTTGAGACGGCATAAGGTTGCCATAGACATAAAGATTCACCGTTTGGCCAAACAAATGGATTTCTCCCCGATATGCCCAAATTGAGGCCCTAGGCCCCAACGATCAGATCATAATGCATCTGATACGGGAGGTCAGATCATGGGAACACATCAACGCACAGATACGGCTGCGATCCGACGAGAGATGGACTGACTTTCTGCCAGATATCAATCAGAGAAGCCTGTCGGATGGCCCCATACATGTGCCAATAAGCTGTTGTCTAGATCTGTCTGCAGCTTTCATCGGCTCGTGTATGGGGGCCTTTAGCCTCTACAAGCTTTCATTAAAATCCACCAATGCTGCCAACTATACACACTGGGGTCCCAATAAAAAAAAACAGTAAGCACTCATAGAAGTTCAATGATCCACTCCAGCCAAGCTCTGTTATGTCCATTATGAGTTATTCATAAGAAAATCAGGTTTATATATTAATATGTGTGTTTTTAAAGCCATTTTTATGCATGGAGGTAGTTATTTATATATGTATATTAAGAGATTGCAAACGCTGTTTATTGACTGTGGAAATGTAATTTGAATTATTAATAAAATTATTTTATAACCGTGCATTTTTCATTTATGTCAGCATGACTTACATGAATTCTGTGCTGTATCAGCAACTTAACAGAATGCTGCTTCTATCTTATAGCAGAACTGCCGTAACGTAAGGGGTTAAAGGGGATCAAATCTCAAAATAAATTAATGTAAACTCTGGGTGATCTAAGCAACCCTAGTATTAACTGAATACAGGTAATGCATAAGCAAGAGCAACACAGTTAGGGACTCTGACAATTGGATCTTCAAAGATGACCTGGTGTCAGCAGTCTAAAGCTGGTAGTATCTCAGAAATCCATACACATGTATTTGTCTGATTATGAAGTACCATTGTCAGTAGGAGAACCATATGCGATGCCCATTGTTTTAACTCAGTGGTTCCCAAACTGTGGGGTTGCCACCACATTAGGCCCAGAGCAGTGGCTGGGTTTGTTGGCCTGAAGAAAAGTGAGGTTAACATTTTTGTGGAGAATGCCTGTGTACACCTTTAGTTGCACAAGGAAGACCACATTGAAGGTCATATGAGGTGAGATTTGGGGTGAATAATTATTTGCTGATTATCATGGAACAATTGCCCAAATATTACAGTTCCATTGGTATGGGTCTAAAAGACCTAAAGAGGGGCCTGACCACATGCTTGAACTCAAAAGGTAACCTTGTTGTAACAGGTAACTAAAAACATATTGTACATTCATTTTTTTTTACTTTCTTGGAATCTTGTTAGCCCTTTTCTCATATACAGTCATATTAGTATATTGTCCTTTAAAGGAGAAGTAAAGCTAGGAATGTTGTACATTCTGTTTTGTGCTTGTGTACCAGCCCAAGGCAACCACAGCCCTTTAGCAGTAAAGATCTGTGTCTCCCCAGTAGATGCCCCAGTAGCTCCCCATCTTCTTTTCTACTGATTCACTGATTCACATGCTCTGTGCTGCTGTCACTTACTGAGCTTAGGGACCCACTCACAATATACAGTACACATAGAATAGAAATATAGTCACAATATAAGGCTGATTAGTCATTGATACAGATAATTACTACATGGCAGCACAGAAACCAGTGCAACTATCATCGGAATTCAATAATCAGCCCTGTAGCATCATCTTAGAATTTGCTAGAACCCCTAAGCTTAGCTTCTCAATAGCAGCTCAGAGCCCACTGAGCATGTGAGTGTTAGGGCTAGGCCAGACGGGGAGATTCGGGGTCATTTTATCGCCTGGCGACTTCTCGCCGCGACTTGTAGCCCCCGAACCTCCCCGAACAGCCACTTACCTAAGCGCGCCGGCGTTGCTTGAAAAAGCCGGCGCGTATCCAAAGCCAGGCAATTTGGAGCAATTTTAAAAAGCGCGCCGCTCCGTGTGGGTACGCGCCGGCGTTTTCAAGCAACGCCGGCGCGCTTAGGTAAGTGGCTGTTCGGGGAGGTTCGGGGGCTACAAGTCACGGCGAGAAGTCGCCAGGCGATAAAATGCCCCCGAATCTCCCCGTCTGGCCTTAGCCTTACAGACACTTTCCAAAATCCTGACCCCCTGTGACAAGTTTGAATCATATTCAGGAAGCCAGGGAATGAGCCTCACATTCATGGAGCTCCAATCACTTAGTAAGTGCTGTCTCCTCCTCTCTTTACAAATGATCATGAGTGGCTGTCAGGTGGGTCTGCTACAGATATGGGGCCACTGTAGACTGTAATTTCCCCTCCCACACATAGTTTTACTAGTGCTACAATATATTTTCAGATAACTTTAAACTTTATAGAGAGATAGATAAGGAGCAGCTTCACTTTGTGAATTCTAGAAAATATTTTGAAAAAAGTCTTCATGTCTTTACCTAGCTCCCAGTTTGCCTGTCCTGGCCCACAGTATGGAGTTTATGTCTGATATATCTACATTTTATGATTAGCTACTTAACCAAAAGCAATAGAAGACATTCCTTCCTTTTTATCTTTTCTGTATGGGGTCAGTTTGTAAATATAGCCAGGTTCATTATGAATTGATACTCTACCCTAAAGATTAAGGGTGAAGGAGACTTGCAGTGCGAGTAGGATTACAGTGCTGCAACTTTGGTGTTAAGTATCATCCTATTAGTGTTAAGCCCTGATTATGGACAGTTTACTTTGTTCTTATCCTTATAAGGTTGTATTGACCACCATGGTTTCTCCTGACAGCACCACAGCAGTCAGTATAAACAAGGGGCACCAGTCTAAACTCTGTTGAGACGAGGTTTAGTACAATGGTACATTTAAGTTTATGGTAGCCATATTGTAACATCCTTCCAGGAGTTTCCTATCCATGTGCAAATAACTTCATTAAGTCCAACAGAGCTTAGTTTAGAAAGTAGTTGTTTGTGGGGCACTGTATCAAACTCTTTTGTCTGACCTATCCTTCATAAAGCCATGCTGATTGCTGCTCATAATTCCATTCACTAGGACAAAATTTTAATGTGATCCATTAACAAGCCTTCAAATAACTAATGTCAAGCTTATTGGTCTATAATTGCATGGTTGTGAGTGTTAATCCTTTTCAAATATAGGAATTACATCAGTTTTCCTCCATTCCTGTCCAGCTTTCCATAGGTATCATACCAGATGAAATCGAGTCTGAGAATATCAGAAATAAAGAACAGTTTAAAACTGAACAAAGCTCTTTTAGAACCCTAGGGTGTATTTTATCTGGCCTTTGTACCCTGTTCACATTAAGTTTTAGTAAAGCTTTATGAACCATATCCTGAGTTTCTAATAATTAATTAATTAATTAATTAATTAATTAATTAATATACTTAAAAAACTTTTTAGGGTTGGTCTTAGCCTCTGCCACAATGAGCTCCTCATTTCCAATCTTTGCCTTCCAGATTGCTGTTTTACAACATTTATTATAGTGTTTATATTTGTTAAATGCAGCTTCTGTCCCCACAGACTTGTATTTTTAAATTCCTTTCCTTTTCTTTCATTCCTATTATCTTCTTTACTTTCATATTAAGTCACATAGTTCTTGGTGCATCTAATGTTTACCAGTAATGTTTTAATACCATTCTAAATGAAAACCATTGCTTTTCTGTGTTTTAGCAGAAAATATAATGCCCCAATCTATGTTCTGAAGGGTACAAAATGCTTTACTGCAATTCAGGTTTTTTTTTGCTCCAGTGTATATTTCTTTTTTGCACCAGACATTAAATTGGATCACATTATGGTTATTGTTGCTCAGGGTTTCAATTACTTGCACATAGCTATAAATTCATTAGAGATCACTCAGTCCAGGACTGATTTTCAGGATCCAGTTTTTTGTATCCAATCCAGGATTTCGGGTTGGCTCTAGGAATGGGCAAACTTTTTCTCCTTGTTTCACCATTGATATGATGCCCATAGACTTGAATGTCATTTTGTGTGAAAAAATGATGCAAAAAAAATTGGCGTGCAGCAATTTGTTTTTTGATGCCGATAGATGGGCATTTGTGAATTTTCACCAGTGGCAAATTTTTTGGCAAAGCGAAATGGGTCAAATTTGCCCATTCCTAGTTGGCTCCTCAACAACTTGCGCCATAAAATTGTCATTCAACAAGTTTATAAACTGTGCTGGCAGTACTTTTGCTCCACTATCTGGGCCCCAGTCAATTGAATCTCATCCATGACTTTTCATGTGATAAACCTTTTTCTCACTGAATAGAATCTGGACCATTGTTTTTTAAGCAGGAATCTGTGTTTACTGACAGCTGATGAGTGTTCAAGGGTTCTGGACATTGGTGGTGACCGGGGTGTAGGCCCCAGACCTCACCACAAATAGTGATGGCCCTGCAGTCAACTAGGGTCAACACAAGTTATAATTTCACCCGTAATTCTACTGATATAATTTTTTGCTATATATTGCCATTTAATAACAGTATTCTTAACTTCCTACCCCTGCAGACACAAATGAGATGTTTGCCTTTTTCTGACTGTTCATCTTTTACTTTTATTCTATTTTGCTATGTGTGCCTAAACCCGCTGCTGACAACAACAATAAAAAAAGGAATGGAAACAAATGAGTTGAGTTGCTCCGAGGATACTGGATGCCAAACGTACACAATCTCTAATTGCATGAGTGCAAGAGAATGTTTAGAATAAGTTCAAGCACAGCGATAAGGATGAGGATGATGTTATCTGCAGGATAGGAAGAAGCCATTAACATACACCAGAGTGTTTTCAATCACTTAATCAGAAAGCCCTTTTCCTGAGTACTGTCTTTTGTCCATGTGCCACGGACAAACATAAATATTTTGGCTTCCCTGCTCCGTTCTTTGATAATGGACTCTTAAGAATAAGCCCTTCCCATCTCAAAGAAAAATGTTAAAAACAAATGATAGAGCATGAAAGACAGATCTTATTTCAGTGCCAAGAGATTTATTGAACTGCTCAAAGGTTCTCACTTTTTCATTTGTCTTTATATCCACCATTATCGAAATCCATAAAGGTTTAATTGAAGATGTTTTGACAGGTGTTTCCACAATTTTTGTTCCTCCTTTGCTAGTAACAATGTACTGAGTTTAATGTATAAGAGAGTAGGGATTGAAAAAATTTTTATTTTATCTCATGAAGCTCCTAGATTTAACAAATATTCTAGATGTATTTTAATAATCCATTTTAAGAATGTTAAAGGTTTCCTTTCTTCTCCTAAAACCCTGCTCTTTAAAGTGACAGCATATAAAAGGTGGTCAGTATTTGTAGTCTCCTTCAAACCATGTCAGTTGTTCCGTTAAACAAATATGGGCTCTTAAGCGGGACAGATTTATTGTAGATTGAACTGAAGAATCCAGAAGAAGCCCCTGTCCCAGTTTATCAAACGCTTCTTACTGTAACCTTTATAAAACCTGTGACAATTTGCCAGTGTGTGTTAGAAGGCTTGAAGCAGTTATGATTGCCAACTTTTTCCACAGAACACTAGGGTGGGTCATGAATGGCCAGAGCTGTGACATAAAGAAGAGAAATCTTGGCCTTAATGGCCTTATCAAGAAAGAGACTGGTGAGTAGAGCTAATGTCTGTGGGAGCTGGTGGAGGGGAGATTAGGGGCAGATTGTAGGCATGCTGGGGGCATTTGAACTCGCTATTACAAAATTGCAAGTACAAGTACATTGCTGGTAAATTGTAATACTGGCTCCTGCCTTGATTGATATTTTACCAGCTCGGCTGGCAACCCTATAAGCAATTGAACACCATCCTCTTCCATGGGGTGGTGTTCAGAGTTGCTCACCCATCCACAGCTTTGCTCCCCAATCGATAAAGTATTCAGACAATTTTGTGCTATTTTGGAACAGAGAAAATAAATAGTTCCATACTAAACTGTGATGTTTTACCAAGTGTTGCTTTTCATTAACACTCAGTATAATTCACTGGCATCTTAGCCCTTATCCTCTATTCATATGTTGGAAGTGGTGGCTATGGGTAACTGAACTAATCTAGCTTAGTACCTATGTAAATTAAACCCAGCATTTTGTATGGTTGTATTAGGTCAGTGCTACACAACCAATGGCTTGTGAGCAACATTTTGCTCACCAAACCCTTGATTTTGCCCCCAGTGGCATCATATCAAGTGCTTATTTTTGAATTCTGGCCTTGGAGGCCAGTTTTGGTTGTCTAAAACCAGGTGTACTACCAAACAGAGCCTCCTATCGGCTACCAGTCCACATATGAGCTACCAAAAAGCCAATGACAGCCCATATTTGACCCCCGTCACAAACTTTTTCATGCTTGTGTGTCACGGTCGGCACCAAACACCAGACAACAAATGCCAAGCACCCTGGTCTCGGCTCATGCTTCACCAGTACTGTGACCGCCTTTGGCTTTGGGAGGAGCCCTCAGCTACTCAGATGCCACCTGGACTTAAACGAGAGGTACAGAGCAGGAGTTCTGGCCAGTAATGGGGCACAACTGAATAGAAAGTCTTTAAGGCCAAAGGTTTTTGTGGTCAGACAGGCCAGGTCGAGGCAGGCAGAAAGCAAGAGTCATCAGGCAGGCAAAGGGTCAAACTGGGTGATCAATCAGATAAGGATGAGGCAGAATCAGTAGTCAAATAACAGGTACGGGTCAGGATACAGATAATCAGAATAGTCACAGCCAGGTGGGGTCAAAACAGGTATTCAGGAACAACAGAAGCTTTTCAGCACAGGTACAGGGCACCAGGATTAAACCTATCACAGGCAATCACAAAACACTCAGAGCCCCTTTAAATATTAAAATTTTCCCCATTGCTTGCTGACGTCATCACGCCACCGCACATGCGCCTTTAATTACAGGAAGTGCACGCACTAGTAGAGCCGGCGTTTGAGGAAGAAGAGCGGCGGGCGTCCCCGCTGCATCACTAGACCACCAGGGTGAGTTTTTCTCACATTGCGTTGCTCCCAAACTATTTTATGTGGCTTATGCATAGAATAGGTTGGGGACCACTGCATTGGGAAAATATTTAATGTAGCCTCCTTCTGCTCATAGGATTCTACTACATTAGTGCAAAGGCACAGGTAAATGTTTCTGCACAACCGATTTTTGAGTCCAGGCCGTTGTTGGCCTGGAAATCACCCAGTTGACAAAATGCCATTGCCCTTTGTGTGAAAATTAAATCTAATCTCTTACCATCTCAGCACTGCAATGAAACAATGGTCCCATGGCCACCAATTTGCTAGAAAATTGTACTAGACTTCCTATATGAACAAAATAAAAATACTGCTCAAAGCATCTGTCATAGATATATTTTCATCAAGATCTATACTCCAGTTGCTGTTGATGCAGATGACAAAAACTTAAGGGAAAATGTATGCGAGGGAAAGCTTCTACTTTGCTTCTTGTTGTTGCTAAATTTACACCCTGTTCCCTAGCCTTTTGGGGGCTAAAGAAGAAAGAAAAATTATCATACAAAAAAATTTAGTGTGATGTAGAAGATATAACTTATCTTTGCCAGACATAGGTAGTTTTGATCTGCATATGGGTATTCTGAAACGCTAAAAGAAAACAAGTATTTCTACCTGTGAAATGTCTTTAATTGGACATGTCTACCTCTGTCACTCTGGATCTTCATAATAAATCTGTAACTTGTAGAGCGATTTAAGTCTTTCTAAAGCTGGCCATATGTATATGGGCAGATCTGCTAATCCTGGCAGCAATTGCTTCTTGATCAACCTTGTCAACCTTTGTGTCCATTGACATGTACTGTACGTCAGATTATATTTTGGCTCTATTAAGATGTTTTTTGTTAAGATCTAGACATTAGGGGGCACATTTAAGGGTCAAAGGGAATTTTTGAATAAAATAAATTTTTAAATAAATTTTTAAGGAATTTTGTGCTACTTCGAATATCGAATAGCCCAAAATTCGATTTGAATTGAAAAATTTAAAAAATTCGAATTCCGAAGTATTGCCTTTAAAATTCTTCAAATTCGACACTTCACCACCTTAAATCTGCAAAATTGCCATTTTAGCCTATGGGGGACCTCCTAGAGCCTGCCCTGAAATTTTTTCTAAGTCTTGAGAATTTGAAGGATTTTGTTTGAAATTGCTCAACAATGCATTCGAACGATTTAAACTCTATCGAAACTGATTTTTTAACTTCGACATTCGACCCTAAGTAAATCTGCCCCTTAGAAAGTTATTTATCAAAGGCTGAATGTATACCTCGTATGTACTTGAGTGAACTCACAACTCAAATGGTTTCTTATTTAAGAAAAAAATCTAATGGAAAAAAACTCAACAACCCGAAAACTCATATCGAGTTTTCTATGGGAAAAAACTTGATTCGCTCGAATTGATTGAGTTTTCGGGCAAAATCTCCCTAAAAAAAATAGAATCTAATGAAGGCTATTAACGCCTTTAAATGGTTCAAGGGATCTCTGCCAATGACCCCTACATTATCTCAACAAGTTTTAGATGTATTTTCAGATTCATTGGTATGTATTTCCAAGGTCAGGGTATGATAAATCTCAAAAAAATGTTTTATTTTTTATTTTTTTTAACCTGAAAATTTGCCAAAACAAAATAGCCTAGAAAAATTTGTGGAAACCACAACTTGATCCTTAATTAATCTGCCCCATAAACAAAGAATCAGTTTTGGATCTGGGAGTGGGAAATGTCCTACAAGTCCTTTGCCTACCAGTACATGAAGATCTACATCAGTGGTGTCTAAACTTTTTCCAACGAGGGCCAGATTTGTCTGGTGAAAATGTGTGGGGGCCGACCATTCAGTCTGACATTCTTTATGGATTTATGGGTGTGAATTACAGGTAGCGGTGCAGGACATGGAGAAATCAGCACATTGACACGCCAGGGTTGCCAGGTCTAATTTTCAAAACCAGCCAAAGTCAGCTACAAAACCAGCCCAAGAGGCCCCAAAATAGCACAATATGTGCAGTGAAAAAAATCTAAATCTAAACCAATAGATGTGAAAATACACCTTTTTTCAATTTTCACTGATTTGCCCATTTTTCCATGAAGCAAAATGGGAAAGATTCAACACCCTTCACAAGAGGTATTACTACAGAAGGGGGCCCATGAGGCCCTAAAAGATTCAATAAGAGTCAACCTCTAGACATTTTGGTGATTTTTGCCCCAAAATTGTCTGAAATTGATGAAAGTCATCAGAAAATTCAAGAATGCTTTAGGGCCGGTACACACGGGCGTTTTGGACCTGCGCTCCCCTGCGTTGCGTTTGGCTGCGTTCAGCCGCAGGGGAGCGCATGTCTAGACGCACCTCATTTTGTTCAATGAGGTTGTACCCACGAGACGCGTGTAAGCGCCGAACGCAGATTCAGACGCAACATGCTGCATTTTTCCTGCGTTTGGCGCCTACATGCGTTCATGTGAGTACAGCCCCATTGAAAATAATTGAGTGCGTCTATACCTGCGATCCCCTGCGGCTGAACGCAGCAAAACGGAACGCAGGGGAGCGCAGGTAAAAACGCCCGTGTGTAAGGGCCCTTAGAGGGAAGGGAGACTGGGGTACAGATCCCAAAATATGGTAACTCCCGACTTCTACGCAAGTCAGTCCCATTGCATGCTGGGTATTGCTATATTACCCAACTTGCACATGGTGACGCAGGCTTTGCACATTAGGGCAAGAAAAAAGGCCCAAAAATAGCCCAAATCCATACCTTGGCTAGTTTGTACTTTCAAAACCCCCTGGGCTTTAAATTAGATTTACATTTTTTCCTAAGCTAGTGGTCAAATTTGGCTGGAAACCAGCCAACTTGGCAACCTTGTGACACGCAAACCCACCAATTCCTTCCTTGGGGCTCAGCTCTGGACCATTCACCTGCTGGCATCACAGTCACCTGACAGCTCTCTGGTTAGGGGCAAGGCTCTGAAAGAAAGCTCCGCCCCATAAATGGAAGCGTAACCTTTCCACCATAAAGAATAAAGTAAGATTCCTTGTTTAAACGAGGTGGGTGGCCGCATTATAATTATTTTCTTCACAGAGGCTGCGGGCCAGTATAGATCTTAAAACGGCCCGTGGGCCGTACTTTAGGCATGCCTGATCTAAATTATGGAAAGATCCGTTAGCTGGAAAACCCCAGGTCCCGAACATTGTGGATAACAGGTCCCATACTCGTACAACTCTCCTGCAAAGTGTGTAATTGTAAGAATAGTTACAAAGTTCTCCCTTTACAATGTTTTAGGGGCATATATATAGTCATAGTTAAAAATTAAGTAAAATACATTGTCATTCCCTGTTTATGTGTAATGATTCATGTCAATGTGTAGCTGAGAGTAAAAGCCAGTATAAGAAGGAGGCCAGTTTATTTTACCAGTTCTAAAGTTTTTGTTTAAATGTACAGTATACTGTCATGGGAAAACATGTTTTTCCCCAAAACGTATCAGTTAATAGTGCTGCTCCAGTAGACTTCTGCACTGAAATCCATTTCTCAAAAGAGCAAACAGATTTTTTTAATATTCAGTTTTGAAATCTGACATGGGGCTAGACATTTTGTCAATTTCCCAGCTGCTCCTGGTCATGTGACTTGTGCCAGCACTTGAGGAGGGAACTGCTTTCTGGCAGGCTGTTGTTTTTCCTTATCAATGTAACTGAATGGAACACGGTGGGAGATGGGTTTTTACTATTGAGTGCTGTTCTTAAGGTGGCCATACACGTAGAGATCCGCTCATTTGGCGATGTTGCCAAACGAGCGGATCTCTCCCCTATATGCCCACCTTGAGGTAGGCGATATCGGGCTGATCCGATCGCGGGCCCTTAGATCTACCAGGCAGCTGTTATCTTATGTTAGAGAGCTGTTATCTGGTTACCTTCCCATTGTTCTGTTGTTAGGCTGCTGGGGGGAGAAAGGGAGGGGTGATATCACGGCAGTACAGCAGTAAAGAGTGATTGAAGTTTATCAGAGCACAAGTCACATGACTTTGGGCAGCTGGGACACTGACAATATGTCTAGCCCCATGTCATATTTCAAAATTAAATTAGGGATGATTTCACAGTCACACTCCCTTCCCAGTGACTATTATCCCACTGTTACTATAGGCACCATCTCTCCCTACTATACCTGCTATCCCACAGTCACACTCCCTTCCCAGAGACTATTATCCACTGTTACTATAGGCACCATCTCTCCCTACTATACCTGCTATCCCACAGTCACACTCCCTTCCCAGAGACTATTATCCCACTGTTACTATAGGCACCATCTCTCCCTACTATACCTCTCTACCTCCTATCCCAGAGCCACAGACACAGTCCCTTCCCAGATGATATGGAAATCACCACAATATTCATTACCTAGTAATTTTTGGAAATCTTAAATACAGCAGCTGCGTTTCCATTTATATGAATCTGAATGCAAGAACCTTTTTTTGAAATGCATTTTGTCTGTGTTGACCACCAGTACCTACAGCATTTCAGTCATTTAGATTTCCTGTGATTTACAATACCTCAATAAACATAATTTTATTTCTTAACAAAGTCATATGAATCGCATCACAATCTCAAGGCTATTCCAAGATGAGCCAACTCTGTGAGCAAATGACCTCTTCATCTCAGTGATAAAACTCCAGCCAAAATATGCTATTGGCCTGAGACGTAACTCATTAGAAATATGTGCATGGTGTGGAGCTGCGCTCTCAATCTGGCACAGTCCGGCCTGCAGACTGATAAGAGGGAAATGCAAATGTCCTGATAAGAACTGAATGCAAATATTTATGATATGATATTCCTTGGGAATTATGTGGAGATAAAACAAAGTGTATTATTTTCCCGCTTCCCTTTCAGGTTTGCCAAAATGCCCTTTTTCGCTTTTCGGAATTTGCATTTCTTCAAAATTGATTCGGCTTGCGTATTATGTTAAGCTATTTGTTTGCTAAGGATGGTAATTAGTTACTGTAATTACAGCAATGACAGTTGCTAAATTGTTTTTAAAGCATTACAGTCAGCCTGTGCCAGAAGATTGCGGTACTTTTTTTTTTGGATTTAAGTACAGACTGGAAAAACTCCTACTCTAGGGCCTAGCTTGGGATTTTCAACTACAAAGCTGTCTTGACTGATTGAATTTCTGTTTTGTTTTTTCTTTAAATATTAATTTGCATTGATTTTGACAAGAACTAACTTCACTTTTTAAGTGCTATTGCAGTTTCTATGTAGATGACAGAAATATTAGTGATAGGGCGGCCTCATGGGAAAGAGAGACAAAGGGGCATTGCTTTACGGATAAAAAAGCTGGGCTGATTACTGGAAAGAAATATGGAAAAACATTTATACATAGGCTGCTAATGAAAGGGTTTATAGTCTTTTCCTAAGGCAGATAGAGGAGAACGGGAAAGTCCAAGTGAAAGTCATGTTTGAACTTGAATTTACATATGGTGGAACAACTTCCTGACTCGAAGTCAGCCCAAGTACATATTATGGAGTTTAGAGCTCACATATCAGCAATACTGTATTTCCATTATGTATATTTACAATCTTTCCTCTTTGTGCCAAGGGTATGATTGTAGGATGGACCATTTATGTTTTATAAAGACCTTCAGAGGTCACACCCAGCCATTCAATGCCTATTCAGGTATGGGATCTGTTTCCCAGAAACCTGTTATCCAGAAAGCTCCGATTTACTGGATGGCCATCTCCCATAGACTCAGTTTTAATCAAATAATTAAATGTTTTAAAAATTATTTCCTTTTTGCTTGTAGTAATCAAACAGTACTTGATCCTGTTGGGTTTAATTCATATTTAAACTATTCCTTAGTAGGCTTAAATTATTTGGATCCAAATTTCAGAAAGGTCACCTATCTGGAAAACCCCTGTGTATTCTGTATAACAGGTCCTGTACCTGTACTCTACTAATGGGGTGAGTAGGCTCCCATGATGCAATCACAACCATTGTGCGATGATGATTATTATTAACATTTATTTACAGAGTACAGGTATGGGACATTTTATCCAGAATGCTCGGGCCTGGGGTTTTCCAGATATCGGATATTTCCATAATTTAGATCTTCCTACCTTAAAGGTCAAGGAAAGTCTAATATAGAATAAGGTTAGAAATGCTGTATTTAGTATACTAAACATAAACATGAACTTACTGCACCACAAGTCTAATCAAACAAATGATTTATGCTTTCAAAGTTGGCCACAGGGGGCTGTCATCTTGTAACTTTGTTATACATCTTTGCAAGACCAAGACACATGCTCAGTGTGATCTGGGCTAAGCTTAGGGATCATCATAAATGAAAAACAGGGAAAAAAACAAAAATGCTGGCGTTCTGCGTGGCTGGGAAGTAAGACGGGGCTCCCCCTGCTGTTCATAAGTATGATTGTTTCCCTGCACAGCAGTTGTGTCTGACAATTCCTATCCACAGCAGTAAATGAAGGGAGAATGTCACTGCATACAGTCAGGTTTCTTATAAAAATGGTACACATTTTTTAATTAAAGTATATTGGAGATAGGTTTCTTTTTCATTCAAGAAAGTAAAAATGGGATTTTATTTTATTGCCTTTACATGTCCTTTAAGTTTATTAGAAAATCATGTACACAATATACTGTATAAATAATGTGTAACAATCAAGTTCAAAGGCTGAATAGTAAATCATTCCCATCAATAGTACATAGAGGCATTGGACTGATTAACATTCTTCCCTGTAGCATCAGCTTCTAAGGGCAGAGACACACAAGCAGATTTGGGGAGATTAGTCGCCCGGCAACAAATCTCCTCTTCTTCGGGCGACTAATCTCCCCGAATTGCCTTCTCCTGTTTACATGGAACAATACATTTACAGAAAATGCAAGGGGTGGAACCTGATTATTAAGTACATATGGACAGACGTTGCTGCACCTGTATATAATCTGACTGGTCACAATTACAGCTATGGTAGTCGGGGGAATATATTGGTTAATATAGTGATGTAATGACAGTGTAACTTTGTTTGGCATCAATGTCAGTCCAGATAGAGCAGAGCTGTATTTGGTCACATTTTCTGCCAATGTTGTAAGAATATATGCAGCTGCCATCTTTGTCTGAGAACGCCATTTGCTAATATGTGGCTTTGCACCTTTAAGCAGAAATTTGCCTTTGCCTTTTGAATTATCTAGGACAATACAGTGAATAAAAGATTTAGTAGCCGAAGTGAAAACAAAACTCTTCCTGCCTATTCTCTCGCTAACAGTACAATGAAGGCTCAATTTCATTTAACATCTTAGGATGCATTTACCTTTACTGACTCAATTTATAATGCAAATTACATTTTACACATGTATCTTAAATAATGTATGCCGCTCAGATGGAGAAATCCAGCCGGCCTTTCTGATTGGTAAGGATAGTGCTTTATCAGCCCTCGTTATATGCATTTTCCTTTTTTTTGCCCCTAAATCACAAGCAGTTAATTTATTTTCCCTTTTTCAATTATAGCTACGGAGAACTATGGAGCTATACCATATTTTTTGTTTTATTATGTACAGACTATGCAAATGGTGACTGAATTAATATGAAAAGAAATATGAAGATGTGTCTTCTAAGGTATTGCTCATCTAATGTGCAAAAGAAGATTCAGTTTACCTCACCCTGTAGGAGATAAGATACATGAATAAACAATAATACATTTTGAAGAGTGCGTTTAACATCTCTTTGTTTTGTCCTTGGTATGTCTATGAACCAGTGCTGGGTCATTCAGAGAATGGCTGATAGACTTATTCTCCTTCAAGCCACTATACTTCAACATGGCCAACACAGCAGACCAATGTTAAAGAGGAATGGCCATCAAGTAAAGTCTGACTTTGTATCTGAGAACAATGTGTATTTATTTGCACAAAAGGAAAATAATTTATAGTTATCAGCATCACTATTATAAAAAGTGTAGAGGACCAAAAAGCAGAGAACCAGGCACTTCTGCTTGTGTTTTTTGCACTTTTCCAGGTAAGGCCCGAGTTGACTTTTTTACTTATGGAATTAGATCTTGAACCCATAGAAGTAAGTCTTTGTACTCACAGAATAGAGCAGGGATGCCCAACCTTTTGGGCTTGTGAGCAACATTCAGAAGTAAAATGGGTTGGGAAGTATGAAAAATGTTCTTGGGATGTCAACTAAGTACTGTGATTGGCCATTTGATAGCCCATGTGTGGATTGCCAACCTACATTGAGGCTCTATTTGCCAGTGCACTTGATTTTTATGCAACCAAAACTTCCCTCCAATCCTGGAATTCAAAAATATGCACCTGCTTTTAGACCACTGAGAGCAACATCCAAGGGCTTAGAGAGCAACATGTTGCTCACAATCTACTGGTTGGGCATCACTGGAATAGAGTGTTGCACACACAAGTGGCTGAAGATAAGTATCCCCTGGAACGAATCTGCAATGTCAAGGTTGCAAGAATGCAAGTAGTAAGTAAGAGTTTCTAAGGGTTTCTCCCATGTTGCTTCTTCAAAAAATGAATGAAACCATTAGCAAAATATCGAAAAATTCTGGAAATGCATTGGTCAATAGGGTCAACCTTTTTTCAATTTTCAAATTTTTCTCACTCCAAATTCATTAAAGTCAATGGGCATTTTTTTGTGGCAACTTTTTTGCCTTAGAGACTTTTTTGTCTCAGCAAATTTTTTGTCCAAATACATTAACATCAATGGGTTTTTCTAATGGTGACTTTTTGTCTTGGCGACCTTTTTATCCTGGCAACATTTTTCACAGCATTTTCTTGCATGCTGCAAATTCATGACTGTTGAACAAATAAGAAGAAAGTGCTCCAGAATATCAGTATACATCACAGTGTAGATAGCTCACCAAGTTGAAGATGGGATCCAAGTGCACCAGCCCCAGGCCACAGGGAGTGAAAAAAAATAAATGTACAACAGTAAACGACACTCAGAGGAATCCACAGGGCCAAAAACATCAGTTAAAAATAGGTTTTTATTAATCAAAGTTAAAAACATCTCCTATGCATTTTGTTCCTCTACGTTACCTCATGGGCTGTCACCAGGTGTAAAATATCTTGCACAGTTTTTCCCTTCTTCAATAAATAACCACTGATATCGCAAGGGTCCCCACACCCCCTCAGGTTCTTTAAACGCATACCCCTCCCCCTTCTCCCTGTGTGTACCTTTTTCATCTTGCAGCAACCAGTGAGGGAGAGGAGTGAGAGCCCACAGTTCCGGTCAGGAGTGGGTCTAGGCCAGGGCCCACCAGGCTTTTTCTCTGTCTTTTGCCAGCCCAGTCAAACACTGTCAGGGAGCATTTAATGATAGGCAAAGAGCTATTTGGTAAAATGGGATCTATATTTTGTGAAACAAAGGTATGAAATTGTACATCATATTCCACATACACTTGTGGCAGAAACAATTATGATTCAACTAAAATTGCATGCACTAAAGTAACCAATGATCTTCAACTGGCAAAGTCTAAAGGTCACTGTTCCATGCTTATCTTTCTAGATCTCTCTGCAGCCTTTGGCACAGTTGACCGCCCACTCCTCCAAGACATTCTATACTCAGCTGGCATTCGTGACACTGCTCTCTCATGGTTTACATCTTACCTGTCTGATCAGTTGCCTTCTCTAACTCTACTTCTTCTATGTTCCCTCTGTCAGAGTTCCTTAAGGCTCTGTTCAAGGCCCTCACTCTATACTACCTCACTAGGAAAACATATTCAGTCATTTGGACTTCAGTATCACCTTTATGCTAATGACACCCAACTCTACTTGTTTACTCCTGACTTCTCTCCTTCTGTCCTTTCCCAAGTCACAGATTGTCTCTCTACTGTCCCCTTCTGGATTTCACAGAGCCACCTGAAACTGAACCTTTCAAAAACAGAACTGATTATATTTCCTCCAAGATCTTCCCCTGACCCTCAGATATCACTCACTTTAAACAACACTACCTTTCATTCCACCACACAGGCACAATGCCTAAGAGTTATACTAGATTCACACCTGTCTTTTTCACTGCTCATCCAAACATTTGCAAAATCTTGTCATATTCAACTGCGCAACATTGCCCGAATACGACCATATCTCAGTTCAAAATCAAAAAACACAAAACACTTATTCAGTCTCATATCATCTCCAGCCTTGATTACTGCAACCTACTCCTTTAAGGTATTCCAACAAGTCACCTTTCACAACTCCAATCTGTTCTAAATGTGACTACTACACTCATTCATCTATCTCACTGCTCAACATCAGCTGCTCCCATTTGCATGTCCCTTCACTGGCTCCGAATCTCCTCTAGAATCAAATCCATATCACTAACACTACATTCAACATCCCTATATTTCATCTTTGATCTCCAAATACACTCCATCATGCAACCTTCGCTCTGCTTCTGACCTTTGCCTCGCTTCTCCTCTCATCACTTCTGCCCATTCTTATCTACAAGACTTCTCTCAGACTACTGCTTCAAGCTGTCTTTCTTTCCAAACTTTCAAATGCTCCTTAAAGACCCACCTGTTTAAAGAAGCTTATGTATGCATCCAAAAACGGATGCAGGCATCAAAAATGGGACAACCACACCATTTCGCTAATTTTTCGGCAAATTCGGCCATCACTATTTATTTATTAAGGTTTGAGTTATGTTTTCCATGAAAATTCATGTTTTCAAATTGATTTTCATTTTAGTCAAAACTCACATTTTTGGATTTTATAAATTTTTTTAGTTTTAAAAAGAAAACCTTGATTTTTTGGGGATTTGTTATATTACAACCCTGGAAATATCTAGAATCTGAACATACACCATCTAAAACCTGTTGAGGTCATGAAGGAGTCAGTGGCAGAGGTCCCTTGAACCACTTGAAGATGTCAATAGCCTTCACGAGGTTCCAGTTTTTTTCAGAGGGTTTTGATCAATAACTCAATAAATTATTTGAGCGGGAAAACTCGATCAATTAAAGTTTTCAAGTTTCTCAAACTCCCAGAATCAAGTTTTTTTTCAAAAATAAGATACCATTCATGTTGTGAGTTCATTCGAGGTATAAAAAAACTTTAACACTAGACCTTTGCTAAATAACCCCCCTTTATCTTATAATACATTTTTAGCATATTTGCTATCTGAGCTTTGTGGAAGACTGTGGACAGCACTTCCTTAATGAATGCAAAGTCTTTCAGTACCTATCTGTTTATTGAATCAAGCAGTGAAAGGAATATACTGAAAATGCACTTTTTTGGTTTTTATCTAAAGATGAGTGCTTGGGTTCCACTTTGCCTTTATGTTTTCTTTTATTATTTTTTAATCTCCATTTGGAATCAATCTGTTTCAGGAAAATTTGAAAGGCACGGGTCTTGAGATTGAGTATCTGCTCATCTCTTCTTCAACTTGGAATGAGACCTGTTACCCAGAATGCTCGGGACCTGGGGTTTTCTGGATAATGGATAATTTCCATAATTTGGATGTTCATACCTTAAGTCTTCTAGAAAATAATGTAAACATTAAACCCAATAGGCTGGTTTTGTTTTGCTGGTTTTGCTTTCAATAAGGATTAATTATATTTTAGTTGGGATCCAAGGTAATGTTTTATGAATACAGTGAAAAAGGAAATTATCATACAAAATTCAGATTATTGGGATAAAATGGAGTCTATGGGAGATGACCTATTTCAGAGCTTTCTGGATAATGGGTTTCCGGATAATGGATCTCATACTTGTACCAAACTTAAAATGACTTGCTCCATTCACAAGATGGAGCTGTGTCATAGTCTTTCCCTTGTCTGTGATACAATGTGTTCCGCCGGGCTCGGAGTCTATAACTTTAACAGGTATTGTTTTAGGATGATATTCATCTCCGCCGTCAGGCTCTTTGACAACATACAGTAAGTAACTCCTTCCCCTCCACACTCTTGTCTATATTGATTCCACCAGGACAAAAAGATATATCTGCTAAACAAATTACATCAACTTGTAACAGCATGACCTTTAACAAGCAGAAAGTAGTAGTTGCCCTTTGAAGAAAAAGGAAGAGGCTGTCTCTCTCCCGGTATCACGAGATTGTGATATTCCACTTTCAGAAGAAGATGCATCTATCAAACCTTCGTCTTCTCTCATGTCACAGTCAAACAGTGACTCTGTTATCAGCGAGGATGAAAATGCATACCTCCAACAGGAGAGATCAGAGACGGAATCTGCACATGCCTGCCAGCAAATAAAATCAAAACAGCAGTAAGCTAACAGCTAAGCCATCTGAGCCCACATTTTACCATCTGGGAAAAAAAAAATCAGAAAAAAATTAAATTGTATCATGTCAATTTAAAAAAAAAAAAAAAAAAATACGGGCTCGTTATTTTAAACTGCTTTTTTTTTTTAAACTCAATTTGCAAAATGTCTCCCAGGACTGCGACTATATATTTTAGGTCTATGGTGCAATAATTATAGATTCTACTTTACAGCAATGTAAAAATTTCATGATTGAGGGTTATCGTTAAAGTCTGGCCTGCAAAATATCCGAAAGAATAAAATGAAGAAATTAAAATGGAGAAGGGGAAACGTTGCCAAATTCTGGTTGCCAGAAATGATTAGTAGAATTAGTAATGTCCTTTATTCATTTATATACAAGGTGCGTCTTTTTTTTTCTTATTTCAATTTTTTTTGTACTTATGACAGTGGAGAGATTGTTGTTTTAAAAATAAAATAAATATGACATTTCGTATACAGGTATCTGGAAAACCGTTATCGAGGAGGCTCTGAATTGCAGGAAGGCCATTTCCTATAGACTTAGGGGCAGATTTACTAAATTCGTGTGAAGGATTCAAATATTCGCGCGAATAGTCAAGAATAGTCTCAATTCGAGTCGTGTGACTATTCGAATATGCAAATTAAGTATTTTCTACCATGGAATATAGAATATTGGGGCGGATCAAATAGATCGAATAAATATACAGTATATATAAGCTCTCGACTATTTGCCCTTTAAATTTTTATTTGACTGCCTACTTCACCAGATTGATCCTACCAAATTGCAAAAGAAGCCTATGGGAAGCTCCCATAGGCTTTTTTTTCTGTCTTTTGCCGAATTTCAATCGTACAATCGAACGATTCGAATGTTCGATTCGAACGATTTTGCCGATTATTCAAGCGGTTTTTCACCAACTTTTCGTAGAATCGTTCGATTCTGGCGAATAGTCGAAAATTCGCTCTAAACCGGCAAAAATTTTATTTGATTTCTGCGAATATTTATTCGCCAAATATTCGCCAGTCGAATTCAACCCTCGACAATTCGACCCTTAGTAAATCTGCCCCTTAATTTTAAAGAAATACTTCACGTTTTTATTTTTACATGATAATAAAACAGTACCTTGTACTTGATTCTAACTAAGATGTAATCAATCCTTATTGGAGGAAAAATAATACAATTGGATTTATTTAATTTTTAAATTATTTTTAGTAGACTTTGCATACTGTATGGTGGAATTCTGGAAACTGTTATGCGGAAAACCCCAGTTCCCAAGCATTCTTTATAGCAGGTCCCATACCTGTATTGACAACTAGAGATACATAAACTGGGTACAGGTATGGGACCTGTTATCCAGAATGCTCAGGACCTGGGGTTTTCTGGCTCTTTCCGTAATATGGATGTACAAACCTTAAGGGGCAGATTTATCAAATTCACATGAATGATTTGAAATTCGATCGAATTTTCAAAAAGATTCGAATTTCGAATAAGGTTTTTGAGTACTAAAAAAAATTCGATAGTTTCGAATGATTCGAATAAAAATCTATTCGATCATTTGACCATTCGATGGTCGAAGTACTTGCCCTTTAAAAAAAAAAAATTTGATCGAATGTTTAAAATCGTTCGAATCGTTCGATATTCAAAGGATTTAAATTCAACTAAAATTCGACCAATGGTAAATCTGCCCCTAAGTCTACTAGAAAATATTTATATATATATTTATGTAAACATAAAATAACCCTAATAGGCTGATTTTGCTTCCAATAAGGATTAATTATATCTTAGTTGGGATCAAGTACAAGCTACTGTTTTATTATTACAGAGAAAAAGGAAATCATTTTTTAAAAATTGGATTATTTGATTATAATGGAATCTACTGGAGATGGCCTTTCCATAATTCGGAGCTTTCTGGATAAACGGTTTTCAGATAACGTTTCCCAAACCAAAAAAAAAAATAATTTCCCCTTTTCTGGTGCTTTAAAAGTTATCATAGAGATTTAGTCACAGTTAACAAAATACGGAGCGTTTAAGTTAAAAATATTTCACTCCCTGTTCTTACTGTGACCCATTTTATGGCTGTGGAACTGTTTAGATGTAATTTCCTCCAACAACTTACAGACAATCAAAGCAATGATCCACTTTTATTCATCATATGATAATTAACACAGACGCAGAAAAAATGCATGTTCAACATAAAGGCAAAGAAAATGTTACCTGTCTAGTTGCAGGAATAGTTGTGATGGAGATGATAGGATATAAATATAACTATATAAATATAACTACAGTACTTCGATAAAAAGACAAACATGGGTAAGATACCACATGAGATCACACTGTAAATTGATTGACCCCCCATAGGATTCCAAGAGGCATATTTATTTTTTATATTGGGTATATATAATCACAAGCATTGAAAATCAAAAGCTCATCACTTAAAACCTGAAGAATGTGATCCCGAACCTTAATTATCAACAATAGCTCACCCCCCAAGAATCATAAGGAACAATAGTGCATTGACTACACAAGGGAAGATAAAGTTGGCCAATTTGTCCAATATATACCGGCCTAACATCTACCCATATCTGAAGACCAAAATGTACAGGGTCTGACAGGACATGTTGGTAAATGTATCTGAAAGATGATCAATCTGGGGATGGTAAAACCTTATTCATTCCTGGACAATATCTCAACTGTCAAGAAATCAGATCTTTATGTGATTGGCCAGTTGTTTCTCTCCATGCATTGATCCACATGATTAAACTCATGGATCTACCCATAAGTAGTTAACTATACTGAATTACAAACCAATGGGGTGCCTTGGGGGGGGCGTGGATTTACCTGAATATATTTAGACCAGAGATATGTTACTTGTAGCTAGTAGCTACACCTCCCTTCAAACCTCAGTGCTGGTATTAGCCAACTCAACTGTCAAATTACACAGTAAGTACACGTATGGGACCTGTTGCCAAACTTGCTCAGAACCTAGTGTTTTCCAGATGAAGGATCTCTTACGATTGGCTTCCCAAACCCAGAACAAAACCTTTCTGCCTATAACAACCATCTTTCACTTTGGGAGAAGTCCTCTGCTACTCAGGTGCCACCAGGTCTTAATATGAGAGGACCAGGGAGAGAGTTCTGGGCAGGCAAGGGAACCACAAGTTATACAGAAATGGAGCATATTCCAAATCTCAGGCAGGGTCAATACCAAATGGGCAGAGCAGTTCAGATTCAGGAAACAAGAGTGTAGTCAGGGTCACAGACTGGGTCAATACCAAATGGGCTGAGCAATACAGCAGCAGAAGACAAGAGCGTAGTTGGTAAACAGCCCAGGTCAATAACAATATGCAGTGTAAATAAGGAATCCATAAGAATGTTCAAATACAGGCAGAGGTCAGGACAGGCAGCAAGACAGGACTTGGTCAGGAACAGGCAGGGTCAAAACAACTATAAACACACAGAAATTGAAGCCAGACCTTTATGTTGGGCAACTTGCAATTGGTGCCGTACCATTAAATATTTGAACGCCATGCCAAACCGCAATGATGTCACCTGCGCCACCACCTCAAACCCGGATGCGAGCAGCACAGCTATTCTTTTACTATGTGCCACGGTGCTGTTGAAAGAAGTGGCAGGCGTCCCCACCATGGGTGCCACTGTCCCCGTTGCGCCCCCACTAGACCACCTGGGTGAGTTCTTACAGGATCTTTCCATAATTTGGGTCTTCATACTTCGTCTACAAATCATGTAAATAAACCCAATAGGCTGGTTTTGCTCCCAATAAGGATTAATATATCTTAGTTGGAATCAAGTACAAGCTACTGTTTTATTATTCCTAAGAAACTTTTTGGGATTATTTGGCTAAAATTGAATCTATGGGAGACAATCTTTCTGTTATTCTGAGCTTTCTGGATACCAGGTTGCCATATGATGGATCCTATACCTGTAAAGTTGAAGGAGGAAGTGTTTTTTGTTGTTTATCATCAGGAAGATATAAGTTTAAGATGATGCTGAAACCACAGAGATCCACCATCTCCTTCAAAAATTTCAAAGCTCTTTGTATTCCAGGAAGCTGGTAGTCCTTATTCAGCAACAGCAGCTGAGAGCAACATGATATAGAAACTGAAATGATTGTCCCATGCAGTGGTAAGAGCAGATCAGCTCTGTACCTGATATATAATTACTGCCCAGAGTGAATTAAAATATAATTGATGCATTGCTAGGTGGTAGCTTGAGCATTACAAAGCTTAAAAGGCGTAACAAGTAGTGAATGTAAAAGCCATTTTCTATTTCATCCTTTCTCCTACCCAGATTAAAAGCAGTATAGTGGCCCCAGGAAAGTAATCATCTGTTGTAATCTCTAAATGGAGATGGGTGTTAGAGCTTTTAACTGAGAACTAATGAAAATGAATGGTATGAAGCTAGAAAGCAACAATATTTGAAAATGGGGGGATGGAAGGGTTGATCAGACACAGTACTGAGAATCTGATGGTAGTTCCCAAGAAGAACAGTTAACCAAAGAGTTGTTGACCTTGAACAAGGCAACTAGAAACTACAGTTATGGAATCCAGTTCTGGAAACCCATTATCCAGAAAGCTCAGAATTATGATATGGTCAGCTCCCTTGGACTCCATTGTATCCACATAATAATATTATTTCCTATTTCTCTTTTTTGATTTGATCCAAACTAAGATATCATGGATCCTTCCCCGAAGCAAAACCAACCTATTGGGTTTATTTGATTTGATTTTAGTAGACTTAAAGGTCAAGGAAAGTGTAAAATAGAATAAGGCTAGAAATGCTGTATTTTGTATACTAAACATAAACATGAACTTACTGCACCACAAGCCTAATCAAACAAATGATTTATGCTTTCAAAGTTGGCCACAGGGGGCTGTCATTTTGTAACTTTGTTATACATCTTTGCAAGACCAAGACTGTGCACATGCTCAGTGTGGTCTGGGCTAAGCTTAGGGGTCATCATAAATTATCAAAACATGGAGACAAACAAAACTGCTTGAGTTCTGCATGGTTGGGAAGTAAGGCGGGGGTTCCTCCTGCTGTTCATAAGTATAATTGTTTTCCTGAGGGACCGTCTGGCAATTCCTATCCACAAAAGTAAATGAAGGGAGAATTTCACTGCATACAGTCAGAAAGTAAAAATGGGATTTAATTTTTTTGCCTTTCCTTGTCCTTTAAGGTATGAAAATCCAAATTATGGAAAGATACATTATCCGGAAAACCCCAGGTCCCAAACATTCTGGATAACTAGTGAAAAAGAAATGTATTGGTCTGTAAAGCAAAAAAAACTCCTTGAGATGTTATAAAATGATATTTTATATTAAGGTACAAAAAGGGATCTTTCCAGTGAATGTTTCGTCAAGCAGTTGTAGTGATTAGGGATGGCGCGAACTGTTCGCCGGCGAACTTGTTCGCGCGAACATCAGCTGTTCG
>CM044441.1:137435143-137467549 GCA_024363595.1 Xenopus borealis
GGAGGCACCCGGTCAGTTATTTTGGTGAACGGAGTGCGGGAGGACTTGTTGGACTTTTTTATATATATACATACAAATGTAATTCAAGTTTCTCTACTGTCTTAATAAACAAGTCAATCTGACACTGTTACAATATGCCAAGTGAAATTTTACGAAGTATTTAACACAGATCGTAATCTCTAAATCATTCTGTGAAATGTATTCTTGTTGCCTTCAAATACTGCAGAAGTGGCACCAAGCAATTTAGTGAAAGAGCTGCTGTTAGAATACTAAACGCATCAGTTGACACCAGCTACATCTGACTTGCGGTCTTATTCAGTAATTAATATCTATGTTAATTGTATTTTTATGTTTGCCTAGTTCGTTTGCACTTTCCTGTCCTCTTAAATGATGTATTTCTACAATAATCTGCGTTGGCTGGGATGAGATTGCCGCGGAATATATTATGAGTAATTACGACAGAAGCAATGGATTTGTCCTATTGTTATTTACATTAATTTCATAAACTTATGTAATGCAGCCTTGAACTCGCATAGAGTTTCTGATGTCAAACTTGTATAAAAAACTGCAATGCTTTCATTTCTTTCAAAAAAATCAGTGGAATTCCATGGGGACCTTGGACACTAAAATCCTTTATTGCTGTTAAAGTAACTGCTCGTCGGCAGAATACTAAAGGTTATTTAAAGTTGAACTTAAAGTTGGTACTGAAGCAACTGTCTGAGTCATTATTTTGCCTTTATCTGTTGGACTCAAGAATAACTGGCATGTTCTAAGTTCTAAAATCACTGGTGTTGGGGGTACCAAAAATGTTAGGGGTACTTCTTCTTCTTCCACATGTTCTTTCTTCAAAATCCTTGGGGCCGATTCATGGGCAGTAGAGCTCTAATGGGCTTACAGGATCAAAGTCCTTTTGCAGTAGGGCCTGGCGAGTTAAAGGTACGGCGACGCACTTAAACAGTATGACTGTGTAACAAAAGCTCACCCTGGTGGTCTAGTGGTGCCACGGGGCGCCCGCTGCTCCTCTTCTGTCTTGCCGGCATCTTAGTGCGCGTGCGGCGTTTTATAGCGTATGCGCGCTGACGTGTCTACTTCTTTAGTTTAACTTTCCTTGTCCTTTAAAGCTATAGAAAAAACATATGCCATGGTCCAAGTCTTCCTGTTCCCCGGGCCTCCCACAAACATAGGGTCTGCTTCCATTATAGTTACGTCACTGAACAGGAGCACTAGCCTGGGGTATCAGGTAAGTAATTACCTTCACTTGGGGATGTCTAACATTTGGCACGACCCCAGTGATTGAAGCTTTCCTTCTCCTTTAAAGTTGATGGCCTTTACGGATAAAAATGGTAGAGTTTTTAAACTTATGTAATAACACACACAGTTTGTTTTTGTCCAGTCGGCTGTTTTCATTATTCTGACTGCACTTGAACATTAATATCTGATTATTAGTGTATATGGGGTACAGGGATAGGTAAAGCTTTGCCCATGTTTGTCTATAATATAAGACAGTAGACTACATTAGGACTTGCATTGGTTTTGACATGAACAACTGATCTTCAGTAGAAATGGCTACTATCCCATTACTAGTGTATAGGATAGTATTACATTATATATTACATGATATATTGCTGTTATACCATTATAAACAAAATCGTCGCCTAATTTGGCCATTTGTGACTGACACATTCCCTATCTGTTTTATTGGTAAGAATGAACAGATATTCTAAAAAGAATAGGATTGGCCATGCTGGAAAGATTCCAGATTCCAAGATGAGAAAGATTCACCCAAATCCTAATTTGCATATGCAAATTAGGGGAGGGAAAGGAAAAAGTGGGAAAAAATCTTTTACTTCCTTGTTTTGTGATGAAAAGTCATGTGATTTCCCTCCCTGCTCCTAATTTGCATATGGAAATTAGGGGGCAGATTTACTAATGGTCGAATTTCTAAGTAAAAAAACTGCAAAATTCGACCATCAAATTTTTTTAAAGGGCTTTTTCAATCGAATAGGTACGTTTTCACTCAAATAAAAATCATTCAAATCGTTCGATCACATCGTCCGAATCGAAACAATTTTGCGCAAAATCCTTTGAATTTCTAGGACTGTCAGGAATCTGCTGGAGACAGGAGCCTAAGTGCTGGATAACTCAAGTTTATTGAACAAAAAAATGAACAAAAATACACAGACCTTGCTGGATACAAGAACCAAGTCCAAAAAACAGGCTGAAATCAATAGGCAGGCGGCATACAAGGAGAAACCGTTTCCAGGCAGAATGATCAGGACGGGCATTCACAAAAATCCAAATGCAGGCCAAGGTCAAAACTGGGAAATCAATACAAGAAAGGATATGGAACAAGACAAGGTAGCAGGACACAAGATTCAGGACACAAGATTCAGGACACAAGATTCTGGACACAAGATTCAGGACACAAGATTCAGGACACAAGATTCTGGACACAAGATTCTGGACACAAGATTCTGGACACAAGATTCTGGACACAAGATTCAGGACTCAAGATTCAGGACACAAGATTCAGGACACAAGATTCAGGACACAAGATTCAGGAATCAAGATTCTGGACACAAGATTCTGGACACAAGATTCTGGACACAAGATTCAGGACACAAGATTCAGGACACAAGATTCAGGACACAAGATTCTGGACACAAGATTCTGGACACAAGATTCAGGACACAAGATTCTGGACACAAGATTCAGGACACAAGATTCTGGACACAAGATTCTGGACACAAGATTCAGGACACAAGATTCAGGACACAAGATTCAGGATACACTGCATGGAGTATTATGACTAATAATCCAGCACAGGATGGTCGGGAAAACAAGCTTATATAGTGCTGTAATTGCCAATAGCCCTCAGCTGGATTGGGGGTGTGCACTACCACTGACTGGCCTGGAAATAGCAAATCCAGAGATCTCCAGCCAGGCCAGCACCACAACACCTCCTGTGGCTCAAACGGAAAGAGCAGCACCTTGAACCCAAAAGGCCCCTGGTTTGAAATCTGGGAGTTCCTTACAAAGACTTACAAAAAATTTCAGGACAGGTTCTTGGACAGGGGTCCCCAACCTTTTTTGCTTGTGAGCCACATATAAATTTAAAAAAGAGTTGGAGAGCAACACAAGCATGAAAAAGTCCATGGGGATGTCAAATAAGAGCAAACAAAACTTGCCTCTAAGCCAGTAATTCAAAAATAAGCACCTGCTCTGAGGTCACTGGGAGCAACATCCAAGGGTTTGGAGAGCAACATGTTGCTCGCGAGCTACTGGTTGGGGATCACTGTTCTAGGAGGTCCCCCATAGGCTAAAATGGCAATTCCGCAGCTTTAAGGTGGGGAAATTCGAAGGATTTTAAAGGGCCAATACTTTAGAATTTTTTCTATTTGAATCGAATTTTGGCCTATTCGAAAGTCGAAGTAGGCCAAATTTTTTTAAAATCGAATTTTATTCAAATATTCACTTCAACCCTTAGTAAATGTGGCCCTAGGATTTGGATTTAGCAAGATACAAGGATTCAGCTAAAACCAAATACTGCTGAAAAAGGCAGAATCCTGGCAGAATATTGAATTGAATCCTGGATTTTGTATATCCCTAATTTTATCAGGAGCCAGTTGGACTGCCTATATATGGGAGGAAACCCACACAGACATGGGGAGATTTAGTGATATATAGGTCGGGTATTTCTCAACCTCCTCCCCCACACCCTCTCACCCTAACCCAACCCATCCCGCTGCGACATTACTAAAGGGGCAGGCACAGATCTATAAATTGACAGCAATGTCAGGTCACAGGCAGGGAGAGCAGAATGGAGCTCTCAACCTGAACTGGTGACATTAATTTTTTTGCCATATCTGGCCCAAACCCATGGGTTTGGCTCGGCCCTCACATCATCAGGGTGAACATACAAACTCACAGATAGTGACCAGGCTGGAATTGAACTCAGGACACTAACTCTGCAAGGCAGAAGTATTATCCAGTGATCCATCATGCCACATTAAACTTGTCATTGCAAGTGACCCTACATAGACCGGCAGGGAATCAAAGAGAAGATATCAAGAGTCAAGAGTGAGTTTCTTGTCATTTCATCCATACACGTACAGTACACAGTGAAACTGTGCTCTAGGTAGGACATGGTGCTACACACAACAGGACAACAGACGAAAAGTGCAAGTGCAAAAATGGGCAACTACTGCAAAACAGGACAGCGTAGTGCAGGGACAGGAAAAGACAGTACTGGGATAAACCCTGACTGATATCTCCTTTATTGTATTGTTTATTTTATGTTGCATTCGTTTATATTTATTATGCCAAAGTATGCATTTTTTTTGGCAGGTATGATATCATCATTTCAAAACAATACACAAAAATCCCAAAAGCATGCTATTTACATAAAACAAAGTTTTATTAATACATGATTAAAATATCAAACAAACCCCATATGGAGCCTAAGGCTTTACCTCTAATTGGTCATTAGAGGACCCATAGCATGTGACTAGTTATACTTTGATGGCTTTTCCCAAGTAGTTACATGGTGGATATAGATGATATCATAATTTGCATATTTTGTCCTCAAATGTGGATAAAAAAAAATAACAAAGTACAACTAAGTACAAGAAGCCATAAAATGAGCATAATCAGGACTGATTGCAAAACGATAATGAGGCAAGCATATGATTGCATGGCAGTGGGAGCAATAAACACCCAATAACTCCTAAGCACTGAAGAACAATGGAAACAGGCAGCATATTGTGATTTACATAATCATGTATAGGCAGACTGGCTAATAATGAGGCTACACCCGACCTTCTCTGGAGAACAGCTGGGTGCAAATATCCAAGAGGAACCAATTACAGGGAAGAATTAAAGCTGTGCAAACGTACTACCTCCGTGCAATGGAGACTATGTCGATGGCGGCATCATTATAACTGTAAATTGGATGAGTTAACAAGCTGCAGTGGCCCCTGATGTGGATGGCTCTGGAGTCTGCCGACTGTTAAATGATGCAGAATTCCATATTGCGGATAAGCAGTAATTTATTCTGTTCTTTAAATGCAATCCTCAGTTTGTCATTTAGCAGAGGAAAGAAATCCATCCACTGATTCTTGTATGGGCATATTTGTGCCAACGTGTCTGACGCCTCCAGCCCTGGAATATTGGTTGGCACAGCTGGTAGTAGGGGGGCGCCACAGGTGCAACACTTACATCTTCAGATTTTATTTTAATCATATAGATATGATAAACACCACTGGTAAGTGCCTGGATGGAGCGAGCACATACTTTTTTCTCTCCAAACTAGAATTTCCCTTGTTGGTCTGAGTGGGGTCTATACTCCTGACAATTTTACACAGATAGATGGTCTTCGTTTCAAAATGTGTATTATACACACACACAAGCTGGGCTGGGGATTTTGGTTTCTATATTTTATCATGGCCAGTATCTGTTTATTGACTCTAGTGCCGTACATGGTGTCTCTTCAGAAAGTGCTGTTTTTTAAAGGGGATCCCCACCCAAAAATTGGTTATAGCAACAAGTGTATTTTTTTAGTTGTGATATTGGTGTGTAGGGGCATCTCAGGTCATTTTGCCTCGTCATGTACTTTCAGAAAGAGCCAGCACTTTAGGATGGAACTTCTTTCTGGCAGGCTGTTGTTTCTCCTACTTAAGGGATCCTGTCATGGTAAAAAAAATGCATCAGTTAATAGTCCTGTTCCAGAAGAATTCTGCATTGAAATCCATTTCTCAAAAGAGCAAACAGATTTTTTTATATTTCATTTTGAAATCTGACATGGGGCTACACATATTGTCAATTTCCCAGCTGCCCCAAGTCATGTGACTTGCTCTAATAAACGTCAATCACTCTTTACTGCTGTACTGCAAGTTGAAGTGATATCACCCCCTCCCTTTCCCCCCACCCAGCAGCCTAACAAAAGAACAATGAGAAGGTAACCAGATAACAGCTCCCTAAAGGTGGCCATACACGGGCAGATAAAAGCTGCCGACAGACTGTGTCGGCAGCTTATCTGCCCGTGTGGGGGGCCCTCCGACGGGCTTTCCCGATCGATATCTGGCCGAAAGTCGGCCAGATGTCGATCGGGCAGGATTAAAAATCCCGTCGGATCGCGGCCACATCTGTTCGTTGATGCGGTCCCGCGATCCGACCGCCCGTACTGATCTGAACGTTGGGCCCTAGGGCCCACGATCGGATCAGCCCGATATCGCCCACCTCAAGGTGGGCATATCGGGGAGAGATCCGCTCGTTTGGCAACATCGCCAAACGAGCGGATCTCTTTGTGTATGGCCACCTTAACACAAGATAACAGCTGCCTGGTAGATCTAAGAACAGCACTCAGTAGGCCAATTCGTGGCGAATTTCCGACATTCGCCGATGGTGAAAGTTTCGGGAAAACGCTCACGAAAATTCGCTGTGTGTTTTCTTTCGCCGCGCGTCTCGTTTCGTCGTGCGCCGAGTTCGTCGCTTCACTTCAAAACAGCACAATCTGTGCAGTGAAAAATATTTTTAAAAATAAATGAATATATATTAAAATATGCCTTTTTAATGTTTCACTATTTTAAATAATAATCACAGATGTTTTTAAGAAGCTGACAAAATGGGAGGCCTTTTTTTCTTTTGAAAAGATAAGAGTCCAGTAACAATGCAGGGCATGTGTGTAACTAAGTGAAACACGTGTAAATTGCTCTTCTCATTGACTCCAATGCTATTCAGCACATTCACACACAAAGCAAAAGAAGCCATTTTTTACAATTTTTTTTCACATTTCCATACCTCCCAACATTTTGGAAGTAAAAAGAGGGACAGAATTTTTTTTTTCCACACGGAGCGCTGCAACATTTTGACCACACCCATTTTTGTGGCCACACCCACTAATTAACATGTTCGTTTTACCAAATTTGGCAGGTTATGAAAGTTTGAAAATATTTCTCCTTATCTAAACTGTTACAAATACAATCAATTACTTATTTTATTATATCAAAATTGTTAAAAAGCATCTTTTTTGCACCTGTTAGCTGTTCTTCTAGGCTCTCTGCCAAAAGCCAATTAAGTTGGGGGTATGCATTTCACCTGGCAGTTTTATTACATTGCACTGTGTGTCAAAACTATTCTGACATGCGTCAAAATAAGCGCGTGCCAACTTGGGCTCACGACAAAACATCAGTGCGACTCGTTACGCAAATTTTTTCGCCGTTTCGCGAATTTCGCTGAAAATTTTAGAATTTTTCGGCGAAGCAAAACGCCACAGATTCGCCCATCACTACTCAATAGTAAAACCCATGTCCCACTGTGTACTATTCAGTTACATTGAGAAGGAAAAACAACAGCCTGCCAGAAAGCAGTTCCCTACTAAAGTGCTGGCACAAGTCACATGACCGGGGCAGCTGGGAAATTGACAAAATGTCTAGCCCCATGTCAGATTTCAAAACTGAATATAAGTTTGCTCTTTTGAGAAATGGATTTCAGTGCAGAAGTCTACTGGAGCAACACTATTAACTGATGTGCTTAAAAAAAAAAACATGTTTTCCCTTTAAATAAATGTATAAAAGGAACTTTCTACCAGCAATACAAAACGTTACTTCTAGCCATAGCTCTTCTCTCATCATTCTGAATATTTTATTTCTTCCATAAATATCTGTATGTAATTGCACTGGGGTTCATTTGATGGGGTTGAGCTTGATGGACTTTTTTCAACCCAACTACTGCATATACCCAGCTCGGGTGTCTTCACTAACAGTCATTATGTGAGTTTTTGCTAGGGCTGAGCCTTTAATAACACCATGGGGGCAGATTTACTAAATTCACATGAAGGATTCGACGTTCGATCGAATTTTCAAAAAGATTCGAATTCTCGATTGTTTTTGAAGACCACTTCGGCCAGTGAATTTTGAAAATTCGATCGAATCGAATGATTCGAATAATTCGAATAAAAATCTATTCAAATATTCTCCTATTCGACAGTCGAATGACTTCCCCTTTAAATTTTTATTCAACTGCCCAGTTCGCCAGATCAAAGCTACCGAATTGGGTTTCATTATTTTTGATCGAATAAAAATATTCGATTGAATGGTTAAAATTGGATTCGAAGGATTTTATCGATCGATCAAATATTTGCATTCAACCAATTGAATTTCCGGTAAAATCCTTCGAATTCAAAGGATTTTTATTCGAAGGATTTTAACTCCCCAACAATTCACAAATATTCCCATGGTCGAATTTGAGTTTTTTTTAACCCTTGAATTCGACCCATAGTACAGTAAATCTGCCCCATGTGTATTAACCCCATTATGTTGACGGTGCAGCCCTCCAGCCTATATTATACCTGGAACTTTGCCAATAAATAAAAATAATCCCCCATCAACGAATGTCACATTACCTCTCGGAATAAAACATTTTTTTTTTTTAAAGTAGAAAACAAGAGTTCTCGGGGTCAATTAGTTAATGAGATACAGAATTCCGGTGCATAATTCAATTGCAAAAACATCAATAAAAAGATGTAATTTCTGAGATCACCAAGTCAAGTAGGCGAGCGTATTAGACGGCGCAGAGTGGGGCTGCTTGGCAATCACAGCACCCTCGCTTCATTCTAATAAGAAATGATGAATTACATTGCAACTTCAAAAGAAATCGTCGGGAATTGTTAGCAGGTTTATTAAGGTTTTCTGTTTTTCATTGAAAGTTTTGGGTGTACATATCACAATGAGCAACATCAAAAAATCAGACTTTCTGCCTGTAATTTCGCTTCCACCCTGTCTCCCTGCCTTTGGGATTCGCTCTTTCCCTTTCATCAGCGGCCATTTTTAGCAGCATGCAGTAATTTCATGGCTCATTGCAAGCTCTGAAAACCTTTGAAACCACAAATGCTAACCTACCTGGCCTGCAGCCATTTAGGAAGAGATTAATTTAGCAAACAGAAGCAAAACACTTTCTACTGCTAGACTGTGCATAATTTCACTTCTATCTATATTTATTTTACAGTGAGCAGAGTAATGACAATTTCAGTAATTGCAGCCCTGTAAAAAAAAAAAAAAAAAAAAAAAAAAAAACTTGCCTACCTAGCTTATCTCCGTATCACAAGACTGTGAGTCAGTCAGATTAGAAAAAGGAGCAGCGTGCAAATCTGCTCTAGTTGCCTTCCAAAATTATGTGCTTTGTATTAAAAAAGAGGGGAAAAAACTCAATAGCGCTTATTTGAATACCTATCTGGAGCACAGGAATCTGCTGTTGTGGGGTTTTATTATTTTTTTTTCCAAGATGTGTCATAATTTTACTGCTAGGGGATTTATCTGCCCTATGTATTTTTTTTTTTTTGGATAAAAACGGACAGAGCATTTGAAAGATGCACTGGGTTTGGGTGCCAGGGCTTGTTTACGGCATGCTCTGGTCTCATATTTCTGCTATTGAGCTGTCAAGCGTTAGAACACAAGCAAATGTCCGTCTGGGGTGAATCCAAGCTATTGAGCTTGGAAACAAGTCAGATTTCTGATTATTCTCGCAAATGGTTCTCATCAAAATAAAAACTAAAGGCAAAATTATCTCCTAGATTTTTGCCGTATATTAAAAAATGATTTGTCCATTGTTGGAAGAAGTGCTTCTCCGGCATGGCCTTCATTTCCAAATGTCACCTTGTATTTTTCAGCAATTATAGGCTCAAATAAATCAGGTCTTTCCAGTCAATTGTCTTATGGCACAGATAAAAACAAAAACATACCCTCCGTGGTATAAATTTCTCTAGATGAACCTACCAGGACTCTTGAAAAGGAAGGTATACTTTAGTTGTGTCTTTGTTTATTCATCACTAAATTATAAGGTTTGGCTTACTTTGTGCATAGAACCTTTTCTACCGTGCAGTAATTGGTTATGGAATGAATGTGGGAATGGCCACACTGCTTCTTTTCTGTTAAATCAGCATCCCAAATGGTCATAAATATAGTACTTTTTCTGTCCATCTCTGAATAATGTGTAAACAGAAGCAGGTTTGTATGAAATTATATGTGATCACTCCTAATAATCCACTCACACCTTAATGTATATTTGGAAACCAAAATCACTGCAGGGGGGACAATTTGATAGGCAGCCCCCTAGTAACCATAAGTGCTAACCCTTGACCCTGACTGGTGTTCTTCTACTTAAAAAAAATAAAAAACAGCCCCAGTTTTGGTCTCCATTACTCAAAAGGAATATTATTGAATTAGAGAGTCCAAAGAACAACTATCATGAACTGCACCCTAAATCCAGAACCCAAGCTAAGCTCCCTGCCTATATGGCTGCCTTTCACCTCGGGAGGAGCCCTCAGCTAATTGGATGCCGCCGGGTCTTATTGAGAGAGGAGCAAAGCTAAGGGTTCTGAACAAGCTAAGGGCCACGATTGTCTCACCAGGAAAACAGGTGGAGGAACGACACTTGGAACAGGCAGGCCGGCCAGCACAACAGAGAAGGATAGGAGAATGTAGAATAGTCAGTGGACAGGCAAAGGTCATATTGGAGAGGTCAGAGTAGTCACAGGCAAGCTAAGATCAGGATTGGAGATATTAGAGTAGTCACGAAAAGCAAGGGTCAATACACAGTAGATCAGATAAGATTCACAAAAAATATACACCCAGGAATGCTACAAATTGAACCTAACAAAGGGCAATCTCTTGTACACTGAATTCCCCTTTTATACCATTTGAATTTTGTGCGTGACATCATCACACTGGTGCATAAACCTGGAAGTGAGCCTGCGCACGCGCCATAGGGGGAACCAGACACAGAAGGGAAAGGAGAAGCGCAGTGGGCATCCACGCCGATGGAGCAGTGGTGGATCCGGATGTCCTCTAGACCACGAGAACAACTAAGTTATTAAAGGGTATGGAAAGTCTTAGCTGTGAGGAAAGACTGGCCAATTTGGAGATGTTCACGCTGGAAAAGAGGTGCTTGATGGGAGATATGATAACTATGTATAAATATATAAAGGGATAAAATACCCTATTTAATGCTTTATTTACCAATAGTTCCTTCCAGAAGACACAAGGTCACCCATTCCAATTAGAAGAAAGAAGGTTCCGCCTAAATATTCAGAAAGGGTTATTTTACAGGGAGAGCAGTGAAGATGTGGAGTCCTCTCCCTGAATATTAGAAGATATATTAATGAAAGTGTGGAGTGCTGCCCATTTTGGATTTCTAGAAGTAATTCCAAGTGGAGAAGAACATGGGGGCAGGAGAACCCTACTTGTTAAGAGTAGAGAAAGGTGTGTGTTGCCTGAATTTGTTTGGAATAGATAAATTAGATGGCTTCAAGAAGGGGTTAGATGGCTTTTTAGCAAGAGAGAGAAAATACAGGGCTATAGAAAATAGCTCTTAAAGGAATATTTTCCCTCTGAGGCAAATCAAGGAGGCTTTAGAAGAAAGGTTTTTGCTTTCCTCTGGATCAACTAGCAGTTAGACAGGTTAAATATAGACATAAACCAGTAAATAGTGAGCTAGGGGGTCAACATTTCTACAATTTCGGTAACCCATATCAACCAGTCAGATATATGCAAAGTTGAGCAAATATACTTTCTCTAAGTCCCCCTCACAACCTTTTGCACCGAGCCCATCATCACCATAAGGCAAATATGTCATCCCTCCCTTACACAGGCCATGACTGTCAGCCGCCGCGAGATAATCTGCTTATCCCAACTGCAACAAATAAGATAAAATGCAAGTTAAGAATAACGGCGAGGCGCATTCGCTGTTGTAAAAAGTAATTAGAAATTAACAAAGAATCTACATAAATACAGTACATGCCTTCCGGCTACCAACAGGATAGATTTGTACGATTCTGCTAATTAACGTATAATTAACCAATTAACTGAGATGTAATTATAACTAAATCAGTTTGCATGGTTATGTATGCCTTTCCATAAATACATAATCTATTGTACTAGTGATTGTGTTATATATATACTGCGTGCGTCTCAGGCACTTCACTTCCAACTCGAATGCCGTAGAAATGACGCTATATAATAAAGAAATTGTATGAAATGTATAAATCACATTAAAACTCAACTATTTATGCAGCAAGCTTTTGTAAACTATATATAGCTTTTATTTATAAATAAATATATATATATATATATATATATATTTATGCACAAAATCCATGACTATCTTGTAAATTATATCCTTATAAACGGTGAGTAGTGATGTCATCAGATATAAATGGTGAGTAGTGATGTCATTTCTGTCACATGACTCACTGAAACTTGCGTATTACAATAAAAAAAGTACCCCCAGTTACGAAATATGAGGATATTAAAAGTTATCTCAGAGTTCCATGACCTCGGCCTTCAGCCTTGTGTTTTTATATGGTCATGAAACTCCCTGGTAACTTAAAATGTCCAAGGGGGTACTTTATTCAATATAAATAGTGATGGGCTAAATTATTCGCCTAGCTCGAATTCGCTGCAAATTCCCGCGATTCGCCACTGGCGAAATGGCTGTGAAAATTTACCAGAGAAAATTCGCCGGCATCAATTTCCGTTTTTTTTTTCAGAAATTCACGAATTTTTGTGAAAATGGTCGAAATTCACGAATTTATAGTGAAAACTTTTGAAATTCACAAATTTATAGTGAAAACGTTTGAAATTCACAAATTTAGTGAAATAGTTAAAAATTCACTAATTTATCGTGAAATTGCTTGAAATTCACAAATTGATAGTGAAGTGGTTCCAATTTCACAAATTTTTTGTGAACACGGTAAAATTTCACGAATTTTTCATGAAAAAGGTAAAATTTTACGATTTTTCTTGAACTTTCCAATTTCGCTATTTTTGTGAATTTTTCGCCATTTCGGCAGAGCGAAATGCCCCAGATTTGCTCATTACTGAATATAAATATATATATAGATATTTATATCTATATATAAAAAAATGGATACTGTTACACTCTAGGGACTTATAGAAAAATGAAAAAGATTTATTTAAATCGACGTTCAGGCTCTCACTGGAGTCTTTATCAAGATATGATATATGAGAGAGAAATAAGAACAATAATAGCTATACTCGCTTACTTGGGTACACCCTGCAAAAAAAGTACAGGTATGGGAGTTGGGGCTTTCTGTATAATGGATCTTTCTGTAATTTGGATAATACCTTAAGTTCATTTACAAGTTGAGCCATTTGGAGATGTTAAAAGCCTTCCAAGATATGGTGAAATAAAAAAAATAATGTTTATTTACTATTTCAACATTTCAGTCCTGGAGAACTCAATGATAGATTTCATTAATTAAAAGGGTGGTTCGGCTTTAAGTTAACTTTTAGTATAGAATGAATAATTCTAAGCAATTTTTCAATTGGCCTTCATTTTTTTTCTATTTTTTTTGTTTTTGAATTATTTGCCTTCTTCTTCTGACCCCACCTAAAAACAAATGCTCTGTAAGGCTACATATGTATTGTTATTGTTACTTTTTATTACTCATCTTTCTATTCAGTCCCTCTCCTATTCATATTCCAGCCTCTTATACAAATCAGTGCAGGGTTGCTAGGGTAATTTGTACCTTAGGAACCAGATTGCTGACATTGCAAACTGAAGAGCTGCTGAATAAAAAGATAAATAACTCAAAAACCACAAATAATAATAAAAAAATCAATTGGAATTTGTCTCAGAATATCCCTCTCTACATCATACTAAAAGTTAATGTAAAAGTGAACAACCTTAAATGAAAGTATAATTAACCAATTAACTGAGATGTAATTATGACTAAATCAGTTTGCATGGTAATGTATGCCTTTCCATAAATACATAATCTATTGTACTAGTGATTGTGTTATATATACTGCGTGCGTCTCAGACAAATCACTCCCAGTTTGAATGTATAAAATGTATAAATCACATTAGAACCCATCAGTTGGGGAAAAAATTGGAGAAACTGTTATAAGGAGATTATTTATGCAGTTCCAGCTTTCAAATGGGGGTCACTGGCCCCATCTATAAAAAAACAAATGCTGTGTAAGGCCACAAATGTATTGTTATTGCTTCTTTTTATTACTCATCTTTCTACTGAGGTCCTCTCCTATTCATATTCCATTCTCTTATTCAAATCAATGCTAGGGTAATTTGGACCCTAGCAAAAACAGTTACAAGGAGATTATACAATGTGCAAAATATATAGCTTCATAGCTTTGTTCTTCATGATTGTAGTATATATACATACATATATATATAAAAAGCACCCGCACTCTTGCTCCAAAGTTCGTTTGTGGGTGCTCGGTCAATTGTAATTGTAAATTGCCTATAGAAGGACCCGCACTCCATATCTTGTGTCTCAAACTTTTATTAATCCATTATTTAGTGCATCCAACGTTTTGGCCGTCTTTGGGGCTTTTATCAAGGATAAAGGCCCCAACGAGGGCCGAAACATTGGATACACTAAGGGGCACATTTACTAAGGGTCGAATTGAATTCAAATTGAAGGGTTTTAAAGTAATTCGAATTATCAAATGATCGAATAAAAAATGTTTTTATCGTTTGAATCGAACGATTTTAAGCATTCTATCAAATTTTTTATATTCACTCAAAAAAACTTGGGAAAATCCTATGGGAGCTTCCCATAGGCATATATAGCAATTAGGTAGGTTGAAAGGACACCTATGGGGCTAAAAAGTTTCCCCAAACCGAAGGTACGGGCTGATAGAGCCCGCATTCCAGTTTGGGGTTCTAGTAGTTAAAAAATAAAAAATTCCCCCTGCCTGCGCTGGCTTACTCGCACTGGGAGGGAGCTCCCAGTGCGAGCCGCCATGACAGTCCATGCGCATGCACAGTATGCGCATGTGACGTCATGCGCATAAGCCGAATGAAAAACTGCCACAAGTTCAGGCAGCTTTTCATTCTGCGCATGGACTGACATGGTGGCTCGCACCGGGAGCTCCCTCCCAGTGCGAGTAAGCCAGAGCAGGCACGGGGAATTTTTTATTTTTTAACTACTAGAACCCCAAACCGGAATGCAGGCTCTATCAGCCCACACTTTCGGTTTGGGGAGTCTTTTTAGCCCCATCGGTGCCCTTTAATTTGCCAAATTGTTATATCGAATTTTTTTTGAAGGGCAAGTACTTTGACAATTGAATTTGAATTTGGCCAATTGGAATCAAATATTGGGCTATTCGATAGTCGAATAAGCCCAAAATAAATTAGAATTTTCAATTTTTTTTCATTCGAATTTGATTTGAATTTTCACTTTGAATCAATTCGAACCTTAGTAAATGTACCCCTTAGTGATGGATCAATAAAAAAAATTCAAATTCAACACTTCACCACCTTAAACCTGTTGAATTGCTATTTCAGCCTATGGGGGACCTCCTGGAACCTTTAAGGAGTGTTTTTGAATTTTTTTTGAAAATTTAATTTTTTTTGCCCAAAATCGTTCGAATCGAATGATGCATTTGAACGTTTCAAACGATTTATATTTGATCGAAAACAGACCTATTTGAATGAAAATGGTAAATTTTTGATCGAAAATTCAGTTAAAAAAATTTGATGGTCGAATTTTGAATTTTTTTTTTCATTCGATATTAGATCCTTAGTAAATCTGCCCCATGTAACTGAATCAGCCTCAGTGGGACTTGGCTATTGCTATTGAGTGTTGTTCTTAGATCTACCAGGCAGCTGTTATATTGTGTCAGGGAGCTGCTATCTGGTTACCTTCCATTGTTCTGTTGTTAGGCTGCTGGGGAGGGGGGTGATATCACACAGCAGTAAAGAGTGATTGAAGTTTATCAGAGCACAAGTCACATGACTGGGGGCAGCTGGGAAACTGACATTATGTTTAGCCACATGTCAAATTTCAAAATTGAATATGAAAAAATCTGTTTGCTCTTTTGAAAATGGATTTCAGTGCAATATTCTGCTGCATCAGAAGAATCCCTGACAGTACATGACAGTATCCATTTAAAACGCTATATAGACTTTGTGCTAATTTGTTCACTGTTCACATGGCTTGAGAATAGCCTTTCTGGGCTTCGGCCTCGTGTTTTTATATGGTTATGAAACTCCTCGGTAACTTATAATATTCTTATATTTTACAAGAGGGGGTACTTTATTCACTATATATATATATATATATATATATATATATATATATATATATATATATCTTGAGAAAGGCTCTAGACAAGAGCCGAAACATCGATTATGTACATTTATATGGAATAAAAGTAAATATTTTTTGAAAAATCCCAGGAGTGCGCTGACTACAACCTATTGCCTGTGAATCTTCCCTGACGGCTGCACCCGGGTAAAGAACAATATTTTCAGTGTACCACTGAACAGTCTCAGGAGTGCGGATCTTTATCGAACTTTCTATATATATATATATATATATATATATATATATATATATATATATATATATATATATATATATATATATATATATATAAAACTTCCCCCAATACGAGCTGTGATAATTATTTACAATGGAAAGAAATTGGAATAGAAATGTAGGTAAAGCACAGGCACGAAACTAGCCAGCCATTTGGACCCTCTATGGATTGTAGAGCTAGTGACCCTTGCCACCAGAAAAGTTAGAAGAAGACTTGAGATGAAATTATCCAAATCAAAACTGTACTTCTAATTTAGGGACATCATTTCATTACAGGTGTTATACCCCCTAGTCTGCTACATGTAGCTAAGTTCTGATAACATCTGCTACTATGTAGAATCTTCTTTCTGTTCTGTAGTGTGTCAGGGAGACCATGAGAGACATTAAATGTAAAATCATGGAAAATGTTCCTGTGGGTTGCCAAATAAGGGCTGTGATTGGCTATTTGGTGTCCCCTCTGTGGACTGGCAGCCTAGAGGAGACTGTCTTTGGCAGTAAATATGTTTTTTATGGAAGCAAAACTTCAAGCCTGGAATTCAAAAATAAGCACCTGTTTGAGGTCACTGGGAGCAACATGCAAGGGATTGGTGAGCAACTTGTTGCTCAAGAGCCACAGGTTGGGGATCATTGCTACAGAGGTTCCTCATCCATATCGCCTAAGAGATGGCAAAGTACTACAACAAACGTTGTCTAAATACTTGTCCAGGGCATTCTGGTGTAGACTAATTGTTACACAGTACAAGGATCAACATTCAGAAAGTCTAGTGTTAGATAAATTCTTCTTTGATGCAACTACACTACAATCACAATTGTGAACTTGCAAACGGAGCTGAACCTCTCAATAATATGTGCTCCACCTGTAGCTCATCTTTAATTCAAAACACAAATAAACAGATTCAAAATCTCACAATTGTAAATCTGCAAACAGGAACATTGATCTTCTCTGTTCTTTTCTCCTTGTTTTCCCCCAACACTGTGCTCCAACACAAGGAAGTTCTAGGACACTGTGCTCATTTATGCAAGTGTTTTTCCTAATAGCTAATTCATTTAAGCATACAGCTACACAGACGGTGGTGGGATGACCAGCCAACCCCCACAGATGCACACATCCAATCTGGCATCCCATAACATTCAGAAAATATATCAGCACAGCTTGGACCGGGGCCATGTTTTATGTTATGCTATTTGTGCTTTAACATGGAAGCAAAAACACTTCTTGTTCTTGAGGTTTTCTGGGAAAAGTTTAGAAATACAAAAGATAAAATAAAATACAAAACATTAAAAAGCTTGCCTGGAGTACATACAGGGTTTATAAAATATATGTAGTTGCAGTCATATACAAAATATAAGAGAGAAAGATGCACAATGTTCATTCAATGGCTTCTTCCAGTGTTGGACTGGGACGCCAGGGGCCCACCCAAAAACCTTAGACCAGAGGCCCACCATAAAACCTTAGACCAGAGGCTCACCATAAAACCTTAGACCAGGGGCCCACTCTCAGTACTAATATTCTTCATCTCCTCAATCAACCTCTATTCTCCTAGTTTGTTTTCTTTACATACTATAATCAATTATTCCATCTATTTAGCCTCTTTTTTCTCATAGAATTAGGGAATGGCCATGAAATAGGCCAAAGGTTTAGCAGCAGGAGGGCCCACTGACACCTTGGCCCACCGGGAGTTTTCCTGGTATTCCGGTGGGCCAGTCAGACACAGGCTGCTGATCTATCATTGTGCAAGAGTTTCTTTTTGCATCCACTAAATAAATTCAGGAAGGGTTGAGGTTGAAAAGAGCAATCCAAACTAGGGCTGGGCAACTTGTCATACTGCAGGCTTTTTAAATTTAACACCCATACAAGGTCTACATTACATTATTATTTAATATTGTTTTCATAGTTATAAATAGGGATGCACCGAATCGTGGATTTGTCCAAATCTGAAGTTGTCCATATACGGGCCAATAAAAGCTGCCGACAGACAACAGTTGGCAGCTTATCGGCTTGTGCGTGGGGCCCTGCAGCTGCATCTGTTAGTTGGTCCTGTGATACGATGGCCTGTACCTCCTCTGTTGTGATCCAATCCTTGGGCTCTAGGGCCCACAATCGGATCAGCCAGATATCGCCCACCTCAAGGCAGGCATATTGGGGAGAGATTTGCTTGTTTGGCAACATCGCCAAATTGAGCGGATCTCACCGTGTATGGCCACCTTAAGTCTTTTATAGCAGGAATTGGATGAATCCAAGAACCCTGGCTGACCGAAATCTGAACCCTATAGAACAGTAAAAATATACACACAATGTGTTCTTGCGTGAACCAGCTTTTTCTGCCTGTGCTCTGGCAATTTCTGGAAATGCAGAGGGTTTGGATTTGGTTCGATATTTTCACTAGAGTGCATCCCTAGTTATAATTCAAGACTTTTTAAATGTATTTTCATTTTATCAAGTATTGGTGCTGTCCGGTGTTGTCTTCTGAAGTTTCCACCTTCTTCCATGGGTAGAAATCTCCTATTTTTAGTTCATTTCACACACACACAGCCCATCAAGGGGTTAAATCATCTAAAATATTAAATCACTTACTATACCTAGCCTATTTAAACTGGAGATAAAATGTACAAACACCACTTATGCCCCTGAAGAAATTGTTAGTCACGGTGAAACGTGTTGGGCGGCATAGGTGGACAGTTGGCTAGATCAGCTCCCGCTGTTCCCACGTAGACAGGCAGGATTTGACTTGCATGGGAACAATGGAAGGGAGGGGGGCAGATTTATTGGCAAAGTACTTTAAAACTTTTTGGCATGGCGAAATACATGCCTGTTATATTTGATAACTTACTAAATATAGCACTGCAGCACTGCGTAATATGACTGACAAGAGGGAGGTGAGTGCTGGTGGTTGTGATTGGGCTTGGAGCCCTGAGGGGTTATGGCTGGGGCAGGGGGCCCAGGGGTATGTGGTGGCCCTTTAAGAGGCAGTCCCAGTGGGTCCTAGAGGGGCACTGAACAAGAGAAATACACTGAGAAACTACTATGTATTTTAAACCCAGCACATGGATTGGTTATATTGCTTTAAAGCTGAATGGATGACCAAAAATGTGGGTTTATGGTAATTTTTAGGGTTGCACCGAATCCAGGATTCAGTTTGGGATTCTGCCAGGATTTGGCCTTTTTTCAGCAGGATTCAGATTTGGCCGAGACTTGTGCCCAGCCGAACCTAATCTGAATCCTAATTTGCATATGTAAATTAGGGGCGATAAGGGAAACCACATGACTTTTCATCACAAAACAAGAAAGTAAAAAAAAGTTTGCAAATGCAAATTAGGATTCGGATTCAGTTTGGTATTTGGCTAAATCTTTCACAGAGGATTCGGGGATTCGGCTGAATCCCAAATAGTGGATTTGGTGCATCCCTAGTAATGATCATAGAAGAACGGAAGAGCGAGCGGCATTAATACACAAGGGAAAGCATCATTGTGGTGGAGGCACCTTGGAAGTCTTGAAAGTCATAAAAAGTATTTTTCTTGCATTTTTCTTAAAAGTTTATATTGCATCCCTACATATGTTCTGTATATTAGAGGCGCCTATAGTGCCTCTAGTTCTAGTTCAAACAGTCAAGCCTGTTAACTATTTATTAGCCAAATCCTGCATGTGATAATAATACATATAGATGCATATTACAATGACTTGGCAGGTGTCTGTGTATTTGTTTGTTCTAAGTTCCCCTCCAAAAAAACAGGCTGTGAAGTAAAGGTTTGGTGGTGCAAAGTTAATGAAGATATATGTTTACTCAAAAACAATGTTAATGCAGAATAAATCATTGCTTTCCTGGCATGGAATTATGACCTGAATTAATGACTGCATTGCCCAGAATCTGTCTAAATTAACGTTTAGTAAAAAAAAAAAAATCACTAATGAGTTAATGAGGTTCTTCATTTTCACCACAGTATCTGGGAGTTCCCAATTAAATAGGTCTCTCAAATAAACAAGTACATTTACATGGACTTTTATGTTTGTGGAATTGGGCGATTTCTATATATTTCACTTGCTCATCTATATGGCCATTTTTACAGTTTAAAAACACTTAGGGGCAAATTTACTAAATTCACGTAAATGGATCGAAGTTCGATCGTAGAATTTTTTCGGATATTCGAATATGCAAATTTGGCCACTTTGATCATCGAATACGCAAAATTCGAATGATCGAATAGATCGAATGATCGGATATTTGATCATTCGATGAGCGAAGGACTTTAACTTTAAAATTTTATTCGACTGCCTACTTCGCAGGACTGAACCTACCGAATTGCAATAGAAGCCTATAGGAACCCCCAATAGGCTTCTTTTTCAAACACCTGCTCGAATACCATTCGTACGATCGAACGCCTCGATCGTTCGAATCGTACAAATTTTTCGAGCGCTCGAAGGAAAAAGTACGATTTTTCGTGAAATCGAACAATCGGTATTCGATCGTTACGATTTAATCGAGAAATCGAATATCGAGGAAAAAATAACCTAAAACTATGCGATAAGCATTCGATAGTTGAATGCCTATCGAATTTCGAAGAAATTCCAGGGATTTTTTGTGAATAATGGTAAATTTACCCCTTAGCATTTACCCCTTAGCTATGCGTATTGTTGATCGGTAAAGTTGTCTGTAGACGAAAAGATCCGATCATACGAATCTTTGATTCTTACAACTTTCGGAACGTGTGTAGAGTGTCCCGACGTTTTTCTTGCCATGCCCATCGGTTGGGAACTTGATCAGACAGGTTCAAAGATTTCTGTCGGCTGCCCATGATTTCTCTGCATGTATTGCCGATCTGATGATTTTCAGTGGGAGACTGTCACTGTCAGCTTTCTCAGACATAAACATTCCTACGATTGCTGTGAGGCAGAACATTGGCTGATCTGTTCTTTTGCTGCTTTATTTGATCTGAATGGTTAGTGGAAGGTCGGGGTTGGGGACATACAATCATTCGTCCGATATTGCAGATAGATCTTTACGTCTATGGCTAGTGATGGGCGAATTTATTCGCGGCGAATTCCCATGATTCGCCGCTGGCGAATAAATTCACGAATCACCAGCGAAATTTCGCTTACCGAAAATTCGCTGGAAAAACGAGTCGTGCGTCTTTTTTTGACGCGATGCCCTGAAAACGACGCGACGCGCTAAAGTTGACGCAACGCGCGTCAAAAGCATCCCGTGACTCGTTTCGCGAATTTTTCGCCAATTCGCGAATTTCTCTAAATTTCGTGAATTTTTCGGCGAAGCGAATCTCGGGAGATTCGCCCATCACTATCTATGGCCAGCGTTACAGGCAATCAGACTCAAGTCGTTTTATGCGCAGCAAACCATTAAAGCCATGGGTGCACCACCAATGAGGTGAGTTGAGCAACTTGCCTCAGGCGGCAGCACCCCCTGGTTACCAGGGGTGTCAAAAATTCTGCTCCTGGTAACTAAGAGCCGAATTTCCGTTTTTCACTATTTCTAGTGCAGATTGCGCTCTCTGTACTAGCGTCGTGGACCACCCTCCTCTAAAGGTGAGTGCTGTGGGAAGGGTTGGAGGCGGCAAAAAGAAGACCACCAAGCATATACTGAAGCACCTGATCTTTCAAAAGATTTGCTAATTTGCCAAAAAAAAATTATCTATCCGTGAAATAAATGACCATTTGCAAAAGTTTCCTTTTTTTTTTTTTTTTACAGTAAATATTCCTTTTTTAAAGGAGAAGGAAAGTCGGTATACTTGGGGTGCCAAAATTTAGGCACCCTAAAGTCATTAAACTGTATATACTTATCTTAGACCTTGGTCCGGTGCTCCTATCAGCAGAAAACTGCACTGGCCATGGGTTCTTCCAGTGAGCCGCTGGATTTGAATTTCCTAGGCCAGCTTCAGTTATTGTGCTACACCCCCGTGCGTACACACGCATTTTCCCACAGTTCACTTGTTCCTATCTGCACTGAGGACTGTGCATGCCCGTTAAGTAACTGTAGGCAATTTTCAATGTGTGCAGTCCTCAGAGCATTGGCAGCTGGGGCGCCCGAGGCCCAGGCCTTTGTGGCCTGCGAGTAAGCACCACAGAGTGATCGCTTCCTTCTTCTTTCTTCAAATTTCCTGGGGCAGACACATGTGCAGTAGAATGAAAAGCTGAAAGGCTATTTCGTTCTACTGAGCATGCGTCTGCCCCGGGAAAATTGAAGAAAGAAGAAGGAAGCCAATCACTCCGTGGTTCTCGCTGGAAGAACTCCAGGACTGGTGCAGTTTTCTCCTGATAGGAGCACCAGCCCGGGGTGTCAGGTAAGTATATATAATCTTTGGGGGTGCCTAACTTATGGCACCCCCAAGTAAATATGCCTTTCCTTCTTCTTTTAGGCATTTCAAATTAGGACTAGACAGTGTTACATGTTTTAAACTGGCCATGCAGCTGTGTCCTATGTAACAGCCATTAATTTCCTCCGGAGCAGACTCATTTCACAATTTTATTTCTTATAGTTTTTTAAAAGTGATACTGTCATGGGAAATGCATCAGTTAATAGTGCTGTTCTAGAAGAATTTTACATTGAAATTCATTTCTCAAAAGAGCAAACAGATTTTTTTATATTTCATTTTGAAATCTGACATGGGGCTAGACATACTATCCATTTTCCAGCTGCCCCAAGTCATGTGACTTGTGCTCTGATAAACTTCAATCACTCTTTACTGCTGTACTGCAAGTTGGAGTGATATCACCCCCTCCCTTTCCCCCACCCAGCAGCCTAACAACAAAACAATGGGAAGGTAACCAGATAACAGCTCCCTAACACAAGATAGATCTAAGAACAACACTGAATAGTTAAAAACCCATGTCCCTCTGTGTACTATTCAGTTACATTGAGAAGGAGAAACAACAGCCTGCCAGAAAGCAGTTCCCTCCTAAAGTGCTGACACAAGTCACATGACCAGGGGCAGCTGGGAAATTGACAAACTGTCTAGCCCCATGTCAGATTTCAAAACGGAATATAAAAAAATCTGTTTGCTCTTTTGAGAAATGGATTTCAGTGCAGAAGTCTTTTGCCGAATTTCAATTGTATGATAGAATGCTTCGAACGTTCGAGTCATACGATTCTGGTGAATAGTCGAAAAGCGATCAAAACTGGCGAATATTTTATTGGATTTTGTTGAATATTTATTCGCCAAATATTCGCCGCTCGAATTGTTGAGGGCTAAAAGCCCTCGACAATTCGAGGCTTAGTAAATCTGCTCCAAAGTGTAGTAAAACTGGTGCAGTTAGTGGAAAAGGAAACTGCAATAGCTTAAAGGAAAACTATACCCCGAAAAGGAATACTTGAGCAACAGATAGTTTATATCAAATTAAGTGACATATTAAAGAATCTTACCTACCTGGTATATATATTTAAGTAAATTTTTCCCTTTTACATCTCTTGACTTGAACCACCATTTTGTGATGGTCTGTGTGCTGCCTCAGAGATCACCTGACCAGAAATATTTCAACTCTAACTGTAACAGGAAGAAGTGTGGAAGCAAAAGACAAAACTCTGTCTGTTAATTGGCTCATGTGACCTAACTTTATAGTTTGTTTGGTAAGTTTGTGTGCACCATTGAATCCTACGATCCCAGGAGGCTGTCCTTATTTTCTAAAATGGCAATTTTCTATTTATGATTACCCACATGCTACTAAAAAAGTATATTATTATGAAAATGGTTTATTTACAAAAAGCAGGGTTTTACTTATGAGTTGTTTTATGCAATATCTTTTTATAGAGACCTACATTGTTCAGGGGGTATAGATTTCCTGTAACTGTTTTTTTATTCAACCTTTAAAAATATTTATTCATGCATGAAGGGGAATGCCTACAAGCTTCTCCTCGTGAATACATGCACAGCACAGTATTCATGGGGCACCTGTGAAATTCATGGGGTATCTGTGAAATACTTGACGGTTTACTCCTGTTTTTTGCACTTTGCACCCTGCCCTGGTATATCCCTGGTTAGTGGGATTCTGGGCATATACATTTCCCCCTAAAATAACCAAAGTTTAATGACATTTTTTCCTATGACCTATGAAACCTAAAGCTGGCTTTGGGGGTGAAAATCGACACTGGGCCCTAACAGAAACTGAGCCTAATTCTGTAGCTAAAAATGGTTTGTTAGTCTGTCGTTAGTTTGATTGTAAAAGTCAACTTCAGAAATGTAGCTACTCCAGGAACGGCAAACACATGATGCGAACGGAACGTTTTCACAGCAAATTCTACAATTTAATTTGAATTATATCAACATCATAAATGAGTATGTGCACAAGTCTGCGGGATATAATCAAGAAAACAAGTCTCTCCTGCTCGACACCCAGAAATGGGAAGCAAATTAACTCAATAAAATTGAAACACAATAATTTATATTTAAAATATTTTTGTATTCCGAGATGTTCTGTTTATTTTTACAGTCCCATGAAATGTCATTTAGAAAAGCAATTTTCTGACTATGATAAGTCAATATTGGTATTGATAAAATAATATTATTATCTCCGTGACAACTTTTCTTAATTCGGCAAATAGTTCTTTCATGGTAAGAGCGTTTCCCGTTTCTGTTGCAAATACAAGTGATGGGAAAGATAAAGAGAGCGATATGCCACTATGTGTGTCGATACAACAAAAGGGGGAAAATGGATGATTTCCAAATGAGGTGCATATCTAACATGAGTAAAGTAGGCAAACTGAAATGATTTCCCCCCAAATTATAATTACAATAACATGAAAATATGTAAATTTCCCTTAGCAAATCATGTAGTAGAAAAGTACTTCCCTCAACCACTTAAAATGAGTTAAAATTTAGATAATTCTGAAGTTTTTCATCCATTTGGTTTATTGGGACCTTGCATTGTTGTTTGTTGTTCAATTTCCACATATGGGAATGCTGTTTGTCACATTTAGATTTTCTTAACAGATGGGCTGTGCTGGGTTTTGTGGAGGGGATTCAAGGTGGCAGGATATGACATAAAAGGGCTGAGAGTGATGATGATGTAATGGGTGCGCTGTGGGCAAATTCTGGACAGATTTCGGAAGAGAAGGAATAAGATTGGGGTAAATCAGGGCTTTAAGGGTATGTAAAGGTAAACAAATAAAATCCCATTAATCCCATTTTTACTTTCTTTAATGAAAAAGAAACATATCTCCAATATATAAATATCAGTTCTGTTTCCCTGTAGAGTAGTCAGCGACTGTGAAGAGATTTGTATTGGATTTTATTTTTTCTTTGCATCCCATTTACTCTTTCCAACTCCAGCTGCAGGGACAAAGATTTAAACAGATAAACTGGGATTCTATTTGGAGGATATTTTGCTGCTGCCACTGGTTCTGCAGAGTTGGAACAGACAACACAGGACCCAGTGCAGTCTGTATATTCTGATTATCAATCAGTCTTGCTGTATCGGCTTCTGGCAGATATTATTTGACTTGTGCTGTTTTGACAATTTATGACATGATAAAATAAGCCCAGATCACACTAAGCATGTGCACAGTCTTGGTCTTGCAAAGATGTATAATAAAGTTACAAGATGGTGAAGGGGCCATATTTCTATATAAGCCCCCGAGGGCCTGTGCCTAGGGTTGCAGGATTGTGGGAGTGGTGCCTTAACTAGTGCTGCATTTAGTGGGGCTTGTGTGTTACGTCACTTCCGATGCAGGGCAAGCTCGGTGAGCAGAAGTGATGTCATGCATATGGTGCCCTGACATCACTTCCGCAACATGGGGGGTGTGTGTTTAGGTCCGATGCCTAGGGCAGCATCGGACCTAAATACAACCATGGGTGCAGTAAGTTCATGTTTATGTTTAGTATACAAAATACAGCATTTCTAGCCTTATTCTATTTTAGACCTTACTTGTCCTTTAAGTAAGCACGCAAGGGATGCAACAAAAGGGACTTCCAGTAAATTTGTAATTCCAGCCAGGTGGCAAACCTAATGTCAAGTCTGTCAGTGCTGCACTATTCTTTACTTGAAGTGGGCTTCTCTTGTGTACTTATGCCTCAGGGGTGACCAAAATGTAGATTAGGATCTACCAGTAGACCTTCAGCTGATGATCAGTAGATCTCAAGACACTGTCAACAAACAGTTGTCGAAATCACCCTCCTATTTCATGCTTTTCATTCAGATATTTTTATGCTAAAGTTAGCTAATAAATAGTTGTTATAAATTCTTTCATAAATCAATATAATTTTTAAGTAATATTACCCATGGAACAAAATGCCAACAATGCTTTTAAGGATGTAGATCATAATGGGACAATATCACTCAAAGTAGACCTTGCATTAGTATGGGCCCTTCTGGACCCTTGTTTTTAATTGAAGTACTCTAATTCTGGACTCATTTTAATGCAAACCAATAAAAGTTATATTTTAAACGATTATATATATCTGTAATATGCTGTTTCCAATATAGATGGGCAGGTGCAGTTATATGGGTCATTTCTTTCCTTTCTTTCCACTTTTGATAATGTCTACGATTTATTAGACTGACCCTGCACACCATCTGGATAGTCCTTCTCAATAACTTTTTCTTTACACATTAGTATGGGCACTCCTGTTCTTCCTTAATTGCATGGTCTCAGATAACTTGACTTTTAGACGCTACTACGTAGCTGTAACTTTTCCAGGTTTTTTTTCCCGCCAACAGAGAAAATCCCATGTGTACTTACCCTTAGCTGTATCCAGAACTCCAGTTCAGTTATGGTCACCATGGCCTCAAACAATTCTATTTAAAAGCTATGGATATCTTCTACTTTATTAAAAAAAAAAAAGGTTTTATGGTCTTTAGAGGTCCCAAAGGTGTTCCTATTGGCTAAGGAAGTCCTACTACTGTATGTTCTCTGTGAGAGAAGTGTAATTCTATTGGCCCAGGGATAGTGTGACCAGTTCCTGTCATATTTTATATACTGTAAGTGGAAAGGGCACATGGTTCTTCTTTTGAATCCTCCTTTGACCAGGGGTGGTCAACGAGACCTTGTGAGCAGAAAGGCCAAGTATCAAGTTGAGCCCAAAAGTAATTCAGATCATAGAGAAGTTGGGTCTGCACGGACGTTGTTAACAAGAACCAGGTAGTTATAGCCTAGATTCTATCATATTATGTGCCAGAGTAGAGACTGCAATGTGGTAGGGCTAAGGCTAGTATTTATTCCCTTGAAACACCATTGAATATTGGGTATGCTGGGGCTGACTCATGTGATGAGATTAAACATTAATGTGTGGTCTGGTGTACTGCAGAATATATTCTTTCATCCATATTGGTACAAAGGAAGTCACTCATTGCTGTTCAACAAACTCAAAATTCATGGTTAAAGGATAAGTAAGTAATTTATTATAAAATCCCTCTTTGAGGTTTTCATAGGTAGAGAAAAAGAAGGAGGACACTAGACAAGGAAGTATCTAAAAGATCTGCAGTTCAGCTGTTTGTATCATACATAGAGGGAAAAAGGTATATTATTCTGAGGGCTGTTTAGAGTAATTATAGACAGACAAAAAAAATAAAGGATTACATATTCTTTAAAGGGATTCTGTTACCGAAACATAAAACCTAAAAAACATGAAACCCAAATTATGTTTTTAATAAAACACCCATACCTTTTTAAACATTTAAAAGTCTCATCTGTCAATCATATATTACCTGCCCCTCCTCTATGCAGACAATCACTTTCATTTTCCATTCTGCACTTTATAGATGTCACTCATTCATCATCATCTAAATGTGTAGCCAGTGCAAGGGCATGGGCATCAGGTACCCCATTCGAGCACATAAACAATATTTTGGGGTGATGCAAAATATGCCTTGATAACAATGTCAACGAAATGGCGCCTGCCTGCTTGCTGTGATTTGGAATTCCAAGACACAAAGATTTAAATAATTTTTATAGTGTAAGTGAAGTTTTTTTTGCTAGACAAACATCATAAAATAGAATTGGTAATTATTTCTTAAGGTGACTGGTCCCCATTAAGAACCTCTGTTGTTAATTAGGGAGGAGTGAAATATTTTGTAGCATTTCACTGCCAAAGAAACGTCGTTGACTATATTGTATAGTAAAAAACAAAGTTGCACGGTTTTGAACAATTCAAACAACCATTGACATCAATGCTTTTGACAATTTTTTTGCCATTTCTTGAATTTTTCACAAAAGTGAAACTGGTTAGATTCACCTATCACTACTGTGAATCAACAGAAGAGGAAGTGTTGAGTTTCTGGGAGCCATACCTCCAGTCTAGCAATCCCACATTTCTCCTTCTCATAACTATACTCTACTGGGCTCCATAATGTGTGTGCCAGTGGCATAACTAGAATGCAACAGAACCCCCTGCAAAAATAATCTTCAGAGGGGCCCAGCATGCTCCAATCCCCATCCCGTCCTGTCTCCACCCTTCCCATGTCCCGCCTCCGCCCATTCCCGCCATACTTGCATCTCCCCTGGAGAGGAGGTTTTTTTTATTAGCTGTAAAGGAAGCAGACCCCACATTCTGGGCCCCACTGTTCCCCACTACTGCTTTCTCTATAGTTACGCCACTGGTGGGTGCCAAGGGAAATCAACTTTATATATATTGCCACTTATGACAACGTTGAAGATTAAATATTTGGCACAATGGTATCTGCTCTAGTTATTATAGTTATAATACCAGCAAAATATAATTAATGTCCTAATGTACTGTATTCCTGACATTATATATTTATTCATAGCTGTACATTTCAAAACATCTTTGGACCAGTACATTGGTAATGAGTTGCCAGTTCTGTATTTAACCTCAGTCTGAAAACAAAACAATTAAACCTTACCTTTTCTCAAGGAAACAAACCAATTTATTCACCTGTTCGTTTGGGCACTTCATTTAGAAGTAGACTGATACACAATGTTTTACATAAAATATGTTATCACAGATGATTCATTAATTCCAGGCTTTCTGCGTGAATGGAATCTCATGAATTAGAAGGAGACAACTTAAATTTTCTAGATGAAATGAAAATGAATATTACATGGGTGACAGATCTACTTTTGTGGAAAATATTAATTCAGAAATTATTCAGTGCCGTATTTTAGATTTATTGTACATCGAAATACTGTTTTTTTTTCTGTTGCTGGGATTCATGCAGTTTAGTTTACATTTTTTAGAAGTCATGTACAATGTTAGAGGAATGGTGCAGATCATACACTTAATTACACACATATTTTGGGAGTAATATACAGATAGTGCTAAGTTGGAATTAAAATGAGAACCTCATCACTGCAGTTCCTAGCAACCATAATATCTAATTTATGTTGGATATTACAATGGTACAAATATATCATTATGTCTAACATGTGTCGTTTATTAACTTTTACCACTGATATTGCAGCGAGGAGAGAGCATGATCCTACTTTCCTTCCTCAATGTATGTGAGCTCTACAGATTCTGGTCTGGTCTGGCCCCATGAGATTCTCCATGCGTGAACCAATAGATATTGGTGTTTCTAAACCCTCCAGCAATGATTGCTTGAAAGAGAAGGAAGGGCAAGAGAGTCCACCAGCATCTTGGGAAAGCAATACCTAGGTGGAAAATGCCAAATAGGAAGAGGAAGAACTTGATAGAATGGTGAGAGCATGCACCAGCATCTTGACAGAGAAGTTCCTGATTGGAGAATGCCAAGTAGGAAGGATAGGAATGTGAAAACCTGGAGGGGATGGTAAGAGCACCAGCATCTTGGGAAAGAAGTTTCTGATTGAATGTCAAATGGGTAGATTTTGAGAACCTTGTGAAATTATTGGAAAGACCTCCAGCATCTTACAAAGTAGTCTGTGTTTGGAAGATGCCCAGGAGGAAGGTTAGGCAGGTCTTAGATTATAAACCATCCACCAATGGTAGCTGCTGAGGACAGGAACTTGAGAACCTGGAGGCATGGTAAGAGAGTCCATTAACATCCTGGGTAAACCTGATTAGAGGATGCCAAGGAGGAAAGGCAGGAACTGGGACACCTGGTGGAATTGTGGGAATGACCTTCAGCACCTTAGGAAAGTAGTTTGTTATTGCAGGATGTCCATATTCAATTCAAGATATAATTCAGCTAGCTCATGGTATATCTATAGAAATAAGTCAAATCAACTAGACTTGCTGTTTTTTTTTTCCTTGAAGACATTTTACCAGTCATCCAACTGGCTTTATCAATTCAGAATAACTTTTTTAATTGAATCTTCCTTCCAGAATACATGCTCCAATCAGCATATGATAAACAGATTATGCCGATTGGAGCAACATTCCATAGGATATATTCTCGAAGGATGATCCTATTTACAAGCTATTTTGAATTGAGAAAGCCAGTTGGAAGACTGGAGATCCGTCTTCAAGGGAAAAAAAAAAACACAGCAAGTCCAATTGATTTGACTTATTTCTTAAGATATTGTTTCATGGTGCTTGCTGGGATCTGTTTTCGGCTAATGGGAGCACTGGCCCAGGGTAAGTGGTTACAATAACTGGAGGGCACCTAACATATGTCACCCACCACTAATTAATACTTTCCTGTACATGGAATCCCATTTGGTTAAGTGACATGCAAGCATCTTGTAAGGGTATTATAAAAAAGTGCTAGAGTCCTAGGTTAAATTCCTCCAAGTCCTGGCCACAAGCTTCCTTTTGGTCACTCATGGCCCTCCTATGGTGTTATAACCCCCTTACAAGATGCTAGTGTGGCACATAACCTGATGATCCAGGTGTAATGCAAAGTTTTTATGGAAAAAATGGATTTGCCAAAATATAAGTTGCATCCCAAAGCCTACCTCTGCCTTCTATCATCCTACCTTGGGAGGTGAGGAGCAGGAGGGGTAATGTGAAATGTGTTTAACATGGCCTGCATGTTATCCCATACAGCCTGCATGTTATACTAATTCTTTTCCTTGAAGACTGAATAGTGAGAAGCGGGCATCCTCGTTAGCTTACAGAGGCATTATTCCAAATGAAATAGAAGTTGCATTTTGACTATACAATCGGAGTAAGCCTTCAGTGCCCGGCTACATATGCAGCGCAGCAGATACTGAACACACCTTGGTTTTCAGAGATATCACAGTAAAAAAAAAACCCTGTATGCAGCAAACCTGATACTTCTTGCTGTATTCAACAGGATATGGAGGGAAATGTAGTACCGGTGCTACTGATCCCATTTGATATGAAGAGCATTTGCTACATTGCCTGGATCAAGTACAATGCATGTTGTCAGAGCCATTATAGGAATTGGCTTGGGCAAATAGTACAGTAATATAATGTGGCTGTTAGAGAGGGTAGACAGCTGATTACTCTTTCCTAATCCCATCAGAAGTAAGCAATGTGCCATTGTAAGGGAGAGTTGAAGATGTCAGGATTGGCTCATTACAGCAAAGTACTGGGATATATCTACAATAGCTAAGCTCAAATGCATTCAGGCCCTCAGATTTTCTTTCCTGCCAACCCATGGCGGAGCGTTGTTCAACCAAGAAAAAAAAAAATCACGCAGGTTTGGTTGCTCAGTTTCCAAGCACTGCCGAGAAAATAACTAATGTGAGAGCCATGGTTTTTGAATAAATATAATATACAATAAATCATTTCATTGATATTTTCATTATTATATATGCAAAATAACTTTCAAGAAAAAGGGAATCCTATTTATAAGAATAGCTTGTGTTCAATGTTTTTTCCAGAGAGTAATACATGGGGGACGCCAGCATATCACAAGATACTCTATATACATATGAGAGGGAACTACCATTTTGCTTTTCAAATCATAGGTATTTTCCATGCCATCTCAGTTTACAGAATCATAACAATTACTTAATAAATAAATGATCAATAAAGACAATTAAACGAATATTACTACAGATATGGGACCTGTTATCCAGAATATTCGGGAGGTTTTTTGGATAATAGAGCTTTCCGTAATTTGATTTTTTTTTTGTGTGAGCCTATGTGCTTAGAAATTTACTACACTTAGGGGCCTGTTTACTAGCGATCAAATGCAATTTTTTTTCTACGATTCTCTAATAATTTGTGGTTTTCCTATTTTTTTTTTTTTTTTA
>CM044441.1:137467559-137493513 GCA_024363595.1 Xenopus borealis
TTTTTTTTTTTTAAATAGCTCTGAAAATTCGAGATTTCTTAATTGGGTAATTTATTAAAGGTTGAGTTTGTGAAGGTTTGCTGCCTCGAATAAACTTACAAGTCAACATTTTCTTATTTATGAAAAAATCTGAATGTAAAAAACCTGATTGAATGTCACTGGGGATTGGGGAAAAACTTGAATACCACAAAAATATCGAGTTCACATGCTAAAAAAACTTGAATTTATTTCAAGTGAAAACCAGTGAAAAACACCCAAAAATCATGAAGGAAAAAAACTATTTCAAATGGAACTCTGCCATTGACCTTTACATGAATTGAACAGGTTTTAGCTGGTGTATTTTCAGCTTCGGACATAACAAATCTCTTGGCCCCCCCCTGAAAAATTGTATATTTTTTTCTAGTTTTTTCATGGCAAAGGACAGCTTTCCCATTGCCCCATACTCTGGAACAACCATGGGTTGTATATTTTAGTAACAGCTAAGTCCCTATCAATGTAGCAACATATCTGTTTTATAGTTCTGAATTATTTCTTATCCTTCTCTTTTTCTCTCAGTTAAGCCATGCCACCGTTCTGCAAAATAAATAACTTGCTTCATTCTAAGCAAAGTAATTGACTTGTTTTCCCATTGCAGCATTTTTCTGCAGCAATTGACCCTCTCTGGCTGGGCAAGTGAATTTGCAGAGCATTTTTCTATGTCTTGGAGCTTAAAAAATTTGCAGGTGATGAGAGAAACTTTCATTTGATGGCAAAAGAAGCCAATCTACTGCTTGGAGAAAATTGAAACAAGAAAGAGTAATTAAAAACAAGTTTTCTTCTATATATAAAAATCTTTCTCGCTATCGGATACTGTAAGCTAGATGTCAAATGTTTCTCATTGAAGTTGATGCTGAAGTAATTACTGATATGATTCTATAAAGAAGCTGATCTTGATAACATTTCAGTACAACATAATAATTAGTAATTAAAAACAACACCGCAGGGCAAGCTATTATTGGCAAATGAAAATGCAGCTTCACTGCAACTTATTAAGCTCAATATATTTTTTAATTAGGAGAGTTCATTTGCTGCATGTATTTTTGTGTATATATGTGTTTAGAACCCACATTCAAATTATTTTTGTTAGGTGTATTTGCGTCATATATATCATGTATAGGGCATTGTTTGAATCGGAAAATAGATTTTGTAAACTCAAACATTACACATATTATTTTGTGACATAGTAACTTTTGTGGTGACAAAATACATAGCACCAACAAAAAAATTAATTCTGTGAACACAGAACTTTTTATACACACAAAATTTTATTGTTGTAAAAATATTGTGACCATGCAAAAGGAATTCTGTTTTTTTTTTTTTTAGACTATGGGGCAAATTTACTATTATTCCCCAAAATAAATTCGACCATCGAATGCTTATCGAATAGTTTTAGGCCATCATTTTGCTCGATATCCGATTTCTCGATCAGATACCGATCGTTCGATTTCACGAAAAAATCGTCAAATTCCATTTGAGCGTCCAAAAAATTAGTATGATTTGAACGATCGAACGCTCTGATCGTACGAATGGTATTCGAGCAGTGCTTAGCCTCAGAAGCCTATGGGGAGCTTCCCATAGTCAGAACATCGATGATCGAAGAGGCCAAATTTTAGTTTACGATTTCACGAAAAATTTGTCGAACTTCGATCATTTCACGTGAATTTGGTAAATCGGCCCTTTATTGTACATCGCAGCTGCTACAAGTCAGAATTTGAAAATCCGCCATCTCAAACCTGCTGAGGTCATGTAGAATTCAATAGCAGATGTTCCTTTTACAATTTGGGGATATTGTGATCTGTGCTCAATTTCGTCCAATAATCTGAAAAAAATTGTACGATTCAAGTTTTCACTCAATTTTATCAATTATTTATCAAGTAGATTGGAGTTTGGTCGGGTTTGTTTGAATAGTTTTAGTAAATAACCCCCTTGGTCCCAGGTACAGTGAAAAGGTTTCCATTGCACTCCTAATTTTAGTTTTATTGAGTTATTTATTGTGCCTGCATCATCATTAGAGACATCTTTTATCTGTTGCATAAACATACACCCATTCAGCCTCATTCTACTGCTTTCCAAACAGCTTATTTATGAAAAAACCTGAATGTGAAAAACTTGAAAAAAGTGTTTTATTAACCTGAAAAATTGAAGTTTTTAGTAAAACTACCCTCGAAAAGCTAATTTTTTTGTCGAAAACACAACTTGACCTTTTATAAATAACCCCCAATATGTATTAAATAGAAACTGTAGTTTTGGATATGCTCTAGAGAAATGATGCAGACAATGTTCACCTGATGAAGAGCCCCCCCCCCGAGCCTAAAAAAGTAATTTAAGCATTAATTAAACCCAATAGGATTGCTTTGCCCCCAATAAGGATTCATTATATCTTAGTTGGGATCAAGTACAAGCTATTATTTTATTATTACAGAGAAAAGGAAAATACATTATAACATTTTTAATTATGTCATTAAACTGGAGTCTATGGGAGATGGCTATCCCGCAATTCAGAGCTTTCTGGATAATTCGTTTTCAGGTAATGGATCCCATACCTGTACTGCGAACATAGCATTTTCACACAAATGAAAGAAGCCATGTATTAGGCTGTATGTGCAGTTATACCTTACAGTGAAATGCGCTATTACATAACACAGACCAAATGAATACTTCCTAGTAGCTAGAAGAGATAGACATGGCGCGGATCCAACATCATCACAGTGAAGACGACACAGATGATTAGATAGGGCCTACCGCTGTTAGAACACAAACAATGGCCACTATTTTATTCAGTCCTCCAGAGATTCGCTGCTGAGCCACCTGCATCCACATGACATCACAGATATAAAGGGCAGGGTTTAATCATTTGATGGGCGCTGTTTATCAAATATCAGGCATCACCTGTGATTATATGCATCATTGCAAGAGATAAAATTCATCTGTCATCTGCCGAGCTACTTCAATTATTTGCCTTTATTTTTTTTCAGACTCTGCAGGAGACACCTGAGATTTGACTCACAAAATGTGCTTTGAAGTACCTAACATGACCATTAATGGGAATATGTATAATATACTGAATAGTGCTACATGTAATATGTTGTAGGGCATGCCTACTGTACAGTGCTGCTCTTTCATGAGCAAGATGAAAATCTTGTCTTGGGTGCCAGGAAAAATGTTCCTGGAAAATGTAGTTTCACAACACTATTAGGCTTAGGCCAGACGGGGAGATTCGGGGGCGATCCGTCTCCTGGCGACTTCTCGCCGCGACGGATCGCCCCCGAATCTCCCCGCATAGCTAGGCACCGCTGCGCACCGGCGAGGCTTAAAAACGCCGCCGCTCCGTGTGAATAAGCGCAGGCGTTTTTAAGCCTCGCCGGTGCGCAGCGGTGCCTAGCTATTCGGGGAGATTCGGGGGCGATCCGTCGCGGCGAGAAGTTGCCAGGAGACGGATCGCCCCCGAATCTCCCCGTCTGGCCTAAGCCTCAGTGTGGTCCCCAAGTGCAGTTGGAGAGGTAAGTGGCCCTAGGCAATCATCTCAGGTGGCTGCCAAGCTTTATACAAAGATTAGAATTACAAGCAGGGCTGTATTTATATTAAAGGGCATGTACAGGCAAAAAATTTAAATCCCATTTTTACTTTCTTTATTGAAAAAGAAATCTATCTCCAATATACTTTAATTAAATAATATGTGCCATTTTAATTTCAAACCTGACTGTATGCAGTGAGATTCTCCCTTCATTTACTGCTGTGGATAGGAATTATCAGACGGTCCCTAACTGCTGTGTAGGGAAACAATCATACTTATGAACAGCTGGGGGAGCCTCTATCCTACTTCCCAGCCTTTCAGCAACTTTGTTTCCCTGTAGAGCAGCTGGCGACTGTGCAGAGATTTGTATTGGATTTTTTCCTGTTTTTTTTTTTTTATCCTCCTTACCCTCCGCCATGGATTTTTATAGGAAATACAGTGACAGAGCTGAGGGTTAGGGGGCCCTAGGGCCCACAATCAGATCAGCCCGATATTGCCCACCTCAATGTTGGCATATCGGGGAGAGATCCGCTCGTTTGGCAAAATCGCCAAACAAGCAGATCTGCCTGTCTATGGCCACCTTTAAAGAGAAAAGCCCCCAAAATTGCACTTTTTTTTACTGCTCTTGTGGTCATACTGTAAATAACCTTGTCTCTAGTTTCAGATTTAAAGAAAAAACTCGAATTTTTAAATTTTTCCCAATTTTTTCTACCCGAGGCTGCAAAAAGTCAGAATCCGAAAATCTGCCATCCCAGACCTGCCGAGGTTGTAAATAAGTTAATGGGAGAGAGCGGTCCCATCCTATTTGGAAGTTTATGTGGTCTTCACTGGAATTAGCTATGGACAAAAATCAAAAAAATTTTTTTTAAGAAAAAGCCAAAAAAATCGAGCGATTTGGGGGAAAAATAAAAACTTGTACAACTTGGTTTTTATCCTCAATTGGCTCGAACTTTTTTAATAATAAATAATGTCAAATCGTGGGTTTGGTCTGACTTATTTTTAATAAAATAATCAGAAAAATTAAGATTTGTATTAGAGCTTTTTGAAACCACAATTAAACTATATTTTTCTAAAACCATGAATGTCATGAAATTTAAAAAAAATAATAAATACAAAAAGCATGAATGAAAAAAAAGCTTTACCATCTGGAAAAAAAAGTCTGAATGTTTAACAATAAGAGCCAATAAGATCAGCATAGCTCCCACAAACTTCTATGGGACCTCTCCTTTACTCTATTTGGAGAAGTTTTGTATTAGAATTTTTAGTGGTTTTTACACTTAATACATTTTGAAATTTTAGAGTTTTAGTGAAAAAAAATATATTCGCGAAAAAAGGAAATCTAAATTTTATTAAACTGGCCCCTTAGAGGTTTTGTATTACAGTTTCTAGTCGTTTTAACACTTAATACATTTTGAAATTTTAGAGTTTTAGAGAAATAAAAAAAAATATGATTCGTGAAAAAGGGAAATCCAAATTTTATTAAACTGGCCCCTTAGTAGTCACAAATATGCTAGAGCACTAATTATCGTTGCCAGGATGCCCATAGCTTCCAGTTTTAAGAAAGTAATTTGGGGTATTTAGCTGAGGTTTCATCTTTTTTCTTTTTTTCAGCCCATTTGAGTATTTTTATATAAACTGTTGTAATAACGCAAAGATCTGTGAAATATCTTTGTGTTTATATCTTTATGTTTGTGAAATGGTTACAAATTGCTACAGTATGTCAGGAAATGAGCCAAGACTCGGAAGTCTAATGTGGACTGCAGAACCTTGGGAATTTCTTTGCACATGTTCTTCCCATTGTTGACTTGATGTGGAGAATTCCAAAACCGTTCATTAACTGTCCAACAAATTGCTGTCCATTGGGATTTATTGCATCAGTAATATGTAGATAAGGGGTCAGCCACCTTGCAAAGTGAGCATGGCGTATATTAGGGCATTTTGTGTGCATAAATCAAATGATGTATGTGCAAAGAGCCACACTCAAATGGTATGCAAATTGTCACGACCATCTGCAATATCATATAAAATGTTCTGACTGATGCAAAACTATGTTGACAAAAAGCAAACTAAGCTGTTTCTTCACATTGTGCTGTTGTTGGAACTCATCATCCAAAGAGTGCAATTGGAGATTGAATATCATTTTTTCACTCTGATATGTATAGGTAAGTTTAGTGTTGTATAATTTGTCTTCTGTAGTTTATTAGTAAACAGGGAGTATGGCAGCACAATGGTTAGCACTGCTGCCTTACAGGACTGGGGTCCTAGATTCAGTTCCATGCAGGGCAGAGTGCACTGATCTCCACTCCACTGGGCCAGGGACTGATGTATAGTGTTGTTAGAGCAGAGATCCCCAACCCTTTTTTAACTGTGAGCCATATTCAAATGTAAAATAAGTTGGAGCGCAACACAAACATGAAGAAGTTCCTGTGGGTGCCTATTATGGTCTATGTTTGACTGCTGGTAGCCCCAATGTGGACTGACAATCTCCAGAAGCCTCTGTTTTGGCAGTGCACCTGGTTTTATGTAACCAAACTGTGCCTTCACGCTTGGAAGACAAAAATAAGCACTTGTTTAGAGGCCACTGGTAGCAACATTCAAGGAGTTGGAGAGCAACAAGTTGCTCCACTGGCTGGGGATCATCGTTAGGATCACTAACAGAAAGTAACAAGCTCTAATGATTCCATTGTGCTGAGTGATTATAAATCATAAATCTCTACCCTATCACCCTTTGGCCTTAGCCTTGACTATTCCTCCTAGTATGGATGTAAAATGGAGAATTTTAATTGCCCAGCATCCAATCAAAGGGAGACGTATGGGATCTTAGAAGCTACTGAGGGTATCTCAGAGAGAGAATAGACCATGTGTTAGGAACACTCACCTTGGTGGTCCAGTGGGCCCAATGCTCCTAAGGCAGGGATGCCTGCCATGCTGCTTCTCTTCTTCTTTAGTGCAGGTTTCCTAAGGCGTGGGTGGCACGCACTTCCTCTTTTTTTAGGCACATTTGCGCTAGTGTGATGACGTCAGAGCACAATGGTGCCAGATTCAAATGGTATTTAAAGGGACATCGGCATTGAGTTGATTGCCCGTTGTTTGGTTACATTTGTGAGTTCCTTATTCTGTATTCTGATTCCTGTTTTGACTCCTGCCTGTCTGACTACTCTGACTTCTGTGAACCAGACCCTTGCCTGACTATTCTACGCTCTGTTATCCGACCCGTGTCTGTTTGACCACTTTGATCGATCTCACAGTTTTGACCCTTGCCTGTCTGACCGCTTGTATTCTTTCCGCACCGACCTGGCCAGTTTTGACTACCCTTTTAATCTATCCCTTGAAGTGTGAACTTCTGCCCAAAAGACTATGCTTAACAATCATGCTCCTCTGCTTGTCCAGAACCCTCGCTTGGCTCCTCTCTTTATAAGACCTGGCAGCATCCAATTAGCCAAGGGCTCCTCCCGAGGTGAAAGGCAGCTGTTAGAGGCAGAAGCAAGAGCCGAGACCAGGGAGCCTAGCATTGGTTCTGGATTTTGGGTGCCAATTTGTGGCTCCATGTCAGGATTGTATCAGCAAACTGATTTTCTTCCAATTGAGAAAGTAGGGATCATTAAAGTTTCACCCCCTCTAAGTGTCCCACTTGGAGTAACAGAAGAAACTTGATATAATATGCTGAACTAAGGGACAATGGAGATACTTTTGGACTCCCTCAGATTTAGGACTAGGAGATCATTGTTCCTATCTGGGTATTGTTAGATAATTTGTTCTTGATTTTAGATACTTGCATACAAGTAGGTCTTGTTAGGGAGTCTGTGTATTATGCTGCATTCACCTTTATACTTTGATTTATACCATGAATTATTATTTCCTGAATGATTAGCTCTGTTCATTCATGCAGAAGTCACTGTAGTTGAAGGCACTGTGCCATGGCTGATTAGATTTGAGTTCCTACAAATTGATGGCATGTTTTAAAGAAAACATAATGCACTATTTTCAACATAAATGAAATAAAGAACAAATGTATTTGTTTCACGACAAGTTGTATTCAAATTTATATTTAGGTTCTGATGGACTGTGCCAGTCAGCATTCTCTTGACAAAGCATATTTTTTAACGGCAAAGCAACCCAGGGATGATATTTTCAAAATGAAAATCATCTGATAATGTATGGTCTAGTAAAAATAAAATAATATGTAGATCCCACTGTTAATTGGGGGATTAATTGGGTGATTGGGGGTTTATTGGGTAGGATAAACTCTTACCTGCCACCAATGAACAGAGCAGTTACTGAATGTTGTAAATGGCGGGAGAGGTTATTTCCCCTTTCACCCCAATCCTTGAAATTGAACAAAATTTTTGAAGGTAACCCTAAATATAAATTATTATTGCTAACAAGTAATTATAAGGTGCCAAAATATACAGCAGTAATGTAAAATAGGACAAACATACTTACCAACTGTGCAGGGCCTACAGCAGCGATCCCCAACCAGTCACTTGAAAGCAACATGTTTCTCACCGACTCCTTGGATGTTGCTCTCAGTAGCCTCAAAACAGGTGCTTATTCTTCAATTCCTAGGTTGGAGGCAAGCTTTAGGGCCCTTACACATGGTTGTTTTTACCTGGGGTCCTCTGCGTTCCGTTTTGCTGCGTTCAGCCGCAGGGGAGCGCAGGTAAAAACACCCGTGTGTAAGGGCCCTTAATTGCACACAAAACTGGTGTACTGCCAAACACAGCTCCCCCATAGGCTGTCAGTTAACATAAGGGCTATCAAATGGCCAATCAGAGCCCTTATTTTTGGCACAACAAGGAACATTTTTCATGCTTGTGTTGCTCCCCAAATCTTTTTCCATGTTAATGTGGCTCAAGGGTAAAAATGGGAACCCCCGACCTACATGAAGGGTGACCAAGGCAAGCCCCCACCACATGAACTGGACATGCCCACCAAACCGCCCCCTCACAACGCACAAACACTGAATCCCAGTACTGCATCAATGAGTGTAGAGATTGGCTGCATCTCCTAGTGCATATTCCTTGTGAGCAGGAGATGCAACATTATGGAGATGCAACATTATTATTGAGGGAAAAACACAGGGCCCATTTTATATTTTATATTTACTTCTCAGTGTAATTTTTCCAATAATCAAACTAACATTATAACATTTTGTGTGTGTGTTTTGAAATAACCAGGTTCCAGTTTATTTGCTGCTGTCCCTTGAATGCGCTGTCTTTTAAACACAATTTAATTATCGTTTGTTTCCTTGGGGATTCTGTTGCCATATGTATTAATTTGGTATATGCCTCAAGGAGCACATATTTCAATTATGACATATTTCCTCCAGGAAACAATAATATTTAAGTGATTTACTCCAGTATCTCATTATAAGATACACAACAGCGGCCAGGAATGTTTTCACACCTTGCTAGAGATTTCACAGCAAATGTACACACGTTAGGGCCATTTCTTCATAGCGGAACCAAAATGGTATTTATTCACTTTTATCCTCATGCGTAGTCCACTTTACTTACTATATCTTTAGAAGAAAAAAAAAAGCTGAGAGCTCCTGAAACATTTACATTATTATCTCTTCAAAAGTTCATTTTTGGACAAGTATCTTTTGGATAGGGATTAACTTAATCAGAGATTTTGAATCTCCTTTACATTAATTTTTAATCTCTTTAAAAAAAAAGTGTTTCTGAATCTTAAAAAGGCCTAAACCTAAAGTCACAAAGAAGTGCCTTAAAGGAAGAAAAAAAAATTCACGTTTTTTTAAAGCAGACGCCAGCTGTAAGAGAGATAGTGCAGGCGGCAGATTTGTGACAGAGTAGAGCATGAATCCCATCAGTTGATGAGTGAAAATCCCTGGTTTCTAATTAATCGAGGTACACAGGCCAGGGGATGAAGAGGATCAGGGAAATGAAATCAGGAAAAAGATACCATCAGTCATTTCTGTGGCCCATTGTCATACTTCAGAATCTGCTGTAATGAATCACTCAGGCATTCCAGAGATACATTCAAATGGTGAAGAAAATGCATTGTCCAGTGAAGAGCGCTTGATAAAAATCTTCCATCCCTCCCTCTTTGTCAGAAGCCTATGATCAGAAAAGGAAATTCAGACAGCACAACAGGTGTGCTTTTACAAGCCTGGTGAAATCTGCAAATGAAGTGAAATTCAAAAAGAATGTTTTGATGTGCAAAAAGTTACCTGCATTAAAAAAAAAAAAAATCTTAGTGTTCAGTGAACTCTGTTCACGTGGACATTGTGGGATTAGCTGTATGTTTTACAGTGTTCTGAGGTTGAGTTTGCCATGAGAACTTCAATAGCTTGCCCTTTTTTCTTAGTTATAGGAATTATTATATATTTTAAAACAGTGATTCCCAACCAGTGGCTCATGAGTAACACGTTGCTCTCCAATCTCATTGGCATCAAAGTAGGAGCTTGTTTTTGAATTCCTGTCTTGGAAGCAAGTTTTAGCTGCATAAAACCATGTGCACTGCCAAACAGAGTCTCATGTAGGCTGCCAGTCCATATTAAAGTTATTAAAGTACTGAACCACATTCAGATCTAGAAAGTGTTGGGGAGTTACTGGCCGCTTTTCTGTTTTGTTATCCCCAGGTGGACTACCAGCCTGCAGCAGCCCAAGCTTGTCAGTACCCTTGTAATGCTGTGTTTACAATACTTGCATCCAGGCCAAGAATTATAAAATGAGTACCTGCTGAAAAGCCAACAATAAAGGGGTTGGTGACCAAGATGAGGAGGATCCAAGATGAGGCATAAAATATATGGACAAGTTTAACAGATTTACAAACTGAGAGGGAGACTGGGACTAAATATCAGTCTTCTTCAACTTAACTGTCAAGGATGCAATGAGTGGAAGATCTTCCACCTTGAGCAGTGCTGATGTAAGAAGATAATCAGAGAACACTTCAGACTAAGATCATATAAAGCAACAATTCCAGGACTATGTGCCCTTTGGGTAAAATGGCAGTTGTTTGGGTCTGGCTCAATCCAACTTGTGGCACAATGTTAGTTATAGTGCAGGAGTCCCCAACATTTTTTATCCATGAGTCACATTCAATTATAAAAAGAGTTCTGGGATCAGTGCAAGCATGAAAAACTTTCCTGGGTGTGCCAAAAATGGAAGTTCTGTTCTGCAGTACAATCTGGTTTTATTGCCTCCAAAACTGGAATAAAAAAATAAGCTCTTGATTTGAGGCCACTCGGAGCAATATCCAAAGGGTTGATGAGCAACACGCTACTCAAGAGCCACTGGTGACTTTTTTTGCCTCAGAGACTTTTTTTGTTCAAATGCATTAAAGTCAATGGAAGTTTTTTCTTATGGCGAATTTTTTGTCTCAAAACATGCAACCAAAAGATTAAAACAATACTAGAATGTTAATGTTTAGGTGGAGAGGTTGGGAATGGAAACTCCATCCATTCCTGCATGAATAATGCCCTAGCTATTTAAAATGACTTTTGTAACTGAATGGTCATGGAAACCTCCAGTCTTTGCTCCTCAGTACTGACTCTGAACATCTTTTGTTAAACAATAAATAATAATTTGTACACGTATGAGATCTGTTATCCAGAAAGCTCAGAATTACAGGATGGCAACCTCCCGTAGACTCCATTTAAATGAAGTAATTCTAATTTTTCAAAATGATTTAATTTTTCTCTGTAATAATAATAAAACAGTACTTGATCCAAACTAAGATATAATTAATCCTTATTGGAGGCAAAACCAGCCTATTGGGTTTATTTAATATTTTCATTTTATTTTTAGACTTAAGGTATGAAGATCCCATATCCAGAAAACCAGATAGAAGGTCCCATACCTGTAGACCATATATTTTTGTACTGTGATGTCTTCCATTAGGTTCAAGGTATTAGGGAAAAGTTGAAAATTATGTTAGATTGAATCAACTTGAACATCAAGCCTCTGCTGCCCTGAGATAGACACTAATATCACATAAAAATGATTTCACCTTTTCTGACCCAGAGTAATTTGTTTTAGATACTTAAAATATTTGGTAGCTTTATTGACACGGAGAGATAACTGTTTTCACATAATCAGGTACTGTACAGAGACACTTACAAATCTAAATTTCATTTTCTATAGAATTACCATAATATGGGTTTTTCTGTCTCTAATATCAATCACTAAGACACATTCTAGTTGATAAAGTTAAAATGGCAACAATAATGAGAATTTGACTTCATGAAGAAAAAAAAAATATTTTAATCACAGTCAGATTACAAAGACATTTCTGGTTATAGTTACAGAGAATTCCTTTATCTACCTCTTCCCATGAAAGATGCTCAGAAGTTCCCTGAACATATAAGAAAATATGGATCTTATTGTCTTTCTAAAGTTTCAGGCTGTATGAGAAAAGCACAATAGAATGGTACGGATCGGGAGCAAATATACACTGAATTAGACAAGTGTTTATATATATATATATATATATATATATATTTACAAAAATAAAATTTTGGGTCAGATTTATCAAGGGTCAAAGTGAATTCAAGGGAAGTTATAAAATTCAAAATTTGAAGTAATTTTTTGGATACTTAGGCAATCGAATAGGCTACTACGACTTTGATTCGAAGTAAAATCGTTCGAATATTCGATAATCAAAGTACTGTCTCTTTTAAAAAACTTCGACTACAATAGTTCGCCGATTTAAACCTGCCGAAGTGCTATGTTAGCCTATGGGGACCTTCTAGAGCAAGTTTTTAAAGTTGATGAAAAATCGTTCGATCGGACACTAAAATTGTTTGAATCGAACGTTTCGAATTATTTAATTGTTCGATCGAACGATTTTACTTCGACCACAGGATAGCCAAATTAGAGGAAAAAAACTTCGACTTCGATATTTGAAGTCGAAGTATTTAAGTTCAATGGTCGAATTTCAAAGTATTTTCCACTTCGAAATTCGACCCTTGATAAATCTGCCCTCATATATATCAGCATTTTTCAAATTAAATGTAATTTCAAATTCAAAGTCAAAACTCATTTATATTGTTTGTAACCTTTGCCACATTTATCTTGGTGGGGGTTCCATAAGGTGAATTCGATCAGCATTTCATTTTCTGTACCCCTGATAATATCGCTGATCTTCTAGGGATTAATGGACCCAGCTTTATGCTAAGAGGACACAAATGACGATTTGTTAAATATAAAGACCAAGTTGGGGAAATATATTCAAGCTATCCCGGGTGGTACAGGTATGGGACCTGTTATCCAGAATGCTCGGGACCTGGGGTTTTCCGGATGATGGATCTTTCCATAATTTGGATCTTCATACCTTACGTCTACTAGAAAATCATGTAAACATTAAATAAACCCAATAGGCTGGTTTTCCCTCCAATAAGGATAAATTATATCTTAGTTGGGATCACGTACCAAATACTGTTTTATTATTTCAGAGAAAAAAGGAAATCATTTTTAGAAAAAGTTTAATTATTTGGCTAAAGCCTTTGAATTGTGGGACAGCCTTTGAATAATTTGGAACTTTCTGGATAACAGGTTTCCAGATAATGGATACCATACCTGTAGTACTTCCTTCAGCATCATCAAAATCATTAGTCATTAGAGCTTGATAATATGTTGTACAGGTATGGGATACCTTATCTGGAAAACAGTTACCCAGAAAGATCTGAATTGTGGGAAGGCCATCTCCTAATCAAATACTGCTACTTTAAAATAATAATAATTTCATTTTTCTCTGTAATAACAAAACAGTACTTTGTACATGATCAAGACTGAGCTGTCTGAATCCATATTGGTGACAAGATAATCCTACTGGGCTAAAAAAACAATTTTTTTAGTAGATTTTAAAATATGGTGATCCAAATTATCTGGAATCCCAGGACCCAGGTTTCACACATACTGGATAATAGAGTGTATACTTTTGGTTTAATTTAGGGATGCACCGCATCCATACTTTTTTTTGCTCAACAAAACATTCAGACAAAAACCTGATTTAATTTTACAGTTAGTGAATGTAAACCTTGGGCTCATCAATCTTTCATTTTCTTTGATTTCTCACATCCAGAAGCTGAAAAAATTCTGCCCTTGACTGAAAGAACATTTCCCATTTCAACCCCTCCACATACACGAGACAACTAGAATACCCACCCGTGACTTCATCTTAACCTGTAAAGGCTTCTGTGGTCCCCCCCCCCATCCAAACAGACCCCTCTCCAATCTAGTAGACTTACTTACTGTGCAAAGCACTCAACAATGTCACACCACCATGCATCATTGCTTTAATTACCAATTATGCCCCCAGAGGTAACCCTGGCTCTGCACACAATCTTCTTCTCTCCTCCTCAATAATTACAATTTCACACTCCCACATCCAGGACTTGTCAATCCTGCACCCATTCTCTGGAAATCTCCTTCTCCATTACATGATGGTTGTCCAGTACCTCCAGGCCTTCAAACATGCTCTTAAAACTCACCTTTTATCACCTTTTATCCAAGACTATACTTAAAACACTTAGTAGCTTGCCCCTATCCTATTGTCTCTTAGTAACGGGCAATGACTGTGATGCCACCTGCCACATTTTATTTCTACAGTATATGGGCTTATTTTTTCTACCCTCTCATACTGTATCTGCTGGAAAGTCTAAACCATCTTCAGTTGAAAATAAATGTGGGCCTTAATCTGTGCACTTCCATGCCATGTTTATGTAGAAAACAAAGTATGCATCTGAACCGCTCACTAATTAGTCATGTAGCATATCTATTATATAAACTGTGCCCATAGTAAGATGAACTACAGTGCCTAGCATGTTTTGTGCTAATGAGGAAAGTGTAAGTACAGAACATGACAGCCATCTTGCAACTTCTACTGCATCTTATTACTGTATTTTGTATAGTTCATTTGTATGGTGTCACCTATCCCCTATTATAATTATCATAGAAACTATAAAGGGGTAGCAACAAGAGAAACTGACCTACTTTTATTTGCATTTATGTATATGCTATGGGACTTGTTATGCAGAATGCTTGGGACCTGGGGCTTTCCAGATAATGGATCTTTCCTTAATTTGGATCTTCATATCTTGTCTATTAGAAAATCATGTAAACATAAGATAAACCCAATAGGCTGGTGTTGCTTCCAATAAGGATTAATTATATTTTAGTTGGGATCATGTGCAATGTACTGTTTTATTATTACAGAGTAAGGGAAATCATTTTTAAAAAATTGGATTATTTGGAGTCCATGGGCTTTTCTGTAATTCGGAACTTTCTGAATAACAGGGTTCCTGATAACTGATCCCAAATCTGTATAAGAAATACTGCTTGTATGCAGAGCTGTACAGTTTTATAATACAGCAAGGGGAAATAAACTGTACTTTTCAGTCCAGATCCACTCACTACAGCTCATCTAGACCAAAAACTTTTCTTCCATGTATTACCCATTCAAGTCAACTAAAAATGCAGGAGATGATCAGGTCATTGGGGGGGGGGCTGATAATTACTATTTGGTTCCATTGGTTCTAAGAAGAAATTCTGCATTGGCTGAAAGGTACTCTGTGTTCCACTGTTCATGAAACTGCTTGGTAACATATAAGGAGGCTTATTTATCAAAAGTTGAGTTGTTTTTTTCCCGAAAAATTCCCCTCCAAATTTTTTGGGAAAAAGAACTTGAATTTTTGTTTTTTAAAAAAAAATACTTGACTTTTTTGAGGTTTAATAAACCCCCAGCTTGAAATAACTCAAATCTGAAAATACTCCAGCTAAAACCTGTCAAGGTCGTGTAGAAGTCAATGGCAGAGGTCCCTTGAACCATTTGAAGATTTTTGTAGCCTTCAAAATAATCGGGTTTCCACTTGAAAACTTGATAAATACGAGCATTTCTAGTTTTTTTTTAGCTGAAAACTTGATAAATTAGAGTATTCAGGTTTTTTACCCTGATTACACTGATTTGAGTTTTTTTCCGTTCTTTTTTTTTTCATAAATAAGAAAACATGCAAGTTGTGAGTTTAGTCAAGGTTTAAAAAAACTCACAAACATCACAAACTCAACCTTTGATAATGTCCTTATATTTTGCAATAATAACGTACTGTATTGATTTTAGGGAATTCAGGATGCAAGAGAACCCCAAGTAGATGAGCATGAAAATCAAACATAAATAAAGCTGCTCCCTATTAAATAAAGCCTTAAAGGAAAACTATACCCCGAAAATGAATTTTTGAGCAACAGCTAGTTTATATCAAATCAAGTGACATATTAAAGAATCTTAACAAACTGGAATATATATTTAAGTAAATATTGCCCTTTTACATCTCTTGCCTTGAACCACCATTTCGTGATGGTCTGTGTGCTGCCTCAGAGATCACCTGACCAGAAATATTTCAACTCTAACTGTAAAGGGAAGAAGTGTTGAAGCAAAAGACAGAACTCTGTCTGTTAATTGGCTCGTGTGACCTAACTTTATAGTTTGTTTGGTATGTTGGTGTGCACCGTTGGATCCTAGGATCCCAGGAGGCTGTCCTTATTTTTTAAAATGGCAATTTTCTATTTATGATTACCCAATGGCACATGCTAATAAAAAAGTGTATTATTATGAAAATGGTTTATTTACATGAAGCAGGGTTTTACATATGAGTTGTTTTATGCAATATCTTTTTATAGAGACCTACATTGTTCAGGGGGTATAGTTTTCCTTTAAGGTACAATATATCTAATAAAAAATATCAGTAAAACTATATGGTACAATGTATTGGGCTTTTCAGTACAACACACGTTTCAGGCTTGCATTTGAGTATAAGAAAAGGGAAAATGCCTCTTAAGTGTCATCTTGCAGATTTTTCAGGAATGCATTTACATAATTCTAAAAAATTATATTTTTATTTCTCTATATTTGTCCCTGTGTTCAAGAGATTAGCTAGTGACTGGATTAGGCAATGTGTAAATAGATAGGGAGATTACTGCATATGTGTTTATAGCTTGGATCTTATCGGCATATGAGAGCTTGGAACATAGTAATTGGCATTAGCATGACAGATTTATGATGAGTGGTGAATTTACAGCCTTTTTTTTTTTTGCATGTTATGCAGTAAATTGGGATTCTTCCCCCAACTATCTAAAAATTCCTTATTAATGCTCCTAGCAAAAACAGTAAAGAAAAGAATTAATAGGCGCTAGATGTGTTGGAGGCTTCACTGCTCCATTAACATATAATCCAGTTCTTCCATGTTCTACCAAGTGACACAGGGTTGGTAAGGAAATAAACTGATAAGTTGTCTTATTTTGCTTTCCATCAAACTGACAGTGAAACAGAATGTGTAGCCCATTTGCATTGATGGTAGTTTTGCCACCTCAGACAAAGAATATTTCCATATATCATTAATGCTTGTCAAGTAGATGTTCTGTTCTGTTGAAGGCTAATGGGCAAATTCACTAAAGGGAGAATTTTTGCCAGCAAACGCTCCGTCACACTTCGCACAACTTCTGCAGAAGTAATTTGGTTACCATTACGCTAATTCACTAAAATGCAGAGTTGTGTCTCAGCAGCCGAATGCTGGCGAAGTTTTGCTAGCTTTAGTTCGTCAGCACGACCATTTCATAGCGATTTTTCTCTAAGGTTCAATTCTACCGAGTGAAACTTTATCAATACTTGACTTAGGTCAATTTGAATAGTGTGAGTACATATAGGTTGTATAGACGGCTGTTTTGGAGATGGTGCAAATGCTTGAAGTGCCCACTTATTATTACAAATTTCCAAGGAAGCAAAATAAAGACAAAATAGATCCTCGAATGCCCTAGACATGAACCCACCCTAAAACAAATGTAGCATGCCCCTCAAATGGTTGGGACAAAATGTTTTAATAGTTAGGACTTTTGAAGGCAATCACACTTCTAAATATGAAAACAACTTTTATGACTTTCCGACGTACAGGATATGATGTAAGTGACATAGGATTGAGGAGGATTTAGCTTCATCCTATCAGTTTGCTTGGTCTAAGGTGGTGAAGGAAACTCTGGTGAAACATTATGTAAAATGAGCACTTTAATGACTTTACAGAGTAACTTTCAAGCTGGGCAATAGGGCGTGAAACTGTGCTAGCGACGATCTCTAGACCTGATAGATAATTGGTGATGCCTCTGCGGATGTGATTTCTGTAGAATTTTCACTAGCAATGGCCACTTCCCACTTTTAGTTAACCTGCCCCTAAGGCTTGTTGTACACTTTACGTGTTGACCACAACTGTAGTCTGAGTGGAGAGCATCTATAAAATCACACCTGTCCAACTGACCCTGCTGGTGCTGTTATAAATGTAGTGCACCCTGTTTGATACACATACAACAATGACAGAGATCTCTCTGAAAAAATGTTCACTGAAGAGATTACCGTGGAAGACAAACAGCAACAAGGTGGAAGTCAGGGAAAGAAATAGCCTTTAGATTGAACATTTTTGAAATGCCTCTTTGATAAAGTGATTCCAAAGAAGGCTTGAGGATGAATTTGTCTTCTGCTGCATTTAATTTTATTTTATTTCCTTAGCTTGCATGTATGAATGATGCGTGAGTTAAAGGGCAGGTTGGGGGGAAGGATTGCATCTATATGCTTAACCCGGTCATGTCCTCATGAATACAGTGCTGCTGAACTCAGCCGGAACCTTAATAATGGTTTCATGCAAGCCTCTGATATGGGGGCAAATTCACTAAGTGGTGAAAAGTCACTAGTGTTGCCTTCACTAACGTTTGCCGCACTTCGCCAGGCGAATTTTCGCCAGCGTTACGCAAATTCACTAAAGTGCGAAGTTACGTTAAGGTCGGCGAACAGTAGCGTAGTTGCGCTAGTGTTACTTCGCCAGGCAAAGCGCATTTACGCTAGCAATGCCTAATTTGCATACGGCGTGAATTTCATAGTATAATAGAAGTATATGTTATAGCCACTACATTACACTACACAAACCTTTAATAAATAAAATAAAGTTGTCCTATTGCCCTACATGTGTCCCCTGTATAGTTGTGTTGTGTTGAAGAATAATTGGGGTGTGGAGTTTTCCATCTTTTTGTATTGCACCGGGGAATGGTGAACTTAAGTATATTCTGCCCGCCCCTACAATAGACAAATGTCCTATTTATTCATTTTTCATTGATCAGTTATAGTCCTACTGTTATAAACAGTATACTTGTCAAGTCTGTATAGAAGTCTGTGGAAGCTGATCCTAGCCATTTGGCTAGTATAATTTTCGTGATTTTTGAAACTCACAAAGTCGAAAACTACGAATGTAGTAAAAAAATCTGAATTAAATCAGAGTGGTCCAAAAAGTCAGTGTAGCTCCCGTGAATTTTTTTTTGCTAGTAATCACCCAAAAACTTTTTTTTTTTTAGATTATTTTTGATATTCTTATTTTTTTGCAGATCATTCTCAGTTTATTTTTGTTTGTGCTTCTTATAGTAATTTTTTTTTTATTAAGAACATGGTTTTCATGATTTTATAGAAACAGAGTTTAATTTTTGGGGTGGGCGAAATCTAATAGTTTATTTCTAGTACATGAAGTAATCTATCTAATTATCAATTATAATCTTTTAGTTAAATATTCTAACATTGTCTATATTTACAAAAGACTCTATAAACTACTGTATGTGAAGTTATTGAATCAGAAGAATTAATTTCTTTATGCAGAAAGATTTGAACTATAAGGTTGACTGGGCAAGGAAATGGCCGAAGAGGTTCAGTGTTGATAAAAGGTAAGATTATGCACCTAGGCCCCAGTAACAAGCAAGTTACTTGTAAATCAAATTGAATACATTTAGGCAAATCTCAAATGGAAAAGGATTTAGGAAGAATGTTAGATAACAAGCCTGGTAACCAGAAAAACGGCTGCTACATCTGCTAATAAAATTGGAATATATAAGAATTGCAATAGACTTAAAGGATTCTGGTTTAATCATTTCTATATATGAATCAAGGTAGTATCATCTTTGCATATGGCATACAGTTATAGGCATCAATCTGTTAGAAGAACACAAATTAAATGGTTCGTGTAACTTTTAGTATGTTATATAATTGTCAATAGTCAGAAATTGTTCTGCTACCCTCTACTGCAGTGATCCCCAACCAGTAGCTCATGAGCAACATGTTGCTCTCCGCCCCCTTGGATGTTGCTCTCATGGTCCTCAAAGCAGGTGCTTATTTTTGAATTCCAATCTTGAAAACAAGTTTTAATTGCATAAAAACTAAGTATAGTGCCAGGTAGAGCCTCTTGTAGGCTGCCAGTCCACACATGGGCTACCAAATAGCCAATTACAGCCCCTATTTGGCACCCTAAAGGACTTTTTCATGCTTGTGTTGCTCCCCAACTCTTTTTACATTTGAATGTGGCTCACAGGTAAAAAAGGTTGGGGACCCCTGCTCTACTGCAAACCCTGTCAGCATCATTTAAATACCCCAAACAAAAGTTAATTAAACTTTTCATTAACTTTCAGCAAAACCAAATAATAAAAACTCCATTAAAAATAAAGGCGAACAAGAACCTACCACTTCAGTTGAACAGAAGAAGTCACTCGGATGAGTGTTGAAACACAAGGGGAAAAAAAAGGGGGTTTACTAAAACTAAAATTTTTCTGATCAAGCTTTTTTTTTCTGCCAAAAACTTACATTTTTCATGAGGGAAAAACCCTCAACATTTTCAAGATTTATATTACTTGATGCTGGAAAAGAACTGCCATCTCAGACTTCTGTAGGCCCTGCATAAGTCAATGAGAAAAGAAACTATTCCATTTGGAAGTTATTGTGGTCTGTGCAGGGTCTAGCTTGAAAATTCAACTTTTTCAGGGTTTTTGGGCACCAAATATTGTATAATTTGGATTATTGCTCGATTTGTTTGAGTTTTTTTACTGATCTGATGAAATCAAATGTATTTATCAATAAAAAAGGCAGAATTGGGCATGGGAGTTTGGTTAAGCTATTTTTATTGGGACAATGAGATACATTTGGATTATAGTAAATAACCCCCTTAATGTTCTAATGTCCTGTTGCCTTTGACTTAATTCTACTAGATACTCATTTTATGCTTGTTAAATTAGTAGACTTGGGTAGATGTTAACAAACCACTATATGAAAAAATGTAAAACATGCAAGAGGTGCAAGCAGGTTTCACCTTAAAGAAAATTAGGAAAAAGAAGAAAACATTAATTCTTATATTTTGTTTTTAGAAATGTTCACAATAGTAGGGTACAGACCCTTCCAATATTATTAATTGGATTAACAAGGACCGGGTGTGCCCACAATCACGCAGGAATCCTCAACTGCAGCATTCAACACATAAGAAAAAGGATGGCAACCCACCTCTTGAAGTAAAAATTATTGTTTATTCAACGATTAAAATGCATAAGACTCATAAAGCTTTTCGGGGACACCCTTTAATCATTGGCATTTTTTTAATGGGTTCCTAATTAAAATTATCCTGGTGTTTGTGAATATTATAGGGGCCTTAGACTGTATGCTCCACTGGGGGCAGGAACTGATTTATAAACTCTGTAGAACACTGCAGAATATATTGGCATGATATAAATAAAGGACTGTATGCCGTACAGTTTTGGTCTCCAGTGCTCAGGACATTTTGAATAAGAGAAGGTACAGAGAAGGGCATCTAAACTGGTAAAAAGTACGGGAAATCTTGACTATGAGGAAAGACTGGCCAAGTTGGGGTTGTTCACACTGGAAAAGAGGCTCTTCAGAGGTTATATGATAACTATATACAACATACATATATAAGGGGTGTGACAAACTGGTGGCTTGAACATGTAAATTTGGGGGAAATTAGCAAATGGTAGGGCAGGCAGCATAGGAAAAGGAGCATAAAGACTGCGACACACAGGCTCTTCAAAGAAACATTGGTTTATTTTCCAGTAAGTCATTCAAACAGAGGTGACCATTTCAGCAATTTATAAAACAAACCATAAAAATAAATCCTTGCCCACTGGGCACTACCTTCACTTTGAAGTGTTCCCTCACTATACTGGGCCCCTTGTGGCATACCAGTCAAAACACAGGTTGGGTCACCCCTGTGCTCACAGTCTTTGCAGGAATTTCTCAGCCTCCTGGCTATTCCTCAGTGTCCCACACAGACAACAATATCTGGCTTCCTCTGCTTCTTTCAGTAGCAGGCGGCACCCCCAGCTCCTCTGGGAGTTCCTAACACAGCCAGGTCTCCTACCTGCTGTGCCCTGCTAAGAGACACACTCTCCCATTTCAATTAAGTTAAAATAGCCTTTCAACAGGACAGCTTTCCTGTGGAAGGTGAGCTTCAATCTCTGGACTGGCTCTGTGGAATGGAGTACCTGGCTACTAAACTTAAACAGAGAATCTGTTCTCTATTTTAAAACAACTCCCTTCCTGGAGTCTATCTTAGCACATGGGAAGAAATTAAAGTCTAGAATGACCTTTTTCCACCTTTTCCCAGTCACTCTACCACAGGGAACTTTATAATAATGTCTCTAATGCTTTATTTACCAGTAGGTCCTTCCAGCTGAAACAAGGTCACCCATTCCCATTAGAAGAAAGGAGTTTCCGCCTAATTATTCAGAAAGGGCTTTTTTTTACTTGTGAAGATGAAGCTGTGAAGATGTGGAATTCTTTCCCTGAATCAGTCGTACAGGCTGATACATTAGATACCTTTAAAAAGGTGTTGGATTGCTTTTTAGCAAGTGAGGGAATACAAGGTTATGAAAGACAGCTCTTAGTTCAGAGGCAAATCAGAGAGTTTTCAAATGTTTTTTTTTTCTTTTTGCATTTCTCTGGATCAACTAGCAGTTAGGTAGGTTATATATAGACTTAAAAGGTTGAACTTGATGGATGTGTCTTTTTTCAACCTAACTTACTGTGTTACTATGATAGTGAAAGAAAGGAGGATTGTTTTAATCTTCCTTTCTGTACTGAAGACCTAGCAGGCTTTTATGGATCCTTTAAAAATGTAGAAAAGTGCTTATGTGTATTGTGTCTCCATGTTCATTTGATCACCATTACAGCTATGAGTACATCAACAAACTCACAGAATGGAAGCACCCTGACTTGATTCGACATACCTGCCACTTCATGTAGAAAAAGCCTACTGAGATGTACTACTCTCCCTGTTAAACTTCTCACTCTTCATGAGGTGCTGACTATACCGGACATGTCTGTTCGAGTCAGGAACTGAAGGATCTGTGATATTTTCCTCTTGTTAGAGCTGAGACTTTGATCAGAGCCGGCGGTGACGTCAGAAATAGTCAGTATTCTCGGATCCCTCTGAGACATTTACATACTGGCATTTTATGACCTTTAATTTGTATTACAAAAGGTCTGGTGATAGCATGCTTTGTTGTGTGGAAAAGAACTTAAGGGCCTTGTTAGAGATGCTCTATAGATACAAGCGTGCTATAGGTAGATCTTAATGGATGCGTCTTTTCTGCTTTGAGAATACTTTGAAAATGCTGGATTGCATTGGTAACAAACTGCTTTGATTTAGACGAAAAGAAATGGGTCTACAGTATAACAGTGCTTTGGGTGTCTATAAGAAAATTCTTTATCCAAAATAATTGTATTGTTATTGTCATTAAAAGGTTCATTACAACTGGCTGCTTTTGAGAGGATCACATGGTTGGTATGATAATGTGGCATGCAATGTGCAAATTCACCAGAATCCTGATCATATTCTTCCTATTTATTGTTCCACATCAATCTTAGAATGGAGTGGCTTGAAAGAAACCAAATAAGACAGAGGGCCGATTAAATACTCTTCAAGCACTGCACATTTTATCTTCACTTCTTTTGTTATAAGATAACCTTCTATTGTCTGCTTTCTTGACCTTAATCAGCAGAAAATTAAGTTAAAGGCATAAATTATATAGGCAATGTTGTTCTGCTCAGAATGAAGTTAGTGAGCCTGATGTCTCTCTGGTCAGTTCTAACCTCTTCTTCCTTCTACCTCTGTTATGTTTATCCCAAGTGTTTGCTATTGTCAAGCCCATCAGCAAATTGCAACCAATCAACAGGTAGCAGCATTTGCTGATTGAAAGCAAACATCAGAATTGTTACTATACCTTGTGCTGATGTTATACATTGATTGTATTAAGGCAGGGGTGTCCAAAAGGTAGATCGGGATCTACCAGTAGAGACCTTAAGCTGGTGATCAGTCGATCTGAAGACACTGTCAACAAACAGCTTGTTTAAATCACCCTGATATTTCATGCTTTTCATTCAGATATTCATTACTTTAAGGTATCATATGAAACAGTTGTTGGTTAAATATAGCAATATACATTTCTCATAAATGAGTAATATTTCCCATGGAACAGAATGATAACAATGGTTTTATGGATGAAGATCATAATGAGACAACATCACTAAAAGTAGACCCCGCACAAGTATGGGCAGTCCTGTATTAAGGTTTATCATCTTAGATGAATGCTTACCTCTTGGTAAGAACTAGATGAAACTATTGCTGCTGCCCCAACCTCCCTTTCTGGCCCCAGGCACAGCGCTGGGGCCCAGAGGGAACTTTGTAGAAATGTGTGGGGGCCGGCAGGGGGGGTGGGTCCTAGAAGCAACCTCTCCAGGGTACCAATCTGATGCTGAATGTGATGGAAGTCTGGTGCTGTGTTAGTTTAGTTTCCAGGAAAATGTAATTAATCTATGGAGGCTCAAAAACCTGTCCAAAATGCCTCTTGAACTTTCTTTACTTTTCCTCTTGGGCACTGTTTTACACATTAGTGTTTGAAGAACCAAATTGTTTCCCATTTCCAACTAATGTGATCAGGTTTGGACTGGGCCAGTGGGATACTGGAAAAAATCAGATGGCCCCTGCTGGCCCAGACCTGCTCCATATATTGAACTGTTGGTGCGGTGGGGCCCAGGGGGAGCTTTGTGGAAAGGTGGGGGTCCCAGGGTGTGTGGGTGCCTTAGAGGCAACTTCTCCAGGGCCCCAGTCCAATGCTAAGTTTGACTGGTCTGGTGCTGTGTAAGTCAGTTCAGTTTCTAGGAAAAGGTAATTATTCTATGGAGACCTGCTCATTAAAACGGGAGACATCAAGCTCAAAAACCTGTCCAGACGCCTCTTGAAATTTTTTCAAATACATCCTCAAAACAGATTAGACCTTAAAGTTATTTGTACTTATTAGCACTGGTGGTTAAAGATTGATTAGTTGAAACTGCACCTTGTTCTGCTAATTAAAAACAACACTTGTGCAATCAGTGATTGCACTTTTTGATGTAATAGGGCCAGTAGGGTAGAAGAGGTACTACAAGCAGCATGCAAGGAGGAGGCTACTGTTCCTGTATAAAATTACAGCAAAAGATGGAATACTCACTGAAAAAAACTTTTTTCTTCCAAATATAGATTAAGGGTGCAAAGCAGCAACGGCCAAGGCTTAAATGCCAAAGCTGATCTTCTGCAATCACCCACTAAATATGCCTTAGGAACTGCCTTTCACTTTAAACAGGTTGTTTTGTGAAGTAGAATTAATTTTTTTATTACAACACAGCACTTTTTTATTATTTCTTGGATTCAGCAGAATACTAAAGACCCCACAATAAATGTGTATTAGCACCTTCAAATCTAAGTAAAATCATGTAAAAAGAATAAGAGCCTTCATTTGCTAATTTCTTAAAATTTAGGTGAAATTAGAAGTTTAGTTTGGCTCAACACTAATTTTTTTATCACCTGTACCCTAGTTAATGGTGGATGCAACCATTAAGCAATGATTGGCTCATTTATTTGAAAACAACTAGTTTTAATTTGCTTTATGCCAAAGGCGAAATAATCTGAAGAAAATTCATCAAGCTTCAATGCTGCTATAGGTTTATTGATGATGTTGTATACAGACATGTCGATTTCTAATAGGCCACTCATCTCTTCTGTCTTATGTCAGAGTCATATCATTCCAGGTGTTGTGAATTTATACTCCCACCATCCCCAATCATCCATTCATAACAGCTTGTAGGCCACAACCTCGACCTTCAGACTCTAATTAATATAAAATGGATCTGGAAACTTTTGTGGACGCAAGATTTCGTTTGACCCGACAAACCTTGTCTGTCACGCGTTTGCCTTGGGTAGACATGCCCATATTGCAAAGATTTCTTTTAATCTCTCAAAAAAATATGAAGAACATTTGCATTTCCTTTTTTTCTTTTTTGTGGCTAATATTTCTATCCTGTTTTCCTCAAAGAATGTTCAGCAACACAAAAAACTAATAAGGGAAACAGCGAAGAATAATCTCTTTTTTTTTGTATTTAAACAGGGAGTTGTTTCAGAATTGTCAGTACTGCGTTCGGATAAAGTAGAGGGAATAAGCCCATGCTTTTTACATATTCCGGCTTGTTTTACATATGAATTGTCACAGCGAAAGTCTGAAAATGTAGCAATTACCAATTTAGGGAGAAATGATAAGGGCAATCAAA
>CM044441.1:137495318-137528176 GCA_024363595.1 Xenopus borealis
ATGCCTGAATTGCAAAAGAATCCACTCTTCAATTGGAACTTATTGATATTCTTAAAAAAAAAAATGAGACAGAGAGAGGGAGTGGGGGAAACGGGAAAAAATTCTTAAGTTTAAGCTGCAGATTTTTAAATGGATTAATTTCCCTGCAATCATAGCCATCTAAGAGAAGGAGGCAGGCAGAGCAAATTGAAAGCATCTCCATGTTTGCGGAATTGGGTCCCGGACACTGAAATATACTGGCAGAGCTCTCTTTTAAAGTCAGAAAATTACCATTCATTTACATCACATGAAATACTTTTTTTTTTATGCTAAAAATATTCAAGAGGCGTGCTTTAAATGCCTGCTATTGCTTGATAACATTTCCAACTTTTAACGTTTTTACAAGACTTTGATATGACATGATAGAAAAGGCTGCCTGGAAGGAATGTTATATGAATCCTTAATCTCTTTGTATCAAATATTAGATTATATCAGTTTCTTTCAACTGTCCCAATAGAGCAGTTAAACAATGTGCTCCCAAGCACACCCTGCTATGTACTTCCACTCGCCAAATTATCTGCAAATTATATTTTTTGTAGTTTCCTTCGGTGCTGGTGACAAACAATGAAAAACCATAGAAAAAAGTTATTATACCATAATGCATCTGTCTGTGATTGGCCCTAATTTATGAGATCTTAATTTGTGTGAAAACAGTATATTTCGTTACAAGGGAACATGGTTTGCAATTTATTCTCAGATGCATTAATGTTATACTCAAAGTTGCAGGAAAAACCAAGACTGGTTCTAGTGCTGGAAACAGAGGGCATTTGCATTACAGGGGCAAGTATTTATTATTGTTAACATGTATTTCTATAGCGCCAAGTTCATCAACATATTTCATAGCACTGTAACTGAATACAAAGTGCTTTTGTGCAGTTGTATAAGTATTGGTAAATACAGAGCTATGAAAATGTATTAGCCATGTTTCCAGTGTTTACTATGCAATTTGTCAAGGTTTTTTTATTCCGTTTTAGTAGCTCGTCAAATGGAAGTCAATAGCAGGTCGTGCTAACTTTAGTTTATATGTCTTCTACTCTGTATCTGTTGACCAATGAAACTTTGCTCTAGAGAAATTAGGTCCCGACCCTCTATGGCAGGGATCAAAGATCTTTTTTTTTACTGTGAGACATATTCAAATGTAAATAAAAGTTGGGGAGCAGCACAAGCATACAAAAAGTTCATTGGGTGTCAATTATAGGCTGTGATTAACTGTTGGTAGCCCCTATGTGGACTAATAGCCTACAAGAGGCTCTGTTTAACTGTACACCTGATTTTTACCCAACTAAAGCTTGACTTCAAGCCAGGAATTAAAAAAATAACCACCCGCGTTGGGGGCACTAGGAACAGCATCCAAGGGGTTGGTGAGCTACACATTACTCGTGAGCCATTGGTTGGTGATCACTGCTTTATAGAAAACTGTTTCAGCAAGCTCAGCAATGTTAGTAGGGTTTTTAGCAAGAACAGGTCTTATGAGTTCTTGTCAGAACATCTCGATTCAGGTGAGGACCTTCCATGTTAATCTTCTGGCATATGTTTGTGATCTTTGTCTTGTTACATAATTGTTCTTCAGTTCTAGCTCATAAATTTCTTCTTTAGAGTTTAGAAAAAAAAATGTCATGGTTCCTACAGTATTAGCTGGCAAAACTTCTCCAGATCATCATGCTGTCACCACCAGACATGACTGTTGTTAGGAGGTTGCTACTGAGGAATGCTGTCTTTGGCTTCCACAAAATGTAATGGGTTCATGTCCGTTTGCCATAGTACATCACCCAAGTGTTTGTGGGAAATTGCAAACAAGCTTTCGTATTCTTTTAAATCAGCAATGGTTTTCACTTTGCCACACTGCCATGTATACTATGTTTGTTATTGTAGAGCAATACACACCGGCTTGAAATACGACTGCAATTGCTGTTCCTGGTATTTGTATAAAACATAAACCACCAACCCATTCTGCAGTGATATAAATACTAACAGATGTTCTGACAAACTGATGCATTATGTATTGAGTGCTGTCCACAAAGAGTTACAATTGAGTGGTGTGGACATACCTGAGACAGTGGGTCCCTTATTTAGAGACTCTAATCTTGCTTGCCAAAGGGCAGGTGTTTCAAGGGATCTACAGAATTATCTTTCTGTTCACGATTAGTGTGTGTGCTAGAATGAGGGGGTTGCATTGGGCAAGATTATGAGGAGAACATTCAATGGGAATACGCTGGATGTTTGTTGTCCATTGTGGACAAGAGAAGTAGTTGCACAAACTCTGGGAGTTGGTGCCATAGGCTTCTGACACACAATATCCCTTATTGGGCAAGATTTTGTGGGGATCTCTATAACCCCAATCAGTCAAAGTAGGAGATACCCAAAAATAAGAGTTTACGTGTCAACTTTTCACGTGTTAAAAGTTATTTTTCAATGAAACCCATGTACTTTTTATTAAAACTTCCATAACTGTTATTAACATATTTCTGCAATATTTTGCCTTCCCAACTCTTTGCCTTAGCCACAGCAATTACTTTCACTTCCTAGATGTAAATCGCCTCTTCACTTGCCCCTAGTGGTATAACTTGGGCTCTTTGGAAACCCTGCAAAAAAAATTAATTGGGGGGGACCAGTGCGAACAGTCCCACCTCCCCAGGATCCCATTTTTGCAACACACCTTCTGGCCCTCACCGCACACACAAGAGGGGCTGTGGAGGGGGAACTATGATGCAACAGTCCCTGCATTCTGGCCCCCCTGTTGCCTGGTCCCCTGATCATGGGGTCTGCTATATAGGTAATTACACCACTTCTTGCCCCTCCATCCTCACTGCCTATAACTGCTTAGCTTTTGCATGGGTGTGTGTGGGTTAGGTTCTCCCCTTTGGCACATACAAAACATTTTGGTGTAGTGCAAAGCTTCACTTGAAAACAGTTTCCACAACTTGGCTCCTGCCAACTTGCTGTCATTATGAATTCCAAAAAAATGAAGGAAACAAGTTTATACAATGTATATAGTGTAACTAAAGTTTTATTTTTAATTCAGTACCACACAGAAGGTTACTAGTTAAATTAAGGAATGTTGGTCTGGAACATAGTATTTGTACCCGGACAGAGAACTGGTTGAAGGATAGATTGCAAAGAGTGGTGGTAAATGGAACATTTTCTAATTGGACCAGTGTTGTTAGTGGAGCATTGCTGGGGTCTGTCCTTGGTCATTTGCTTTTTTTGCTTATTAATGACCTGGATGAGGGCATTGAAAGCAGTGTTTCTATTTTTGTTGATAATACCAAATTGTGCGGAAGTATAAATTCTATGCAGGATGCTGCCACTTTGCACAGTGATTTGACTAAATTGGAATACTGGGCGGCAAGCTGGAAAATGAGGTTCAATGTTGATAAATGCAGGTTATGCACGTTGGTATAAATTATATAGATGTGAGTTATACACTTAATGGCAGTGTGTTGGGGGGTTTCCTTAATTCAAGAGGATCTAGGGATTTTTGTAGATAACAAGTTGTCTAATTCCAGGCAGTGTCATTCTGTGTAAAGTACTGTGCTGTTGCATCTTTTCCCTTGAGCCCCCATTTGGTGACGGTTTGTGTGCTAACTCTGAGATCACCTGCCCAGAAATACTGCAGCTGTCCATTAATTGGCTCATGTGACCTAACATGTATGTGTGCCCTTGGTTTCCTCGTGTGAAACGTCAATTGTACCATCCCAGGGGGTGGTCCTTACAATTTAAAATGGCAATTTAGGATTACCCAATGGAACATCCTACTAAAAAGGCATATTTTTATGAAAATGGTTTATTTAGATGAAGCAGGGTTTTACATAGGAGTTCTTTTATGAATCTGGAGATGTTTGTGGATAACAGGTTGTATATCTCTAGGCTAAAGCAAATATAATGTTATTCCTGGTAAGGCCTCACCTTGAGTTTGCAGTGCAGTTTTGGGCTCCAGTCCTTAACAAGGATATGCATGTGCTAGAGAAAGTGCAGAGACCTGCAACTAAACTGGTTAAAGGGATGGAAGATATATGCTGTATTAGGGTAGAATGTCAAAGTTGAGGTTGTTTTCTCTGGAAAAAAGACATGATTACACTTTACAAGTACACGAGAGAGCATTACAGGGTATTATAGATAGATAGTGGGGATTTTTTTCCCCATAAAAAGGATCACCATGCCAGAGGATACCCCTTTAGACTAGAGGAAAAGAACTTTCATTTGAAACCACATAGGTGGTTCTCCTAAGTGAGGGCAGAGAGGTTGGGGAATGCTCTGCCGAGGGATGCCATTATGGCAAAGTCTATTAATGCATTTAAGAGTGGCTTAGGTGATTTCTAGCATAATATCAAAGAGTGTATAGATAGGTTGATATGAATGTGTAAGTATGTGTATTGGGTTTCATTTCGAGGGGCTGAACCTGATTGTCTTGGTCTTTTTTCAAACAAACTATGTAACCCTTTTCTATTTAACTTCAGACATATTCTTTCTTCCAGGCTTTCCTCCAGCCTCTATCTACCTCAAACACAATATGATTTCAATTTCAGTCAATGATGCAAGCATAAAGCTTGTTGTTGAAGACAAAGAGCAGAAATAGGTCAGAAGAATAAACCTAGGAGGGTTGAACGTTGAATGGAACGTTGAAGGGAAGGAGTAGATAGAGTAGGACTGAGTGAGGATGGAAAAGACCCAAGGGCAAGTTATGGAAGGCTAATGAAGGGGGTGATAGCTGACGAACACCGGCATCCAAAAACGAGACACCAGCGATTTTTCACCCAGGCAAAATTTTTCTGACGTTTTGCGAATTTATTTGACTGTGCCGAATCGCAGGAATTCACTAATTAGGACAAGAGCAATGGGCCCAGACGGGTCGGTCTGGAGAAAATCAAACCTTCCTGATTGATATCGTGGACAGATATCAATCGGGAAGACCTGTCAGAAGCCCCCATACACGGGCAGATAAGCTGTCAAATTGACCTAAACGACCGATATCGGCAGTTTTATCTGCCCGTGTATCTGTCAAGTCGGGTAGTTCCCTGCAGAAGAAGAATTGGGCAGATGTTATATGTTCAAATTTAACAACTGTCATGTGAGTTGTTAATTCATAACCCCCATAATGACTTTGCTATCCACCCCTAACTGATAAGTTTTTATTATGCTGATATTCAGGGTCGGACTGGGGCCCCCAGATGCCCTTGGCGTGAGCGTCACGTCAGTGCAAAGGGGGGTCGCGGCCTCAAGAAAAGGATGTGGGTGTGGACCTGGGCCAGCGGGGCCCACCGAGTTTTTTCTCTGTGCCCCGACGGCCCAGTTGGCCCAGTCCGACCCTGCTGCTGTTTTCATTTTATTTGAGCAATATAAATTATGTTTTACCTTTATTTATAAATTTAGAAAATCAGGGGCGATAATGGTGGAAAGGTGCATTTTTCTACTCTTTTTATATATTAATGATACTTGACCCTGCACACCACTTGTGTGTCACTTGTTTGTCCCATGGATGGAGGGTGCTCCCAACCAACTATTTATGTATGGGTAATTTAAGTACCCTATTCACATGATTCCAACATTCCGGCAATGGGAGGACAATACATAGAATAACACAATGAGAGAGAAGTTTTAGAAATACAATGATAAAAATTAATGCCATCATGATAAATGATGGAACTGATATCCATATACACCCACGTGAAAACGAGATATTCTTTCATTATTCTGTTTATTGTTGAGCAGAATTTCACAAATGCAGAAGGCATAATATTAATTACCCCTGCCATCTGTGCAAAACAATGGGAAAACCATATTTTAGTCTAGAGATTTCAATCTCATCGGTTATCTTTGGCATCAAGCTGCCTGTTTGTTGTTCACATTTACTGCACTTTACAATTCAAAAATTAATTTGCAGGCAAACATTTATTCAACATACGGCAACCCGCAAGGTTCACTAAAGGTAAGTGTCCTGGAAATAATGAATAACGTGCAAATTGGGACGGTGATGAAAAATGTAATTATGCTGTTTTATAATGAAAGCTCCTGATTTTTAATGCAGGTTATAGAAGAGCAAGTGTTTATCCCATTTGGTGATGTCTGTGTGTTATCAAGTGGTGCAAATTCCTCAAAGTCATCTTTGCACCTAATTCTTAAAGAAACCATTAAATCCATGTCACTAAATCGCTCAAATCGATGAAAGTATTTCTGCATTCTCGTGCCAATACCTGTGCTGGTTTACTGTACTTCTATGTCTCAGTAAAGGCTACAGAATCCTTTTTGAAACCTTATCTCTGTGACCGCAAAGCGAGTATTGCATGTGAATTAAGTGTTAAGCAGAGTTAAAAACCTTAAAGGGATACTGTCATGGGAATTTTTTTTTCCAAAATGCATCTATGTTAATAGTGCTGTTCCAGCAGAATTCTGCATTGAAATCCATTTCTCAAAAGAGCAAACAGATTTATATATATTTCATTTTGAAATCTGACATGGGGCTAGACATATTGTCAATTTCCCATCGGCCCCAAGTCATGTGACTTGTACTCTGATAAACTTAAATCACTCTTTACTGCTGTACTGCAAGTTGGAGTGATCTCACCCCCTTCCTCCCCCCCCCAGCAGCCTAACAACAGAACAATGAGAAGGTAACCAGATAACAGCTCCCTAACACAAGATAACAGCTACCTAGTGGATCTAAGAACAGCACTCAATAGTAAAAACCCATGTCCCACCTTTCAGTTACATTGAGAAAGAAAAACAACAGCCTGCCAGAAAGCAGTTCCCTCCTAAAGTGCTGGCACAAGTCACATGACCATGGGCAGCTGGGAAATTGAAAAAATGTCTAGCCCCATGTCAGATTTCAAAATTGAATATAAAAAAATCACTTTGCTTTTGAGAAATGGATTTCAGTGCAGAAATCTACTGGAGTAGCACTATTAACTGATGCATTTTGAAAAAAACATGTCACACATGACAGTATTCCTTTAACCTTTCTAATGCTGTATCTCAAAGCAGATGTGTGAAGTGCCTTCATTATTAGCACCCCAAGTCTATATACTCTCTCACCCCATACCCCTTTGAACACTTCTCTCACTTTAAAACCAAAAAGGAAACCATTCAACAGGTTGGCAGGCCATTTACAAAGAGATAAGCATTAAAAAATCATACATAATTAAGTCCAAAGTACACAAATGGAATAATGGATATTCCATTTAAATGTAAGATAAAAGGAGCTTCATTCTGGTAGACAGAAGAATTCAGATGTTCTCATTCTTTGTAGGAACTATGTAGTTCCTCTCATATTTGGAATTCAATACATTAAAGTGATACTGGCACTGAAAATTTTATTTTAATATATGAATGTACATTAAGAGGCAGATTTACTAAATTAATGTGAAGGATTCGAAGTTCGATCAGTTTTCAAAAGTTTCTAATTAGAATTTTCGAATGTTTTTGAAGACCAGTTCAACCAGTGAACTTTGTAAATTCGATCGAATCGAATGATTCAAATAATTCAAATAAAAATCCATTTGAATATTCGACTATTTAACTGTCGAATTACTTCCCCTTTAAATTTTTATTCAACTGCCTAGTTCGCCAGTTTCAACATACCGAATTGGGATTCAAAAAGTTTCATTGAATAAAAATATTTGATCGAATAGTTAAAATCGAATTTTTAGATTTGATCATTCGACCAATTGAATTGCGGTAAAAATCCTTTGAATTCGAATTTGAAGGGTTTTTATTCCCTAACTATTTTATATAATTTTTTTTTCAATTCGGAATTCGACCAATAGTAAATCTGCCCCTAAATGTTGATCATTTTTTGCTGAGAGGTTTGTTTTTGTATATACTGTAATTGTTAGTTGACGTTTCTAAGCCTTACTCTAATGCTAACGGACTCCTGCTGCACAAATATGTCAGCCCCCTCATACAGGAACATGGGGGATCAGACAGGCAATGTAAAAGCATCATGCAAATACTTTATGGCAAAGTTAGAAGTAGCTTTCAAAGGCAATATTATAAAAGATGTAAATAAGAGTTTAATTTCAGGTGTCCGCATCTCTTTAAATACTGATGTCCCTAGTGCTTTCTCCACCTGAAAGTGCTAAAGTGTGAGTATTGCTATTGACCCCCCCTTTATGCCTACATCCTAGTACAGAAGGGTGAGCCAGCTGAATATTGTTTACTGGTGATGTGTGGGCCAACCCTATAACCATGGAACCCATGGATTTGGGCTGAACTCGCTGCACCTTTTGCTCTCCCTCCCCGTGACTATAGTCTGCCAGCTTCTGCCTTTTGGCTTCCAGTTTTATAGGCATGACCTACCCCTTTTGTGACATCAGCGGGGCGGGAGGTGCGGGTCTATAAGTGGAGGTGGGAAGCCGTGTGTGGATGGGTGCAGGAGGGTGCGGTGTCAAACTTTATCGATGTGTGAAATTAGATCTCGTCACAGAAAAAACACCTTTCCACTCATTCCTATGGCATTTTTATAAAAAGGTGTATCAAATGGTGACGTCCATCACTATCACTCATTGCTAAATTAGCTGCATAAAAGCCAAAGGAATGAATAGATAGTGGGTGCGTTTATCTGAGGTGAGGTTTAATTTTACACTTTCAGAAATATGCCCCTTAAAGGGGTTGTTCACCTTTGAGTTAACTTTTAGTATAATGTAGAGAGTGATATTCTGAGACAATTTGCAATTGGTTTTCATTTTTTATTGTTTGTGGTTTTATAGTTATTTAGCTTTTTATTCAGCAGCTCTCTAATTTGCAGTGTCAGCAATTTGGTTTCTAGGGTACAAATTACCCTAGCAACCATGCATTGATTTGAATAAGACACCGGAATATGAATAGGAGATGGACTGAATAGAATGATGAGTAATAAAAAATGGCAATAACAATATATTTGTAGTCTTACAGAGCATTTGTTTTTAGATGGTGTCAGTGACCCCCATTTGAAAGCTGCAAAGAAACAGAAGAAAGTTGCAAATCATTAAAAAACTATGAAAAATAAATAATGAAAATCAATTGAAAAGTTTTTTAGAATTGGCCCTTCTACAATATACTAAAAGTTAACTTGAAGGTGAACCACCCCTTTAAAGGGTTTTTTCCCCTTTGAGTTATCTTTTAGTATGATGTAGAGTGTGAAATTCTGCAATAATGTGCAACTCGTTTAAATTTTTTAGTCTTAGTGTTTTTTTTTTTTAGTTATTTAGTTTTTTATTCAGCAGCTCAGTAATCTGTTTGCTAGGGTCCTAACTATCCTACAACCATGCATTGATTTGAAGAAGATGAAGTGGATACTGGAATATGAATAGGAGAGGCCTAAATAGAAAGAGGAGTAATATAAAGTAGGAATAACACTATGAGGCAGATTTACTAAATTCACATGAAGGATGAATAACTTTTTTTGAGTAATTCGACCATCGAATTTTAAAAATTCGATCGATTCGAATGATTCGGATCTATTCAATCATTCGACCATTCAATGGTCAAAGTACTTCCCCTTAAAAAAAAAAATCGATTGGCTAGTTCGCCAGATTGAATGTACCGAATTGCTGTATAATCCTATGGGAAGCTCCCATAGGGTTATTTCAGCATTTTAAGATCGAACAAAAAGAATTTGCTCGAATTTTGACCCAAATTCGATAGTCGAATTTGAGAGTTAATTAACCTTCGAATTCAACCAATATTAAATCTGCCCCTATGTATGTAGAATGACAGAACATTTGTTTTTAGATGGGGTTAATGACTTTCATTTGAAAAAAGGAAAGAATCAGAAGAAAATGGCAAATAATTCAAAAACTATTGTAAGCTTGAGGGATCCACAACAGACACTTCACGTTTACATACCTACAGGGTTGACATCTCAGGATACAAAACACAAATAATAAAAATAAATTCTGCCCACTGGGCGCTTCATTCACACAAATTCGTACGATCGTTATTCGATCGAATTCGATTGAACTTCGATCATTTCACGTGAATTTCATAAATCGGCCCTATAAAGTGTAGTTGAGCAGAATTAATAAAAAAAATTGATGAAAGAATTAGACATTGGTAAAGGTAAAAGGAGTAAATGAAAAAGAAAGCTAAAAAGATAAACCAAAATAGAAGGGACATATGAATATAAAAAGGAGAAATGTGGAGAAACTGAAGTTGCTTTTTGAGCAGTAATAATAGCAGGCAAGCAAGTTTTGGGTATCAAATAGGAGCTTATTTTTATTTCATCATTTCATGTATCACATTCTTTATTACTGGCAACAGTTCATATTCTTTTGGAGACCGTATTGGTTTCTCCTCTATTCTCACTGTCGGGTATCATCTTATATACTGTGACTCCCTCACATATATATAAATATATATAATTGCCCCCTGTGAGCGTGTGCTGGTTAGGGATGGGCAAATGTTTTTGTTTCACCGTGGAAATGACGCACTTAGACTTTAATGGGTGTCTGCAAATTTTCACCGGCAACAAATTTTTGTTGAAGCGAATTGCTGTTAGCTGTGTCCATTGGCCTGGGTGGCCCAGCTGTATTGGTTCTTCAGCGCAAAGTCCAGACCATTGGTGAGTACAGCTATTTTCTGGAAATATTGAGATAAATATCTTTCTACTCTACTTGAGATCAAAATGGTTTTACTATAAAACTGTCATTCTTACTGACCCGAGAGGAACTACTAGCGTTGAGGAAGACAGCCCTTACAGCCCCTTCACAAGAACAACCCCCAATTAGGCACGGAGGAAGGCTAGTGAAGGTGAGGTATGGGAGCCTGTGAATCTAGCGGGATACACCGACCTGTAGAGTAGCTTCAGGTGCCGGATAGTGTGACTGCAGGATGTATAGAAAAACACAGGATTAATGCGACAGGAGGCGAGGTTCGTAAATCACAGGAGAGAAATCTTCAGTAAGCACCTTATTATTAACATGTATTTCTATAGCGCCAACTTGTTGCGTAGCGCTGACCTTACGTCAGCGTAACAGGTTCTGGCATGGAAACCATTAGCAAAACAGACTGGCATTGATTAAGAAGATTGGGCTCGTAAGCCCCCCTCAACACAGGGAGGACAGGTGGGCATCCCAGTAGACAGATAGGTTGATGCGAGAGAATAGTCAAGAGGCAAAAGCAGAGTGAAAAGCCAAGTTCACAACAAGTAGAGAGTAATTTAGCCAGGAAATACGATGTCCGAGCACTGGGAAGCATTCAACGCTGACCTAAATGGTGTTGACTGCATCATCACACTGCGCTACCCGGATCCCAGCACTCACAGTAGGTTCCTGACAAAAACTCACTAGGAAATTACTTTTTTAAAATATAATTATAAAATATAATATCAAGGATGAACTTTACAAAGGTGGCTACAAATACAAGGGTGGAAAGTGATTGTAATCTAGGTAAAGAACACCCCTAATAGCCATTAGAGAAATGATAAAGAATAACTTCTTATGAACTCAATTTTTTATGTAACAGACTCTGATCTTAACACAAGAGTTCAAAGAGAAAAGAAATTAGAACTCATATTGTATGTTCTCCAATGTCTGCATGGGTTTACTTCAGGTACTCTGGTGACCTCCACACTCCAAAAACATACAGACAAGTTAATTGGCTCCTGATAAAATTGGATCTTAAATTGTAAGCTCTATTGGAGCAGGGATTGATGGGAATGATGTATAATCTCGGCAAAGTTACATGTAAAACCACTTTTATCAAAGGTACTTGCATCAAAATGAGCTAATTAAACTTCCATATATTTGCACTTGGAGATGTTTAGTCCTTACTGTCTCATTCAATCAAGTACAGTATTCTTTGTCTTTTCTAATGAGGTAGTACTTAATTCAACCTTAAGTGCACATTGCTAAAGTGAAAAGTGCAGGGTGCCCTGAGTACTACCTGAAGGCTTGGGCTCCTAATACTTGCAAGCCCCAAGCCAAAAGGCAGTAAAATCATCAAGAGTTTATTGACTCACCTTGGCCTGAGCTAGGGGGGGCCCCGTCATCCCTTACCCAAAAAAACAAGTTCTTAAATTGCTAAAAAAAAGGAGTGCCTTGGTACAGCTCCGACTGGCCCAATTTAAAAATGTTCTTGCTGGCCAAAAGGCTGGAGTCTAGCACCCCCTGTAGGGGGCACAACACCTTGGGCTTTCATAGTGCTGAGGCCACTGGCCAGAGGATCAAGTGTTTCATCATCTCACCAGAAGATTCTTTTTTTATGATAAGAACAGATACTACACTTGAGGGGTTATTTATTATAGTCTGAATGCCGAAAACTGGAATATATTAGATTTTTTTGCTATAAAAAAAATTTTTTTATATAAAAAATTTTTAGTAGAAAAAAAAAAACTTTTTCAGAATTTATTAAAACCCTGGGGGGGTTAAAAGTCTGAATAAAAAAGTACTCCAACTCAGACCTGGAACCTATTCAACTACCATATGTGGTGTCTTGGTAAAAAAAACATGTAGGGGCACATTTACTAAGGGTTAATTAACCTTCGAATTAGACCCTCGAATTTTGGCCAAAATAAAAACCCTCAAATTTCGAGGGCTTTTAACGCAATTCGAATTATCGAACAATCGAATATAAAAAATTTGAACAATAAAATCGTACGAATCGAACGATTGAACGATTTTAAGCATTCAATCGAATTTTTTATATTCGATCAAAAAAACTCCTATGGGAGCTTCCCATATGGATATATAGCAATTCGGTAGGTTTTATCTGCCTAATGGTTATATCGATTTTTTTTTTTTAAAGGGCCAGTACGTCGACAATTGAATTTGAATTTTCGAATTTGATCAATTCAAATCGAATTTTGGGATATTCGATAGTTGAATAAGCCCAAAATAAATAAAAATTTAGACTTTTTAAATTCCAATTTGATTCGAATTTTCACTTCGAATCAATTCAACCTTTAGTAAATGTGCCCTGTAGTGTCAAATAAATAAGGATGAATGGCTGTCGGTATGGTGCAATATTATAAGATCCTCTAAAAACCTGTCCATACTTGAACTAATGGTGGTGATACATGTGTCGATAAAAGCTGCTGACAGACTAAGTTTATTGGGCCCTCCGACGGGCTTTCCTGATCGATATCTGTCCGAACGTTTGCCAGATGTCAATCGGATGGGACTAAAAATATTGTTGGATCTCAGCCGTATCTGTTCATTGATGCGCCCCCACAATCATATCTCCCATAGCTCCTCCTTCTGATCCGATCGTTGGGTCCGCACTATATTGCCCACCTCAAGGTGGGCATATCGTGGAGGGATCCGCTTGTTTGGCAACATCGCCAAAGGAGCAGGTCTCTCTGTGTATGGCTACCTTTACTATAAAGTTCTTTTTAGATGGTACTTGGTACTGGCCCGAATTGCTAAATTCACTCCTTTAGCAGATCCTCAGTGTTTTAGAGGATGTGGTCAAACAGGAACTATGTTTCATATGAGGTGGAAATGCCCAAGTGCCCAAAGTTATTGGACTAGAATTTATATCATGTTATTTTCTCTGTTCCAAGTTGTTATTCCCAAACACCCAAAATCTGCATTTCTATGCAATAAACCCAAAGAACTCTCTCAGACACAATTTCAATTGTTTATTACGATAATGACAGCAGCCAAAAGAACTATTGCAAGAGCATGGAAAACTAAACAGCGATCTATAGACATCACTAAACATACGGTAGACGGGATAATGACGCAAGAAAAAATGTTTAGCTTTCTATTAGATTCACATATTTGATTCCTGAGGGTTTGGACACTGTGTTTAATATATACAGATACGGTACAGATAGCTCCATATCACTCCTTAGCATTTAATGAATACGACTGATCTAGATATCAGCTAAAGTAGGAAAATTCTAAGTCATTTGTGTTAATTCGTTTTTTTTTTTTTAATGACTAATGAAAAAAATTGAAATAAAAAAAAATAAAGAAAATGGCAATTGCACTTGAAATGGCACATACATGCGCCCTATTGCTTCACAGACAATTAAATATTTAAATTGTTAGTTTTAAGATGCTTAACACATTTTTAGGGTTACTGGTCTGTTCTGTTACCAAAAAAGAAAACTATATTCATGAAATTAAGGGAAAAAAAAGATATGTAATAGTATCTGCATATGTATGTTCTTTCATATGAGGAGGGGCAGCTATAATGGTCTGGTAAGAAATCATCTAAAGGACAATGTAAAGCAGTGTTCTCTCTGGAACAAAACTAAAATGGGAAGTATAAAAAAAAGTCGAAAAAAAACCCCACAAAACGTTGTTCACCTTTAAATTAACTTTTAGGGGCAGATTTATCCAGGGTCGAATTTCGAAGTGAAAAAAACTGCGAAATTCGACCATCTAATTTGTTTTTTTGATTGAAAAGCAGACCCTTTTCGATCAAATTAAATTTGTTCGAATCATTTGATTGAATCGTTCGATTCAAATAATTTCCTCCAAAAAATGTGATCTTTTAAAAATTTCAAAGAGAATCCTTAAAGGTCCCCCATAGGTTTACGGTGGCGAAGGGTCGAATTTGAACAGTAGTTCGATTTTGGAATGGTTGAATTTTTCAATTCGAAACCAATTTTTTTCAATTCGAATAGAAGTTTGACCCATTAGATAGTCGAAGTACCCAAAAATGACTTCAAAGTTTTAATTTCTTTTATTCGAATTTTCACTTTGACCCTTGATAAATCTGCCTCTAATGGGCAAAAAAGTGAAAAAAAGGGGATTTTCAATTGAATAGGTCCATTTTCGATTGAATACAAATTATTTGAATCCCCCCAAAAATGTGATTTTCAAAAATTAAAAAAAAAAATTCTTGGTTCAAGCAGGTCCCCCATAGGCTAAAACAGCAATTCGTCAGGTTTAAGGTGTCGAATTTTTTTTTAAAAGAGACATCACTTCGATTTTCGAATGGTCGAATTTTAAAATTCAAATCAAATTGTTTCATTTCGAATCGAATTGTGGCCTATTCGATAGTTGACTTTTCACTTCGACCCTTGGTAAATGTGCTCCTAAAAGATAACTTGAAGGTGAACTACCCCTTTATGGCCCCATGAACAGGATACCAATAGCATATGTCAATGTGTTTTACTAAACATTTATTAAAAAAAATATATAAAAAGCATCCTACATTAAAAAAAATATATTTTCCATCAAAATTCCCTATAAATGTCAGTAAAGTGTTAGCAAAAACTCATAAATGAGACCATCGCTTTACTCCCATCAGGATAAACAATTTTATTTAAAGTATAAAGACATTCCTATTCAATGAGATAACCTTGAAATCCAGCCATTCCCTGATTAGCTAACGGAAAGAATATAAAGATAAGGGCCTATCTCTAAGAGGTATCATTAAGCAAAAAATAGTAAGTTGTCATCTATCCCATACTAGGTGGCACTGCAGAGAGGGAAACAAGAGCAGAACTTACACGGTGCTTAAATACAATAAACAAACTACAGATGGAAAAATAAGGGAGAGAAACAGAGCCGTGAGCCTTCAAGATAATAATTAGGAAATATCTTACTGTCCTAAAATATACAAAGTGTACGGCTATAAAATTATATTTCCTTTAAAGGGGCATTTCTCCTGTAAGTTAACTTTTAGTATGTTATAGAATGGCTAATTCTTTTCAGTTGGCCTTCATTTTTGTAGTTTTTGAATGATTTGCCTTCTTCTTCTTCTGACTCTTTCCAGCTGACAATGGGGGTCTCTGACCCCATCTAAAAACAAATGCTCTGTAAAGTTACAAAGGCATTGTTATTGGTATTTTTTGTTACGTGTCTTTCTTTTCAGATGCTCTCCTATTCATATTCTAGTGTCTCATTCAAATCAGTGCATGGTTGCTAGAGTAATTTAGAGCCTAGCAACCAGATTTCTGAAAATACACCATGACCCTTGCTGTTCTGTTGCCTGTACTGACCTCTGCCTGTTCTTCAACTATTCTGTTGAATCATGTTACTGTACCACGTATCAGTTTGGTTTGACCCCAGCCTGTGACCATGACTACATTTCTGCTTCCTTATTTGGACCGTATTGTCTGTTTGGTATTGGCCCAGCCTGCCCCTTGACCATGATCCTTGTTCCCTGTCCTTCCTATACATGTTACAGTTCCCTTGCCTGCCCAGAACTTGCCCCTTGGTCCTCTCCAGTAACATCAAACTTTAAAAAAAGAAAAAAATCCAAAATCTTGTTAGTATGCGTAAAAGATCTTGCCAGACTAACTTAATTTCTTTTTATGAGAAGGTAAGCAGGGACCTCGATTCTGGGATGGCAGTGGATGTGATTTACTTAGACTTTGCTAAAGCATTTGATACAGTGCCACACAAAAGGTTACTGTTTAAATTAAGGAATGTTGGCCTGGAACATAGTATTTGTAACTGGATAGAGAACTAAAAGATAGACTACAAAGAGTGGTGGTAAATGGAACATTTTCTAATTGGACCAGTGTTGTTAGTGGGGTACCGCAGGGCTCTGTACTGGGTCCCTTGCTTTTCAACTTGTTTATTAATGACCTGGATGTGGCCATTGAAAGTACGGTTTCTATTTTTGCAGATGATACTAAATTGTGCAGAACTATAGGTTCCATGCAGGATGCTGCCACTTTGCAGAGTGATTTGTCTAAGTTGGGAAACTGGGCAGCAAACTGGAAAATTAGGTTTATTGTTGATAAATGCAGGTTATGCACTTTGGCAAAAATAATATAAATGCAAGTTATACACTAAATGGCAGTGTGTTGGGAGTTTCCTTAAGTGAGAAGGATCTTGGAGTTTTTATAGATAACAAGTTGTCTAATTCTGGGCAGTGTCATTCTGTAGCTACTAAAGCAAATAAAGTTCTGTCCGGCATAAAAAAGGGCATAAACTCAAGGGATGAAAACATAATTATACCTCTTTATAGATCCCTAGTAAGGCCTAATCTGGAGTATGCAGTGCAGTTTTGGACTCCAGTCCTTAGGAGGGATGTAAATGAGCTGGAGAGAGTGCAGAGACTAAGTGCAACTAAACTGATTAGAGGGGTGGAAGACTTAAATTATGAGGGGAGACTGTCCAGGTTGGGGCTGTTTTCTCTGGAAAAAAGGCGCCTGCGAGGAAACATGATTACACTTTACAAATACATTAGAGGACATTATAGACAAATATCAGGGGACCTTTTTACCCATAAAGAGGATCACCACACCAGAGGCCACCCCTTCAGACTAGAAGAAAAGGACTTTCATTTGAAGCAGTGTAGGTGGTTCTTCACAGTGAGGACAGTGAGGTTGTGGAATGCACTGCCGGGTGATGTTGTGATGCTGATTCTGTTGATGCTTTTAAGAGGGGTTTGGATGATTTTTTGGACAGAAATCATTTCAAAGGTTATTTTGATACTAAACTCTACAGTTAGTATAGCTATGGGCATATATGGTTTGAGTGAAAGAGTGGAGATGTGTGTGTGTGTATGCTGGGTTTTTAATTTGGAGGGGTTGAACTTGATGGATTCTGTCTTTTTTCAACCCAATTTAACTATGTAACTACGAAAAAATAAATACCAAAACATGTTAAACTTTAAGTCTTTATTATGTAATAACTCCTACAAGGAAGCCAGGGAAGAGAAATTGAGTGCCTAATGATTGGTCGCCTGATTGTCTTTCCTGAGGAGGAGCACAAGCAGAGTTTCGGTAAGTTATTTCTTAATGGCTGTGTGATTTTAAAGTTTAATATGTGTTTTTTTTCATAGTATACCAACAAATTTGTTTAAACATCCAAGGGGTTGGTGAGCTACTCATGAGCCACTGATTGGGGATCACTCATTAAGGCCCATTTACTAAAAGGTCTAATTTTAGGGGGTTATTTACAAATGCTGGAATTTTTCTCATGATTTCAATAAAAACAATTTTGACCAAACTCCCGTCAACAATTTTATCTGATTTATTAATAAAATAACCTGGAAAATATGGTTCAGCAAGATACTTGATAAAATCATGAATACACTTGAATTGTACAAATTTTTCAGATTTGACTCCTGAAACACTTGATTTTTTTTAGTTATTGCCCGAAAACTAGTGATGGGCGAATAAATTCGCCCTAGGCGAATTCGCGACGTATTTCCGACGGTGAAAGTCTCGCCGAAACCGCTCACGAAAATTCGCTGCGTGTTTTGTTTCGTTTTGCAGCGAGTTCGTCTCGAGTCGAGTTCGTCGATTCACTTCAAAACAGCACAATCTCTGCAGTGAAAAATATTTTTAAAAATAAATGAATATATATTAAAATATGCCTTTTTAATGTTTCACTATTTTAAATAATAATCACAGATGTTTTTAAGAAGCTGACAAAATGGGAGGCCTTTTTTTCTTTTGAAAAGATAAGAGTCCAGTAACAATGCAGGGCATGTGTGTAACTAAGTGAAACACGCGTGTAAATTGCTCATTGACTCCAATGCTATTCAGCACATTCACACACAAAGCAAAAGATGCCATTTTTTACAATTTTTTTTCACATTTCCATACCTTCCAACATTTTGGTAGTAAAAAGAGGGAAAGAAATTTTTTTTCTCCATACGTAGCGCTGCAACATTTTGACCACACACGTTTTGTGGCCACACCCACTAATTAAAATGTTCATTTTACCAAATTTGGCAGGTTATGAAAGTTTGAAAATATTTCTCCTTATCTAAACTGTTACAAATACAATCAATTACTTATTTTATTATATCATAATTGTTAAAAAGCATCTTTTTTGCACCTGATAGCTGTTCTTCTAGGCTCTCTGCCAAAAGCCAATTAAGTTAGAAACTTCTTTCTTTTTCTGGCTATTACGTGCAGAGAAAAGAGGGACTTTCCAATACAAATGAAATGAGGGATTGCAGGTTGCGCTGTCAAAAGAGGGCAGTTTTATTACATTGCACTGTGCGTCAAAACTATTCTGACGCGCTTCAAAATAAGCAAATTAAGAATAAGAATTTCTTCGCCGTTTCGTGAATTTCGCTGAAAATTCTCGAATTTTTCGGCGAAACGAAACTACAGATTCGCCCATCACTGCCGAAACCCTATATTTTTCAGATTATCGTTCGAAATCCAGCACAGACCAGGAAATCTTCAGATTGGAAAAGGGACATCGGCCACTGACTTCTACAGAACCTCGACAGGTTTTAGATGGTTTATTTTCAGATTCATAGTTTTAGCAGCTTCAGTGTATAATACATCTCTAAAAATTTGAGGTTGCCTTAAAAAAATTTGAGTTTTCTCCTTTAAAAGCTCAACCAGAAAAATGTGAGCTTAAATAAATAACCCCCTTAGTGGTAGAGCTTTCTGAAACCAGGATTCAACTGGATTTCTCTAAAATCACAAATGCCATGAAAGTTATTAAAGGATTGACTTCTACATGACTTTGGCAGATTTTACTTGCCATACTTTTGTAATCATAGATTTTATGGTTTTTACACTTGATGAATTACGACAATAAAATCATGAATTAAGCAACTATATGAAAAATGCATTCGTTTTCGTAAAAATTATTCTACACAATGAACTTTCATAAATCGGCCCCATAGTAAGATATGTGTTTGGAAACAGCTTTAAAAAGAAGAGTCTGATGCTAAAGGCAACACTATGGATAGACTGCTCATACTTGCATTAGTGGAGTAACCCATAGCAGCCAATCAGAACGTTGGAGCTGTTTTTTTACCTTGTAGCAGACTGTTCATATCGAAATTGCTTATTGCTGGTTACTAGAAATCTCATTGGATTCCTTCAAAACCAAACAGGGCAACTGTTTGGAAATAAAAAATAGCAAAGTGTTATAAAGGTGATACCTCTATTGGCTAACTAATATTTTAACTATACCTGCAATTCAAAATGAAACTAATGATGATGTTAGCACAGAAATCATATGCAGCTATCCACCATCTACGTGGTGTTGGGTTTGCATATTATTATTATTATTGCATCTACTGTACTTCAGATTTGAGTGCAAGAGCAGTAAGGAGGATAAACCATGCCCCATGTAAAAAGTACTTGCATGTAGTTAATGGTCTCCATTGAGTTCATTTTTTTATTTGGGTTGTTACCCAGTATATGATTGTGCCAGTGATCATTTCCATGTATGTAGTAAAATACTCAGTATAGAAGGACAATGCTTTTCTTATCTGCAGTCATTGTTTGCTTTCCTAGCTGGTTTTATTGTAGCCCTTTCTTGAAGACCCTTTTGATATCCCCCTTTGCCATACATGGGCCGGCGATAAAAGGTGCCGACAGATCAAGTGAATGGCGCCCTCTAATGGACTTCCCTGACTGATATCTGCCCAAAATTGTCCAAATGTAGATTGGGCATGTTTAAAAATCCAGTTTGATTAAGGATCACATTGGTTTATTGATGTGGTCCTCACACCTACCACCTGCCAGGTCCAGACTGGCAATCTGTGGGTTCAGGAAAATGCCAGAGGGGCTGCTACAAGGTCCCATAGAAAGTCAGTATTTAGTGGGCTGGTGGGGGCTGTTTGGGCCTCTATGTAGGCTGATTGGACCACTGTGAACCTAAAATGCCAGATCCTATTTTAATTCTCAGTCCAGACCTGCCACCTGCATTGCCGGCATTGTGATCTGATTATTAGGCCCTAGGGCCCATAGTTGGATCAGCCCAATAATTGTCCAATAAACAATTCCTGGTTCCAAGTATGCCTTTGGTAGTGCCACCTGCTCTGCCTCTGTCCGAATCAAGGCTGAAGTAACTGTATAAGTAGAATAGAGCCAGGCACAAGCAGATTGACTGCAAAGTGATTTAATTCACAACATGTTTCGGGCAACGGCCCTTTATGAAGTGATAAAGGGCCGTTGCCCGAAACATGTTGTGAATTAAATCACTTTGTAGTCGATCTGCTTGTGCCTGGCTCTATTCTACCAATAATTGTCCACTCAAGGTGGAAATATTGGGGTAAGATCTGCTCGTTTGGTGACCTCTCCGAATGAGTGGATCTACCCATGTATTGCCACCTTTACTCTGCTTAGCATTTTTTCCCCATTCCAGCTTACTGGATTTTCTTTTTGCAAGTATTTGTTTCAATGTTAGTAAATAATTAATGACATCCCCGTATCTTCTAATGTTAACAATCAGCACGCCGACGACCCACTAAGCCTCCTCACTTGCATATGTATTACTCAGAGTAATATGCATCATCAAACAGCATTTATTGAGCATATTTAAAAACACTTGGCTCTTTTATCTTTGTTTCAAAGTTAAAGCTTTTTAAAGGTATTGTTCAGTTTCAACCAAGACCATGTGCTACTTTTGATGCAGGAGCTGCACTTCTGAGCAAGAGAGCTGGTGGTAAGAATAATGAATTAAATTGGATGCAATCTCCCCCAAAAGTCTAGTGAACCAAGGTAATGCCTTTACTTTATTGAGGTATGGACTATAACACATAATGGTGCATAATGGTGCTAGAAACTAACAACTCAGGTCAGTTTTCCTGATGCTCACAGGTAATATTCAGCATTGAACCGGGTGAGGTCTGGGTCCACCAGGGCTGCCACATCAGGGATCCACCCCCCTGGGCCCCCAACCCCCCATCTCCACCCACATGGGCCTCCGACTCCACCTTCACCACCCACACTGTCCCCCAACACAAATCCCCCTGAGCACTGAGCCCACTGTCCCCCTCATACCAGCATCTACCTCCATTAACCATGTGGTGGGGGGTCAGGAAGGTGCAAAGGCTTTTCCGGCAGCCAGTGGGTCTGGGCAGGACTGGGGGCCCACCAGTTTTTTTCCCAGGACCCTGCTGGACCAGTCCAACCCTGGTAATATTTAATCAACTACTGCCTCCCTACATTCTCCCTGTTCCCTTTGCACTCAAATGCATTTGCCTGCCCCCCAAGCATCTGTCCTCCCCAGACCATTATTGCTGTCAAATCCTTTTAATTACCAATCAACCATTAATGGATTTGTCTGTTGTCTCTGCATATTTTCTTTTCATAGGTTCCCCCCAAATATCCAATTCATTGAAACGTCACAAGTACATGAGCAGTAAGGGACCCAGTCATACTTCATTGTCATTCATAAAGAACTGGCATCTGGGGCATACCTCTAGTTCAAGGTGAAGAGAGCAGTGCAGTTCGTTATAAAGTAGCCCCAACCGTAAGCCATTCCTGAGTGCAAGGTCCAGTGCCCACATGTGCTTATGGTGGGGCAGGGTCCAAAGTGCCAAAAACACGTTTACTCATGCTGATTTCTGCACTTTATATCCTACCCTATTGTCTGAAAGTCCTGCGCGGAACCAATTTTTGAAACCCAGACCCACGACTAGCAACCTGCACTGCACCCGTAATGTTTACCTGCTTGGACTTGCTACCAGATTCACAAATGATTCACAACTGATCTACAAACCCACAGACCCACATACATGCATTTGTAGCCACATCTGAAACACCTACCTCCAACCCAGGCCTGCCATCAGGGGGGGACAAGTCCCAGGGCTGAAGGGGAGCCCGACAGTGCTCCACTTTTGAAAGAGCCCAGCCCTCCATGACAGCTCCGAAGCATGCGCTCCTTGCGAAGTCCCGAGGCAGAATGCGGAAGTGCAGAACATATACGAAGTCCTGAAGATGTGGAAAGACCCGGAGTCATGAAAACTAGTGATGGGTGAATTTATTCGCCAGGCGAATTCCTGGCGTATACACGAGATTCGCGGCCGACGAATAAATTCGCAATGTGTCAACAAACGAGACGCGACTCATTTCGCTGGAAATAACGAAAACAGCTCTAATTGAAGTCCTGAAGCCACAAGTTCATTTCTACTGAAACCAATGTGGGTTTGTTTGTTTTTTTTTTTTAATCTCTGACCCCCAATTTTTTATTTTAATACTCTGTAGGCCCCTGCCTCCATTTTTTTTTAAATTTTTAACTTCTAAGGGGGCCCTGGCGTCAAGGTTTTTTTTAAAAAATATTCTTGGGGACCTTATTTTTTTCACTTGTAAGGGGGACTTGGCACCAAGGTTTTTTTTTTACTTATAGGAGGGCCCTGGTCACCAATTATTTTTTTTTTAACTTGTAACTTGTGGGGGGCCCTGACCACCAATTTTTTATGGGTGGCCCTGGCACCACAGAATTTGTTTTTTACTTATAAGGGAGCCCTGACCATCAATAACTTTTTATAACGTGTGTATGGGGGGTTTACTTTTTTAGTGCTAATTTTTGTGTGGCCTTTTAACTGTGGTGTGGAGTGGGCGGGATCTGGAGTGGGGCCTGGGAAGGCGGGGACCCCAAAATTTTGTTGTACGGGGCCCCGTGATTTCTAATGGCGGCCCTGCTCCAACCCACATATTATTGTAGGACATTTTTTATACAAAATTCTATCTAATGAAGTCAAAAGCATTGCATAATCCTAAGGAGATGCTCTTCCACTCAGTTTATCCAAGCAGTATTATGGATAAAGCCTCTTGTTTAACAATTCTGTATCCCATTTCCCATTTCCTACTGGCCGGGTGATACTGATTCCCTCAACACAGCACAGGCTTTACCCGAATAGCTCGTACTGTTACATATTCATTCAACTTATAATGTGATTGAGCCCCCATGGGGATCAATAAATAAAATTGTAGATAAGGCTATTGAATTTCAGCTCCTCGTTTAGCGCCTTAGGTTGTAATGTGTCCAAAGTATAGATCCATTTGCTCTTAGTCTGAACCAATCTTAGATCTTAATCTCCTCCCCGCAAGGAGCCATAAATCCTTTGAATGCATAACAGAATGTGTCTGAGTGGCGCATCCCGGCTGCACCTTGAATGATCTTCCGAGTCAATGGTAGCATGTTACATCTGTTAATGTCTTCACTATGCTTTCGTAAACAAATTTTAAGACATGCTTAGCACTTCAACGGGACACTCAGATCACATTTCTACCTTTAAATAAAGCGGTCGCTAGTGTCCCTTAATGTTCTGTATTTTCCTATTAGGAGTTTGCTTTTTGGGCAAAAGGAATCGCAACATTTTGCTTCTTGTAAAAAATGATAGAAAGGGCATGAAAGTAAGAAGATTTCAGGATTTTTTTTACTGTTTCCCAATTCAAACCACCAACAAATTAAGTCAAGGTGTTTCCAAGCTATGGAGCTTCCCCGCTGGAGCAGTGGCAGGGGGCAACCTTAAGGTTAAGGTGGCCATACACTTTGGCGATGTCGCCAAACGAGAGGATCTCTCCCCAATATCGGGCTGATCCGATCGTGAGCCCTAGGGCCCACAGATTGGATCATAACTGGGGCCATATGGGCGGTCAGATCGCGGGACCGCATCAATGAACAGATGTGGCCGCGATCGGACAGGATTTTTAGTCCCGCCCGATCGACATCTGGCTGACTTTCGGCCAGATGTCGATTGGGAAAGCCCTTTGGAGGGCCACATACACGGGTCAATAAGCTGCCAACTTGAGGTGGCCATACACAGGCTGAAAAAAGCTGCGGACAGACCAAGTCGGCAGCTTATTTGGCAGTGTTTGGGGCCCTCCGACGGGCTTCACCTATCAATATCTGGCCGAAAGTCGGGCAGATGCCGATCAGACGGGACTAAAAATCCCGCAGCCGCATCTGTTCGTTGATGTGGTCCCGCGATCCGACCGCCCTTATGGCCTCACGACCGCCCCTAGGGCCCACGATCGGATCATCCTGATATCGCCCACCTCCAGGTGGGCATATCGGGGAGAGATCCACTTGTTTGGCGGCATCGCCAAACGAGTGGATCTCTGCGTGTATGGCCAACTTTGGTCTGTCGGCAGCTTTTATCAGCCCGTGTAAGGCCACCTTTAGTTCATGGGCTGATTTAGGGAAAAGGTTTATTTGTTCTCCCAGATACACCTCAGAGTCCATCAATTATGGTTACATTTAAGGTGAAGTAGAAAATCACCGGTACAACAAGAGAAATGCTTGAAGGGAAACCCTTGCTCGTTTATTGCGGATGCAAAGTTTTGGTGCGTAACCCCTTTGTCAAGCATGATTGAATGTTTGACAAAGTGGTTACGTCCCAAAACGTTGAATCTGCAATAAACGAGCAAGGGTTTCCCTTCAAGCATTTCCCTTGTTGTGCCGGGGATTTTCTACTTCTCTGCTGCATTTTGGGGGTCGTCAATTCCTCCGTCATCGAGCACCAGGGAGTCACAGTGCGTGGAAGGCCAGGGTGTGCGAGGGTAAATTCTTTTGTTCCTTTGGACATTTAAGGTGAACCCGAATTGTGTCTTCTTGGAACCATGACTGGTGCACCAATGTTCTCCTAAACCGCTAGCCTTTTTATAAGCTAAATGTCTGACAAACACTGATTTAGGGTTAGTAACCAATTAAATCCTATCTCATTAACTATTTACAGGGCAATAAGGACAGAAATGGATGGTCAACCTTTAATCCATACATATATAAAATGATGGTTGTCCACAATGGCTGAAGTCCATTATAATCGTTAATTTCCTTTTGATGACATACATAGAGCTATAAATAACAGGATCAACCTATGTTCTGTAGAGGACATCACATGGTATTGAAGTACTGCATTGCTTGAATTCATATTATAAACATTTTTTAAAGAGGAAATAAACATTTTATGTACAGGTATTGGATCCCTTATCGGAAAAACCTGTTATCCAGAAAGCTCCAAATTACGGAATGGCAATCTCCCATAGGGGGAAATTCACTAAAGCGCGAAGTGTCTAACGCTAGCACTAATTCGCCAGTGTGATGTCAATTCGTAACTTCGCAAATTTACTAACGCCGACTGGCGAATTTTCACCAGCGAAGTAGATAGACTAGCGCAACTTTGCACCCTTACACCAGGTAAAGTTGCGCACTGACGAAGGATCATAATTACGAAAATTCACTAAGATTACCATTTTCCTGAACGTTACCACTTACGCTAAACGTTACTAGGCCAGGTCAGACCAGGCGAAGTTCAATACAATAGATAGGAAATTGGAAATTTTTTCTGTCCCAAAAAAACACTGGCGTGTTTCACCTTCTGAAAAAGAGGGAATTTTTTTTGGGGGGTTCCCTCCTTCCCCCCTACATTTCCTAACATATGGCAACTCAACTATACAGGGGGAGAGAATAGAGAATATCACTCTCTACATTATACTAAAAGTTAACTCAAAGGTGAACAACCCCTTTAAGGAATATAAGAACAATTATAAACCCTCCACAACCACATTAATGATTAGGATGTTATGAAATGCCCAGGAGCAGTAACCCATAGCAACATATCAGCAGGTAGAATTTACTGGTCACCAAACATTATATCGGTTGCTATGGGTTACTGCTCCTGGGCAAACTTTTATTACAGTTCAGGGTTTATGATATAAGTTTGTGATAAATGCTCATTTTAACTTCTTGTATCTGCTACTCTCCTCGATTTCCTATGCTTGTTGTTCCTGTATTACACTTACTTTTATTACTTTAGTCTAATACTGCAGGAAAAGTCTCGATAAAATCGGACAAAACGATACATTTTCCGAGTTTGCCACTCAAATCACTCAATTTTTTTGTTTGTCGTCTGAAATCCCAGACTTTTTCAGATTATCCTGAGCAGATCCATGATGTCAAGAAATCTGTCATTGACTTCTACATGACCTCGACAGGTTTTAGCTGGAGAATTTTCAGACTCCATGTTTTAACACATTTGGGGTATAATAATCTCTAAATATTAAAAAAAAAATAAAAATTCTTCCCCTTTAAAAACTCAACCATAGAAAATCGAGCTCTAATAAATATGCCCCTTAAAGGAAAACCAAAGCTTAAAGGACCCCCTAATGGAAAAAAAAAAAAATCTGGTGATGATCCATCGTGCGGCGCTAAATTTCTCCTCCCTGCCTATCTCTATAGAAAGCAGGGAGGAGAAATCGAGGGCTGTACGATGGTTTTTGCTGAATCGCCTTTTCTGAAGAGGAGCGGAAGCAGAGTATTGGTAAGATATTTATTAATAAAAACTATGTATATATATATATATATATATATATATATATATATATATGTTACTGGTCCTTTAACTAAAGAAGTGTGTATAAATGTTGTACATGATGTTTTGTGCTTGTGTACCAGCCCAAGGCAACCACAGCCGTTTAGCAGTAAAGATCTGTGTCTCCCCAGTAGATGCCCCAGTAGCTCCCCATCTTCTTTTCTGATTCTGATTCACTGATTCACATGCTCTGTGCTGCTGTCACTTACTGAGCTTAGGGACCCACTCACAATATACAGTACACATAGAATAGAAATATAGTCACAATATACAGTACACATATGGGGTTATGTAATAAAAGGCACTCATTTTGCCCAGGAGCAGTAACCAATAGCAACCAATCAGCTGTTAGCATTTACTGGTCACCTGTTTAAAAGCTAACATCTTATTGGTGGCTATAGTTTACAGCTCCTAGGCAAACTTAGTGCTTTTTATTACATATGGGGGAAAGAATAGAAATCTAGTCACAATATAAGGCTAATTAGTTATTAATACAGATAATTACTACATGGCATCACAGAAACCAGTGCAATTAGCATCAGCATTTAATAATCAGCCCTGTAGCATCAGTAGTGATGGGTGAAACACCCATGAAAATTCGCCAGAGAAAATTCGCTGGCATCAATTTCCGATTTTCGTTCAAAATTCTAAATTTATAGTGAAAACGTCTGACTTTCACTAACTTAGTGAAATATTTCGAAATTCACAAATTTATAGTGAAATAGTTCAAAATTCACGAATTTATAGTGAAATTGTTCAAAATTCATGACTTTATAGTGAAATTGTTCGAAATTCATGAATTTATAGTGAAATAGTTTGAAATTCACAAATTTATAGCTACATTTTTCGTGAAAACTTTAGAATTTCACGTATTTTTCCTGAAAACTTTTTAATTTTTTCGGCGAAGCAAAATGCCCCAGATTCGTCCATCACTAAGCATCAGCTTATATTACAGGGGAACCTAATTTTCTGCTGGATAATTAGTGACGACCCCTAAGCTTAGCTTCTCAACAGCTGCTCAGAGCCCACTGAGCATGTGAGTGTCACAGACACTTTCCAAGATGGTGACCCCCTGTGACAAGTTTCAAGTCCTGGATCATTGCTGCTATTGACAAGCTGAAACTTTAGGCTGGTGCAATAAGTTCACTATATAAAATATGGTATTTTTAGCCATAGTTATTTTTAAGATTTAGCTCTCCTTTAAAGGGCAAGTCAACCCCAAAATAAAAATTTGCCTTATAAAACAAAACCGAATTTTAAGCAACTTTACAGTATACATTAATTACAAACTTGCTATGGTTTTTAAGTTATTTGTATATGTATTGCTATCAAAAGTAGTCTCCCTGTCTATTCTCTGCACTGGTGGCTCAGACTGTTGATACAATGTAAGACAAGGCAGCTGATTAACAGACCTGTCATTGCTGGGGGACCAAGACTTTTGCATCATTGTTAAAAAAGTAACAACCAGGAGTTAAGCAAATACAGCTTTCAATTGTTTTCACAAATAACTTGAAGAGCACTGAAAATGTTTAATAAATATAAATTGGAAGGTTGCTGTCTTCTTTTATTAGGCACATTTTCATTTTGGGGTTGACTTGCCCTGTAATATTGAAACAGTCCCTTGTACTTGAGCCACACCTAGATATAATTAATCCTTATGGGAGTTAAATACAGTCATTTTGGGTTTATACATAGTGGGGCTTATTTATCTAGACTTATAAATGTCTATAAATGTGTTCACTGCTCCAAACCAACACAAGTGGTTATTAACACGGGGGCTGAGAGAATGTCAGAGCTGTAAAGTGTCCCTGGCACAGGACTGACTCATTATACTGGGTACATATGTTGGCAACATGCTGCCACTTCTCGGGGCAAGACTGATATTTGTAGCGTGACGCAAACATCCCATAGCAACGGATTTTTCTCTTGTATGAAATGACCCACCCAACCTCTCAGCTCAGCTGCTGCCCACCTCTCTACTGGGCTTGGAACCAGCTGGATCTCATAGTCGCCGCTCAGGCACGTGCCAGGCTGAATAGACGGCGCATTTCTTTGCTTACAGACAAGTCCATAAAATAATTCCGGCATTTGTGGAACAGATTAAAGGGGACCTGTCACCCAGAAATAAAAAGCTGTATAATAAAAGTCCTTATAAAGGGATACTGTCATGGGAAAAAAGTTTTTTTTTTTTAAAGCGCATCAGTTAATAGTGCTGCTCCAGCAGAATTATGCACTGACGTCCATTTCTCAAAAGAGCAAACAGATTTTTTTATATTCAATTTTGAAATCTGACATGGGGCCAGATGTTTTGTCAGTTTCCCAGCTGCCCCCAGTCATGTGACTTGTGCCAGCACTTTAGGAGGGAACTGCTTTCTGACAGGCTGTTATTTCTCCTACTTAAAGGACATGTAAAGCCTACATTTTCCTACCCTGTATATAAGTTGGGCATATCTTCCACACCCAAACTGCATCATTTATACTGCATATACCCCCTCTGTTTGCCAGCGCCATCACATTTTCCTAAAACAAATAGCAGCTTTCACCTGGCGGCTACACATTTATTGTTACTGATACTTTTTATTACTTCTCTTTCTATTCAGGCCTCTCCTATTCATAATCCCATCTCTTATTCAGATCAATGTATGGTTGCTAGGGGAATTTGGACCCTAGCAACCAGCTTGCTGAAACTGCAAACTGGAGAGCTGCTGAATAAAAAAGCTAAATAACTCAAAAACCACAAATAATAAGAAATGAAAACCAATTGCAAATTGTCTCAGAATAGCACTCTCTGCATCATACTGAAAGTTAATTTACAGAATAACCCATGCAGTGTTTCCCCCTGTGATGATGTTGGTGGGCAATGTCCCTATGCTTTATCAGAGAGGTGCAGTTCAACAGCAACTAATAGGATATCCTTGGATTCAATTAAAACATGGATCCCATTTGAGTAAGAGCGTGACATGGGTTCCTTTCAGCTCCCTGCAGTTGCTCAACAGTTTCAGCAATCTGGTTGCTAGGGTCCAAATTACCCAGCAACTGTGCATTTACATGAATAAGAGATTTGAATATGAATAGGAGAGGGACTGAATAGAAAGAAGAGTAATAAAAAGTGGCAATAACAATACAGTTGTAGCCTTACAGAGCATTTGTTTTGTAGATGTCGATGACCCCCATTTTAAAGCTGGAAAGAGACAGAAGAAGAAGGCGAATGGTTTAAAAACTATAAAAGAATATTTCTTAGAACTGGTCTTTCTATAACATAAAGTGAACATAACATAAAGGTGAGCAATGGCTTTAATTACAGTTTCCTATCACTTCTCCCCCTGTGATCATACTGGTGGGCAACGCCCCTCTGCTTTAGTTAATGAGGGTATAAAGGACAATTCAACTTGTAATAAAAGAAAAACCCTTCCCCTGGGGGAAACTTTTGGTGCAGTGATATAGGACCAGATATTTCCTCCAACTGTGCAAGCGCTGAAACCGCTGGTCTACTTACGAAAAATACGGAAGAAAGAAGATGGCGTCCGTGAACTCCCGTGGCCTCAATATACGCTGAGGGGTAAGTAACAAGTTAGGGGCATTTGCCTTGGGGGGGGGTGCAGGTAGGCCAGAGGGAGGGGGGGTCTTCCCCAGTGGAGGGGGGATGCAGTTCAACAGCAACTAATAGGATATCCTTGCATTCAATTAAAACATGGATCCCACGGCTGCATATCAGCTCCCTGTAGTTGCTCCACAGTTTCAGCAATGCGGTTGCTAGGGTCCCAATTACCCTGGCAACCATGCAGTTATATGAATAAGAAACATGAATATGAATAGGGGAGGCCTGAATGTAAAGATGAGTCATAAAAAGTAAAAATAACAATACAGTTGTAGCATTACAGAACATTTGTTTTTTTAGATGGGGGTCCCTTACCCCCATTTGAAATCTGGAAAGCGACAGAAGAAGAAGGCAAATATATTTCAGGACTATATAAAAAATTAAGCATAATTATGAAAATTGCTTAGAACTGGCCATTCTATAACACAATAAAAGTGAATACAGAGGTGAGCAATTGTATCCCATGACATAATGTAAGCCATGCTGGCGGGCAATGCCTCTCTCTGCCCCTGTGCTTTAGTTAATGAGGGTATCAGAGAGGTGCAGTTGTACAGCATCTAATCGGACCTCTTTGCATTGGAATAAATAAATGGATCCCATTAGAGTAAGAGCCTGTCAGCTCCCTGCTCTTGCCCCAGAGCCATAGAATGGAGAGAGCGCAAACACAGCGCAAACTTAGCGCCGCCGCGTCCAACCAGGGAAGGCTCAGCTGTTCCGGCGCTACTTGCACAAGGGACAGTTGGAGAGTTTCCCCTCCCTGCTCGTTCCTTATCTCCCTCCCAACTGTAAAAGTGCCCGTCGCTCCTCCTCCCTCCTCTTCCTCCCCCTCCAGCGATCATTCAGTGCGAGTGGATGGAGGAGTAGTCAGGGCGACAGAGCGGCAGCGACAGCAGCAGTAGCAGCAGCAGCGGCATCCCCCGTGCCAGTCCAGGAGAGGGCTCCCCTCCTCCCCGCGCTCTCCCCTCCGCTACTTCCCATTCACTTCTCTCTCGTCCCAATCGTTTCATCTGACTCCCAATCGCACGCCATCGAGCGGCTTCTTCTATGAAAGCGACCAATTGATTGAGTCAGTCGGTTCCCTTGGAGCAAGTTGCGCAGTCATGTCCCGGAGGAAGCAGAGCAAACCCCGGCAAATCAAACGTAAGTCCCACGGACATGGCATCTGGGGGTCTGGGGGGGAATAGGAGTCTGGGCTGGGGGCTAACCCTTTATTATCAGCCTTATGTAACGAGACCCACAACTCCAGGATGGAACACACTGTCACTTTCTACAGCCCGTTATTCTCAGTCTCTGTTGATCTCCTGCCAACTGCCAGTTTGTGGGCAGAAAGGTCAGACTGGTCCGCACTGACTGCCACCTTTAAGCTCCAGTGCCCTGACCTGCCACATGGACCTGGGGGGGGTCCAGTTTCACTCTGGCACAACTTCTATACCCAAAACCTACTGTACTTGTTACTGTACTTATTTACCTGGAGCAAATGACAGTTTCTCTGCTGCCATCTCTCTGCTCATGAGACTGTAGAACCGCTGCACTTTCTTCCTTTACAGCTGGGAAAAAGTTTTGGATACATTGTTATCGTGTATAATATTGTCATACAGTGTTTGGTACCTTTGTTATTTCCCATTGTGCCACTTTCTCAACCCCCCATGAACTTTTGTCATTGCTGTAGTTGCCTAAAAATCTAAATTTATAGTCTCTTTTAATAATGACACTAGCAGCATATTCGCCTATACATTGCCTCTCTGTTTTAGCTCATTAGAAATAGGGCATCATTATAATACCTTATTAATTGTTGATTTATTTCTTTATTTCTTTATTTTTTTTAATCCGTATTCTGGATATTCAGGAATAGCTCTTTTTCGGCCTTAACGGTTCTTTGCTGTTGTGTAGTCGTGTATGCGATGAGAAATTTGTAAACATTTACATGAAAAAAAAATCCCTTTTGCGGCCAGTTTGGGACTGCGGCACTTTGCTTTACTGTAATGGAGGTACAGTAGCCTTTTTGTTTTATTGCGGGACTGTGCAATAATTAATAGACTGGTTTCATAGTATGGCAGGTAATGTAGCCGAGATGCAGTTGGTTTCTTCAACACTTTACAATCTGCTTGGTTTAGTCTAAATAGTGTTATTTATTTGGAAAATGTATACTGTTTAATGAAATAATAAACCGCATTCCGATTAAATCATAGCACAAAAATCATTGATGTGAGCCTTGCGCATATATATATATATATAGATGTGTGTATGTATATGTTAGCATCTATCTATCTATCTATCTATCTATCTATCTATCTATCTATCTATCTATCTATCT
>CM044441.1:137533923-137551166 GCA_024363595.1 Xenopus borealis
TATATATATATATATATATATATATATATATATATATATATATAAATCTACCTATAGGTCTATATAGTTATATATATATGCACTTTAGTCTTGTTTTTCCACCCAAATTAAATGTGTAGCAATATCAGATACCAGGCACTGAGAATAAGAAGAAAAAAAAAAAAGAATTATTTTGTTTGTGGGAAATGGCATTGCAGTCGTTTAGAGCTTTCTGGATAACAGGTTCTTGGATAATATATCCCCTGTGTATCTACATGTTAATAATAAAATATTATATATATATATAAATAAATATGTCATACACATGCACAAATCCTACATAATAAAGAAACATGAATTATATTTGCATTTGCACTCAGATACACCCACGTACATAGTAATAATGCAGTACACACACACAAACATATAGAAACATTAAATATTATTGATTGCATTTTTCTGCAAACGTTTAAGAAATGGCGTAGCTGACGCACACGTAGGATATTCCATATCAAGGCTGGAGAGACAAACCAACTGCTCCAACCCAGCACAATGTGATTTCAAAATAATGCTGGACCCTTAGCAAGAATGATGATAATAGGAAAGAACGTCCAATAAATGCTTCAAAATCCTTTGTCTGTGATAGAATATGTATAAACGTCCCTGTGTATGTATTTGTGATCCTTTAACTTTAATAGTCTGTGATCTTTATACCTGGAAGGCAGGTACCGATAAGTATATATTTTACTTTTCCATAAAAAAAAAAAATCTGTGCCTTTGCCATAGAAAAATTATCATTGAAAGCAGAGAGGGCAAGTTATATACTTTTCTTTTAGAAATGAGCAATAATTTGAATGATTGATGTTGGTGTTGAATGTAGAACTACCCAAGAACTGTACATAGATCAGCTGTAACAATAATTCAGCTTCACGCCCCCCCCCCCCCCAAGCTGGAAAGTTGCCACATCCCTGACTTTTTATCATCTAATGGCATTGATATTTCCCTATACGCTGCAAAAATATTTAACGGTTAAAACACCCCTTTTAGAAATAGGCATTTTTGATACCTTTAGCCTACTGCAAAGAATTAAAGAACACTATTTGCAGACGCACTATAGAAATGAAAGGTGGTATTTGCATATTTTGCATGTTATTAATATAGTGGAGTTTAATGAATGCATATAAGATGCAAACATCTGACATGACAGATATGAGTAACAGATGCTCTGCTAATCTCTGTATTGCACCAGTGGCTTTTGACCAAACATCTTTCCTTGTGAATTTTATTTTCTCTCTAGTTCCCTGTTGATATAATGTCAGCAGCTTTAAAAAGTTACACTATAAGCTGATCATCCTCACCCCTTCCCCCCAAAAATTTAGGATAGTATCAGTATGTCCAGACCCCCCCTCTTCAATTCAGTGGGATATGCTGAAATATTTGTCTTTTTAGCAGAGTCTTTAAATAATATACAGGCATGGGACCTGTTATCCAGAATGCTCGGGACCTGGGGTTTTCCGAATAACGTATCTTTCTGTAATTTGGAGCTTCATACCTTAAGTCTGCTAAAAAAGCTTGTTTCCCTACCAATAATATCTGAGTTGCGATCAACTACAAGAAAAAGGAAATATGTTTTACAGAATTATTTGAATAAAATGTCTCTATGACAATAAAATAACTATATACATAACTATAACATAAATGAGTCTATGTTAAACAACCTTCCCGTAATTCTGAGCTTTCTGGATAACGGCTTTCTGGATAACAGATCCTGTATAGGGAAGTACCAGTGTTACTGAGTATAAGATGATATGAATCAGTTTTATTAGAAACTTTGACTACTAATTCTTTTTACCGGATACTTGCAGTGGGTCTGTAACAGAGTAAGCCTTAAATTCGTTCTACAGGTATGGAATCCATTATCCGGAAATCCATTATCCAGAAAGCTCCACACTACGGAATGGCCGTCTCCCATAAACTCCATTATAATCAAATAATTAAAATATTAAAAATGATTTCCCTTTTCTCTGTTATAATAAAACAGTAGCTTGTATTTGAGCCCAACTAAGATATAATGAATCCTTATTGGAGGCAAAACAATCCTATTGGGTTTATTTAATATTTACATGATTTTTTTAGTAGACTTAAGGTATGGAGATCCAAACTATGGAAAGACCCCTTATCCGGAAAACCTCAGGTCACGAGCATTCTGGATAACAGGTCCCATACCTGTATTCCTTATAGAATTTTCTTTAAGACGTATGTCCAGCCAGATGGCAACTAGAATAGTTTGTAGGTAAGAACGTGTTAGGGTCTATCCAGAGATCTTCCTCGATAGTCTTTAAAAGCCAGCACTTTATAGCCTGAAACCCACAGATTGTTGAATTGTAGGTCAATGCAGATTTCAGTGTAATTCTGCTATATAATTCAATTGATCCCCTCTGTATTCGTCAATCCCTCTTAATTTTTTTTTTTTTACTATATTTTGTTAAATATAAAGAAAGGGAAAGCCCTAGGCTGTTATAAGTCCACATGTTGAGAAGGTTCCTTGAACATCTTGGCAATGAACAGGAAAGAGCAACGAATATTCCCAACTCTTTTCCGATTTCCCTGGATACATTGCGTTAAGTTATCCCATGAAGGATTATTTTTAAATTCAAGACATTTATTTCTAAGCCGATAACAAAATATTCTTTGGGTAGAGCAGGTTCCTGGGTGTTTTGTACTTCTGGGCTTAATCATGAAAATCCTGTGCATTGTTTAGCAATGGATTAGCATAAAGATAACACATTTGTTTATTAGGTTTCCGAATCAGCTGTTGGTATCTGTGCCACAGGTAACAATTGACTTTTCAGGCTGGAAGTTAATAGCCTTGTCTCTTGCATGTATGGATCAATATGAGTATTAATTAATCACCGTTATCGGCCCCCAGATCTGGTTGTATTTGTTGTTACATCAGCAACATATCAATACAGAAAAGTGGACTCTCGGATCGCCATGGCAACTCCCATCCCTTGGGTCAAAGAAAGTTAATCTTATCTGTGCAAGGAGAGTGGCAAACTGTTTAGGGATCTAGTCTGAACTCAAAGAAGCATCGATTTCATTTTTTTGTTTTGCAAATAGAAGCTGAATGCCAATCACAAGGGATAGGTAGGATTTAAATATTAATGCTCCCCCCAAAGCTTGTCTGCAAAGCCGCTGCGTCCTCCCCATTAGTTATTATTTTTAATGATATCACTGATAGATCAAGACGAGTGAAATAAGTCAAATTTTTGAACTTTTTGTGCCGGGAAATCGGTGCTTAATAAAGAAAATGTGTACAGTTCCTTTGTCTGAAGGAAGAAATAGTTAGGTGCTACATGTCTTTCTTATGGTTTGAGTTAGGCAGTTGTTATGTCAACATTTCCTGCTAAACATTCGAAGGAATATTCTAATAAACCTTCTAAGGAGTGTTTTTTTCTTTATTTCATGTTTTCGTAAAATCAGAAACTATTTTGGGAATTTACTTGTAATTGAACTGTTTTATGAACTGAATTGAATTGTTTGAGTTTTCGGCGGGCCCTGTCAATTATTTTCCTTTTTCTCTCTTTTTTATGACAACATGAGCAGAGACTTTTTCATTTTCTTTGCAAAACTCAATAATATAAAAAAGTAAAAGGCATGGAAAATTACGTATTTTTTATTATAGTTTTATATACACACACAGGTTATAAAATATTCAAAATATTTCATTAACACACAGGGCCTAGGAAAATAAAAAAAAATGTTATCTGTAAAGGTGCCAGTTACAGTGTAAAGAGTCTCACATTTCCTCCAGTTCAGCATTGCCAAAAAATGAAGTTCATTGGGAGTGTTTATCCTGTAAGAATGTTAGAAATAATAGTCATTTATGTTATATAGAGATCTCTCTCTTTTCTTTTTTTTTTTAATCTTTCATAGCCATAAAGATTATTCGTTGCTAAAGGTGATTATTAAGATTTTCAGACGATAGAGTGAACTCAAAATATCAAAGAAGATGGAAGCAAACACGCAGTTATGATCAGTGGAGTTTAGTACTTTAGAAGTGTGAACAAATAAAGGCAATTGAATTCAAAATTGGAACTGGGATACAAATAGAAAAATAATAATTTTCTACAGAAGAATCTGTCCTGGAAATGTATAAACCCCTGAATATTTATCATTCGGACCAGATGAGCTAAAAACATATGTCAGAACATTTAAACACATGTAAGAACATTTACATCTAAATATAATCAAGTTGAGTGACATGTATCAGTCCAGCGGAATTCATTGGAAATGCTAACTTTCACAGTCGGTTGCTTTTTTTTTTTTTATATCATCAATAAGAAACGGGAATCTAAACACAAGGTGAAATATTCAGCTCTATTTCCTATAAATCTCCTGCTCTCTAAATTGAATCCTCAAACCCACTAATACCCAGCCGACTACCCGTGCGATTTTTAGAAATTTTATTTTTAAGAATTTTACTTAACATTGTATTTTTAGGAATTTCATTTAGCCTAGGAATTTGAAACAGTTTATTTTTGAGAAGTTTGAACAGTTTATTTTTAGGAATTGTATTTAGCAAATATTTTTTTTAGCATTAAAACGTGTCTTCTTATATACATTTTCCGATAATAAAATGCTGAATAAAATTCCTAAAAATAAAATGTTTTAAAAAACTCTTATTATATAGGTATTGGACCTGTTATCCAGAATTCTCGGGACCTGGGGTCTTCCGGGTAATTTCATACCTTAACTTCATACCATAAATCTACTAGAAAGTCCCTTAAACATGAAATAAACCCAATAGGCTGGTTTTGCTTTCCGATAAGGATTAATTATATCGTAGTTCCGATCAAGTACAAAGTACTTTTTTATTGTTACAGAGAAAAAGGAAATTATTTTTTAAAATTTGGATTGTTTGGATACAATGGAGTCTATGGGAGACAACCATACCTGTAATAACAAAGGTTAAAAAAATTAAAAAAAAACAAAGACTATTTTGCTGGACATTTTTTTCTTTCGTTTTTAATGCTGTGAAAAAGTATTAAGAAATTGTGAAATGTAAACATTCCTCCTCTTTCCCAGATATAATTGTTTCTGTGGGAGATAAAAACATGCCAGTGGAGTTACAAAATCATTTCTGTTACTTTCCCCGCATCCCACAGTGGTACAGTCCTCTCTCGTCAAATCACAGGCATTATTTGTTATTATTATGGGTTTTTTTTCCCCTCTAGTAGTATCTGGAGGTTGGTGGTGATAGAGAAATACTTTTGCAGAGTGCAAGATAATATGAAATGCAGTCAAGGAAAGATGATATAAATAAACTACACTTAGATAGTGATGACGATTGACTTTATCTGGAAGGGGAAGACCAAGGCTTGATATCTCTCCAGTTAGAGTCACAAAACCTCATGGTTGCTGCACCAGTGTATTACAAGGTTCTATCAGTGTGTGGACTCAGGTGTTCATACCAGTCCTTAAAAATTCTTGCTTGAGCGCATGCGGGTTGATCAAATCAACTGATACGCGGCTATGCTTAATACCAGTCCTGTTGCCGGCTCCTGCCACAATGTGTGATTACGGCTTGGAAATAAACAGCATGCATGCGAGTATTCTGTCTTACTCAGCCGTGACCATTTCTTATGAATCTGGCAATTTGGTTCCATTTACTCACCTTATTGAGAAATGTTAAAAGCACGCAATTACAATTTTTTCAATTTCATGTGTTAATAAATTTCAAATTATAGGACTGTATATGCGGTGTTACTACAAGCAGACCCTGTGGCCGTTATCTAAATTCAGCAGCTTGCCTGACTTCTAAAGATTGAAATCAGATGGTGGACTCTCTCTTCTTCTTCTTTTTTTTTTTTTTACGAGTAGAGAACTTTAAAGTGTTCCACCAACGTTTCACAGGCCGGCAACGGTGGATTTTAAATTTTTTTTGTAAGTTATGTAAAATAAAATTGGTACGAAGAGATGAGCAGAACGGGCGCCCCACCATCTTTGAATTCGTATGCCTTTCTCTCTATCACTGGCTTGGGACTTAATGTTTTAAAAAAAGTTCCTCAGTCACAACATAGTCATAATGAGTTGCCGTTAAGTGTTGGATTAGATGTATTTTTTACACTTCAGATAATCAAGTAAAATGAAAACCTCCATGAAAACAAACGAGGGGAGCACTGAAGTCACAGGGGCTCAAATTTCGATATTTATGTGAATTTATTTTTACTAATTCGAATGTACTCAAACCTCGTGTTTAAGAAAAAAACTTGAATGTCTAAAATTCGAACCAAGGTTACTGACCCGAAACTTCACATCGAATTCCATCCAAACTAGAATGAAACTTTTATTTGAGATTTTCTCCGAACAAAACTCAAGGAAGGCTATCAATATCTTCAAATGTTTCAACAGACCTCTGCCATTGACTTGTATATGAATTTGCTAGGTTTTAGGTGGCTGATAATCGAATTAGAACTGTTTCCATGGTCGAGGTGTGAAAAATCTCACATTTAAATTTGGTGTCATGACAAAATAAAAATCTAAAATTCTAATTTACCATTTGGACCTTAATACATTTTCCCCATTTCCATCCTAGTCTTGCAGACCTGACCAAAATATTCTTAACTAAACTAGCAACCCTGTAGAAGCAATTTTAAATGAATCAGATGTGGGCTTGGATCATCTCCTGCATGACCTTATTAATGAGTATAGCTGGGGAAGTGGGCTTTCTGTGGCCTCACTAGGGATGGCGCGAACCGCGGAAAAAAAGTTCGCGAACATGTTCGCGAACTTCCGGAAAATTGCGAACGGTTCGCGAATGGTTCGCGAACCCCATAGACTTCAATGGGAAGGCAAACTTTAACAGCTAAAAAAGACATTTCTGGCCAGAAAAATGATTTTAAAGTTGTTTAAAGGGTGCAACGACCTGGACAGTGGCATGCCAGAGGGGGATCAAGGGCAAAAATGTATCTGAAAAATCCATTGTTGACACAGCGCTGCGTTTTGTGCTGTAAAGGGAAAAAAGTCACTCAGGTGGTGGTTGTGGATATTATTGTAATATTATTGATATTTAGACAGAATGTGAACAAGCTCACACAGCTAGATGGCAGTTGTTTGAAGAACACACTGGGCAAAAAATGCCTACAGGGCAAATAATGGCTACAAGGTCAACGTATACACTACTACAGCGGTGGATACGGATTACGTAAAATATATTATGGCTGCTTGAAAAAAGTCACTCAGGTGCTTTTTCTGGAGACGGTAATATTATGGATATTTAGACAGAATGTGAACAAGCTCACACAGCTAGATGGCAGTTGTTTGAAGAACAGTAGATTACTAGCCAGCAAACTTACTATCCACTGTCCCTGAAATCACTAACAGCTCTCTCCCTACACTATCTCTTCCAAGCACACACAGGCAGAATGAAAAAACGCTGCAGGGCTTCGGTTTTTATAGGGAAGGGGAGTGGTCCAGGGGGTGTGGGGGTTGTCCAGGAGGGAGAGCTTACTGATTGGCTGCCATGTATCTGCTGGTCTGGGGGAGAAATGGCAAAAAAAAAGCGACAACTAAGGCGAACCCAAATTGGCGAACGTCGCGCGACGTTCGCGAACTTCCGGCGAGCGCGAACAGCCGATGTTCGCGCGAACAAGTTCGCAGGCGAACAGTTCGCGCCATCCCTAGGCCTCACTACTAATAGTTTTTGGTCCCATCACATCTTCTATTCATCTCATATATTGCCTTACTATTTTGGTTTAATTCTTTTCCATGAATGTAAAATCTACATTATTCCAGTTGATAGTATGCTTGGCTGAAACCCTACTGATGAAATACTAAAGTCAATTTTTAGACATTCGATCAAACCTTTTCTGAAGCATTGGGTGATGCATCATGTTCCGCTCATTCTCCTGATATTGGACTGTATGTTTGTTTGCACTTTAGGTTTCCGCTATTTTAAAATGTTTTTTCATATTTTTTTTTCTTTTTTAAAGAGCTTTGACAAATGTGGGCCAATTTTGTGACCTAAAGCTTGATGATGGGATAGATTTCTGTTAGTTGTAGTCACTGTTTGGTACCACAATAAAGTGCACTAATTGATCCGAGACTGTAGCCAGACTGAAGTTCCTAGTGGTAGATAAAACAATGGTGAAGATAACTACAGGTATCAGATCCATTATCTAGAAATCTGTTATCCTCTGTTATCCAGAACATTCTGTGCCATGTCCCAGAGAGTCCTGTTGTTGCTAATAATTAAGATAAATATAGTTGCTCTTATAGGTTTATTTTTATTTTTTTATGTTTTTAGCAGTCTTAAGGCATGTTTTTTTCATATTACAGAAAGACTCTTTATCCAGAAAAAAGTGTTCTGCGTAATAGATCCAATACCTGTATTAAAAAAGGGAGTCTCTTATGAATGCTGCAAACGGATGATACAGACGGTAGCTCAAGGTGCACCCTGTCAGGGACCTCGTAGCTGGTAAAAGCCTGTTATTGCCCTATTGTATTTCATAATATTAATGGCAGGTACTATGCAGGTATGGGATCTGTTATCCAGAAACCTATTATCCAGAAAGCTCCAATTTACAGGAAGGCCATCTCCCATAAACACCATTGTATTTAAAGAACTCACATTTAAAAAAAAATATTTTCTTTTTTTCTATCCAGAAAGCTCTGAATTATGGAAAGGCCATCTCCCATAGATTCCATTTTATCCAAATAATCCAAATTTTTAAAAAGATTTTTTTCTCTATAATAATAAAGCAGCACCTTGTACTTGATGCCAACTAAGATATAATTCATTCTTATTGGAAGCAAAACCAGCCTATTGGGTTTATTTAATGTTTACAGATTCAAGTTATGGTGATCCAATTTATGGCAGCATCTGTTATCTGGGAAAACTTTAGGTCCCGAGCATTCTTGATAACAGGTCCCATACCTGTACATTGTACTTGATCCCAGCTAAAATAAAATCTTAATAGAGGCAAAACAATCCTGTTGGGTTTATCCAATATTTAAATTTTTTTTAAGAAGACTTATAGTATGGAGATTCAAATGATGGAAAGATTCCTTACCTGGAAAACAGGTCCTTTAAAGGGGAATTCAACCCCTTTGGTGCTAAACCCCTCCCCCCACCCCCCCATAGGCCCCCTCTAACTCCTCCCCTCAGCCTACCTCTCCCCCTGGGCAAATGCTCTTAAGCAACCCCCTCGTGCAGGTCCCCTCCAGCCAGGTTCACAGGCGCCATCTTCTCCAGCAACGTCTTCATCCTGGATCCGTCGGCACTTTGCGGCGCATGCGCAGTAGGACGCATTTGCCGGTTGATACTACTGCGCATGCGCCCAAAGTTCACGAAGTTCAAGCAAACTTTGTGAACTTTGGGTGGGGTTGAATTCCCTTTTAACACCATGTGAATTTCAGTATTTAGTCTTCCGAACACCTAAGATTTTGTGCTGTGTACCCTAGGCCTTAAAAGCCAGATTAGATGTCACAGAGCTGGTGGTAGGAGGAGAGGTGCTGTGAATATGTAGAGAAGTGGAAGTTGCTTCTAAAGTGGCACAGATTTCTCAGCACAGAAGGGAATGAACAAAGCAGCTGCACGTGCATCTTACATCCCTCATGGGTTTGGCCTTTAAATGAAGTTAGAAGTTGGAATGAAGTTGCATCTCATCAAATTGCCCAGTAACTTTAATTTATCTGGAGAATGTATTTTGAAGATGATTAGAAAATAAAAGTCCTTTTGGAAGAGAATATTGTATGAAGGCTCCAGCAAGCGTTTAATGTATGTTGCTAGGTCAAGGTTTGACTTCATTACCCATTTCCTATGGCAGCTTAATCTTAATTGAGAAATCCATGTTTGGTTGGAGATGATTAGGGATTGGCTGTATGCATTGGTGGTTCATAAAGCTCTTGGAAAATGGAATCCTAATTGTTAAATTAGCTCAAACATGGGGCATTTGGAATGGAAATCCAGGATAAGCAGCGTTATATTTGTTATATTTTAGCCTTTTGCTCTTTAAAGGGAACGTGCCACAAAAGAAGGTCAGATGAACAATGAAAATACCTGCTTTTATTATCAATTTGATATGTGTTTGGTCTTTAATGAACTGACCTTAACTCTGCTCTGCTTCACTATAACCCTAAATTCACCCTTAATCTCTCTTCCCAGGTGTTCAGATGGATTCCTCCAGTTTTTAAAATATTTTTTTTGCGCTAGTAAATGCTTGGGACCTGGTGTTCTCAGATAAGGTTTTTTTGGTTTTCCAAATTGGGAACACCATACAGTATCAGTCTACCAAAACATATTTTAAAGTTTAAATAAACATGATAGGAATATTTTGTACGGAATCGCTCATAAACAAGTCAACTGTATAAAAACTGTCCGAGTTATTTTCACATTAACCATATGTGCTTGCATTAACAACCTTTAATTACGTTCTCCCATAATTAAGGGTGTACTTAAAGGGATCCTGTCATGGGAAAAATATTTATTTTCAAAATGCATCAGTTAATAGTGCTGCTGCATTGAAATCCATTATTCAAAAGAGTAAACAGATTTTTTTATATTTCATTTTGAAATCTGACATGGGGCTAGACATATTGTCAATTTCCCAGCTGCCCCAAGTCATGTGACTTGTGCTCTGATACACTTCAATCACTCTTTACTGCTGTACTGCAAGTTCAAGTGATATCACCCCCTCCCTTTCCCCCCCAGCAGCCTAACAAAAGAACAATGAGAAGGTAACCAGATAACAGCTCCCTAACACAAGATAACAGCTGCCTGGTAGATCTAAGAACAACACTCAATAGTAAAAACCCATGTCCCACTGCGTTCCATTCAGTTACATTGAGAAGGAAAAACAACACCCTGCCAGAAAGCAGTTCCCTCCTAAAGTGCTGGCACAAGTCACATGACCAGGGGCAGCTCGGAAATTGACAAAATGTCTAGCCCCATGTCAGATTTCAAAACTGAAAATTAAAAAATCTGTTTGCTCTTTTGAGAAATTGATTTCAGTGCAGAAGTCTAACTGATGCGTTTAAAAAAAACAAAAAACATATTTTCCCATGACAGTTTCCCTTTAAAGGCGTGGTTCACCTTTATGTTAACTTTTAGTATGTTAAGCAACAATTGGTCTTCATTTTTTCATTTATAGTTTTTGAATGATTTGCCTTAGAAACCAAATGGCTGAAATGGCAAACTGGAAAGCTGCTGGATAAAAGGCTAAATAACTCAAAAACCACAAATAATACAGAAATGAAAACCCATTGCAACTCTCTACATCATACTAAACGTTAACTCAAAGATAAAAAATTCCTGGATAAAATGCGCGTGCTACTAAAGCCTGACATAAACAATTGCTTGATTTTAGACTAAACTGTCATTCATAATTATGGGACAAATTGTGAATGATTAAAATGAAACGAATACTTGCTGTTTTGATAAATATTTCTTTTTTGCCTTTCTCTGGCTTTTCCCATTACCTTTCCCCTAGAGTCCATCCGTCCTACACTTGTGAGATTCCTGCCTAAGCATGTGATAGCTCCTATCTCTCTTGTACATTTTAAGGGCTTGCGGAGAGATGGGAACTTCCAGTTATTATTGCTTGGCACTGTGAAAACCAATGATAAGATCTGTGGATGCTGCTAATTAGAGAGTAATTTATGGCTGCGTGCAAGTGGAGATTGCAGAAAGTGAGTTCGGTATAAAAACATGCTCCATCGCAGCGGCGTCTAATTCACGCCACCGATTAGTTTATTTCAAAATAATATTTATTTACCATTGATTCTTTCGCAAGCAGATGTTGAGTGGCAGCGAGAGCAGCAAGAAAAAGCTGTTTTTTTTTTTTTTTTTTAAGGATTTAAAAAAAAAAAAAAAAAAAAAACTGGCAAAATTCCCAGGGATTCTTACAACTAAGGAAGAGATGTTTTGACATTTCTATTTACCGTAACAAACTTCCAATTGTCAGTGTGTCCTGGAGTCCGTAGGCAGGCGCAATAGCTGCTTCTGTGGCAGGGGGGACGGCAAGCTGAGGATTTGTCAACTGCAGTTTGTGCTAGGGATTCTGGGATTTGCATAATTGCTAATGCGGGATAATGTGTATATTGCATGGATTTTGATTCACTTGGCCTTTGTGTCACATAGAATTCTATCGAGTTTATACTAATGCAGTTGTGTTTTGGGCATCCTATTTTAAACAACTGAACTACGGCCCCCCATCGAATAATGCCTTTTTTATAAAAGTTATTCTCAAAGTAATCAGCATTTTATCCTGGGATCTGTCTGATTTCCTATTGTGAGGGTTATACTGGTAATGGGCATATATGGGAATTTGATTTTAACTTTCTCTGCAGTGATTTAAGAATGTTCTATACTGGATGAACTTTATGCAGGGTCGGACTAGACAGGCGAGACTGCTCTAGACCAGTGATTTTCAACCTTGTGCCTCCAGCTGTTAAGAAACTACAAGTCCCACAATGCATTTGCCTGACTGTGGCTGTCAGACTCCTTCATTGCATTGTGGGACTTGTAGTTCCTTAACAGCTGGAGGCACAAGGTTGAAAATCACTGCTCTAGACTGCCACTGCCCTGACCTCCTTTTCTGTCCCCAGGCCCGGGGGTCTGGAGGGGACTATGTGACTGGGTTGCGTGGGGACCATGGAGGCAGTGACTCTGTTGGGTTCTGGACCCCCCCAGTCTGAAGCTGACTTTATATACATATGTCTGGATTGTTACACATTTTTAAACTATCTAGGGGTCACTTGCAACCCTGAGACAGTGGAGTTGCACTTGAATCCTATTAGTGCTTTGCATTTCTTCCCCTCTTAGCGCTTTGAACCTCTTCATGATCTCATTTCCTAGTGCTGCCCTCTGATGTCACAAACCTCCCCACTGAACATAACTGTCCCACCCCTGATGTCATCCACCCCACCCTGACATCAAGTCTACCTCCTCCTGCTGGACTTCTATGTAGGTGTGTGTATAGGTCATCTATGATTATCAGCATTAACTTGAGGCTCTATCAGCGCTGTCATTAATGAGGTCCTGCTTTCTTGGGGCAGAGGAAGCACTTTATTAACATTCTGCCATATGGGGTTGGTTGGAGCAGAAGCAAAGAGGGAATGCAAGAGAGGAACCCAGACTGAGAATATTAGAACAGGTAGAAGGAGGGAGCAGTGAAGGAAAAGCAGAAGAAAAGAATGTAATTAGCCCATGAGTAAGTGACCTGAAATGTGTCAGGTTAAAGTATGTCCTAATAAAGTTTTTAAATTTTTTATAATATTTGGACTCCGTCTTCACTAAACAGTAAGTCTCTCCTGATTTTTGCTTTTTGAAATTTGCAAAAATGTAAGTGGAGTAACTGGATGTCTAACTCTCTAACCTGTCTCACCAGTGGGGGTGTTGAAGGGGGGCACCTGGGACATAAATATACTGCTAGTTTGTGAGCACACAGGTCAGATTCAAAAGCAAACTAACTAATCAGTTATGTCTCAAGTGGCCCCTCTACAAGTCACTGACTAAGGTTAGTAAAGGAAGTAAAGGAAGATGTTGGGTTCTGGCTGTTACTCACTCCAGCCTTTATAGACATTGTGGGACTGGGCTGCTGGGGCACTTAGAGAAAACCTGATAGGCCTGTTATATGTTGAAAATCGATAAAAGAAGCGATTATGGTGGAGCTCACCTCGGCGTTCAGCGTTCTCTTCCTGGTCGCAGCTATCGCGAGACTTCGGGTGTCAATCCCAGAAACACCAAAACTTCACACTATACCAGGGTAACCCTGAGGAAGTGTCGTTTGCCTAGACACGAAACGCGTAGGTTTACACAGCACACCCACTGAGAATGTAACTCCACACTGTGTGTAACAATAAAGCCGGATTGATATTAAACAGCATTGTTCCTTCCGTTGAATGGCCGGCGCTGCTAGCGAGCAATCTATAGTGTGAGGCCTGTTATATGCCCTGCCAACACAAGACCATAGATTGCTTGACATCTGCAGGCACCTCACCTGACTCATAGTGGCTGCAAGATACCTGGAAAGATGAGGTGCGTGGTGGAGTTGTTATTGCTTGATGGAGGGGATGTTGTTTGTGTCTGGTGGAGTGGTGAACCTTTTAGGCATCAGTCCCTTTCAGTCCTCGATTCAGCAGTCTAGCATTGTTTATACATTACATTTTTTGGTAACTATAATTAAAACATTTATTTATTTTGCACAGCCTATCTATTTACCCAGCTTTATTTTTACACTGTTCTTTTTTAGGAGAGTGTAGAGAAGCTGGATAGAAAGTGAGGGACCAGGAGGAAAGGACAGAGAACAGAAGAAGGCTAAATGGAGAGCAGAAGAGGGAAAGAAAGAGAGTGGATGGTGAATTGAAGAAGGCACCAAGGATAGAACTTGAATGTTTCCTGTACATTTTTGCACCTGTAGAGCCTTTGAGGTTAATTGTTTTGCTCAGACAGTTTCCCCTGTATTTGGACACCTAAATGGTTCTTTGATTTACCCAGGCAGTAGGGATGAGTGAATTTGACCCGTTTCACTTTGCCAAAAGTTTGCTGAAATGCATTAAAGTCTGTGGACAACAATTTTTTTTGGCGCACAAATTTTTTTTTCTCTTATTTAAGTCTATGGGTGTTTTTTTGCCTTTCCTGGGCCTTTATTATTTGCCTTTCGCCTTTTGTAATTTGAGCTCGTCCATTGGTTGCCCAGTAGGTGGCTGTGTCAATTGTTAGTCCACACCAGGCGATTCTGCAAGATTAGTTGCCTGGCGACTAATCGTCTCTTCTTTTGCGCGACTACTCTCCCTGAATCGCTCACCTCTGTCTCGCGCAGGCTAAAATGAAAAGTCGCCTGCGGTAATTCACACCCACCGGTGTGTTTTACAAAATCGCCTGGAGTTGCCTCGGCAGGAAAGCGCACCGCCACGTGTGAATTACCTCAGGCAAATTTTCTTTTCAGCCCGCATGAGACAGGGGTTAGAAGAGGTGATTAGTCACCAGGCTACCAGTCTCCCAGAATCGCCTGGTGTGGACTAACCAAGGGAGAGTACACTTGCCCAGGGCTCTCTTCCTGTACATGGGTACAGGACTGGGTCTGAGCCGGTGACAGACCCTGGTTAGGGAAAGTATATCTAGTGGTAGAAGTTTGTACTCTGGAGACCCACAGAAAATTCAGTGTAATTTATTTCTCACAACATGTTTCAGATATAAATATCCTTCATCAGGTACTTGAACTTTGTGCAGCTCTAGGATTAAGGTTATAGGCAGTGTATTTAGTGAGCAGCTTTCTAGCCACAACAAGGAGAGAAGTTGGGCTCAGTAGCCTTGAGGTGATCAAGCCCCCAGACAAATACATGAGTGGGGGAGCTCAGGAGCAGGGAAAGTGCCAAGGAGTTAGATACCTCATGGGATCCATTGTGCTGGGGGAAATGAGCAAAATAGGCTGTACTACCCCATAGGAGGGATCTACTTGAAAAGTGTGAAGGTTTTCCACAATATGCCTTGAATGTATCAGACAATCTACTGTATATTGCCTGAATGATGAAGATTTACTGCGATTGTTCAATAAATAATTGTTTGAAGCAACCCACTGGAATACTGTTACTTTCAACCTGGTTGATCTGTGCCCCAGGAGACACACAGGATTCACCTGAGGATCGTAATCCTAATTCCTAATTCTCACATCAAAGCCACATACAATCTTCAAAGTTTGCTTAAAGTTATAAGACAAACTTCAGGCAACTTGGCTTGTTCACAAAATAGCTGCTGTCTGATCAACATTAATCTCACGTGTGTGTAGAAACAACTGCCTTCTGTGTAAAATGTCTTTGATTTTGGTTATTGCGGAATGATGCATTTGCAAGTTGTTTGCGGTGTTATGACTTTGAAATAAGAATGATGAATTTGTCTTTAAAATACAGGTAGGGGATTCATTATCTGGAGACCTGTTTGACAGAAAGTGCTAAACTTTGCAAATAGTGGCTGGTTTATTGATTTTTATAAGCAATAAATACCCCTTGTTAAAAAAAAAAAAAAAAAAAAAAAAAAAAAAAAATATATATATATATATATATATATATATATATATATATAGTTGCAAATTGAACTATTTGTAATGTACAAGGTGCAATTTCAGATGCAATTGGGCATTTTTTTATCCAGAATACACCATTTTCCCAATTATTCCAATGGCATTGTGTTCTCTGCAGTTGTACATTAAGGGCCCTTACACACGGGCGTTTTTACCTGCGCTCCCCTGCGTTGCGTTTCGCTGCGTTCAGCCGCAGGAGAGCGCAGGTCTAGACGCACTTCATTCTTTTCAATGAGGTTGTACTCATGAGGCGCGTGTAAGCTCCGAACGCAGGTTCAGACGCAACATGCTGCATTTTTCCTGTGTTCGGCGCCTACATGCGTTTGTGTGAGTACAGCCCCATTGAAAATAATTGAGTGCGTCTATACCTGCGCTCCCCTGCAGCTGAACGCAGCGAAACGCAACGCAGGGGAGCGCAGGTAAAAACGCCTGTGTGTAAGGGCCCTAAAAGAAATGCATTTTTTAGTTCTGACAAATCAGATGCAGTTGTGCCAAAATTCCTGCAGAGAGGGAAGTGCATCATTTCTGGGGCTTGGTGTTGTGTCTGAGTGTGATTCACTGGCAGTGAGTCTGTTGCACTTACTGACACAGAGGGAACCCTGGACAATCAGGAGAATTCAACCCAAACCTTAAAACCCCTACCCCCCAACCCTACCTAGACCCCCCTCCCTTCCTCCCAACCTACCTGGTAGTAGGGACAAATGCCCCTAACTTCATACTTACCCCTCAGTGCAGATTCTGCCCTGGGGAGTTCACGCAAGCCTATTCTTTTCTTCAGCAAACTTCGGAAGCAGATTGGAGCTTCTGAAAAATTTTTTATGACTTTCGCGCAGTTGTTTGGGACTGAAATATTACTCCAACTGCGCATGCGCCAAAACACCGGTCTTCTTCTGAGGTTCAGAGAAGACAAGAAAAGATGGTTGCTGTGAACTCCCAAGGACAGAATCTGCACTGAGGGGTAAAAAAAGTTAGTGGCATTTGCTTCGGGTAACGGGTAGGCTGGGGGAGGGGAGGAGAGAGGGGGGTCTAGGTAGGGTTGTGGGTTAGGGGTTGAATTCTCCTATAAAGGAGAAGGAACCCCTAAAAATTAATCGGACTAAAAATACCATATTTTATATACCAAACTTGTTGCACCAGTCTAAAGTTTCAGCTTGTCAATAGCAGCAATGATCCAGGACTTCA
>CM044441.1:137553030-137620648 GCA_024363595.1 Xenopus borealis
GTAGTTGTATATATATATATATATATATATATATATATATATATACATACATTTTTCCACAGTATACTATCTCTGGTAACCCACAGCAACCAATCAACTATTTGCTTTCAAGCAGCAAACCAATAACTTCTAGATGCTATGGATTACCACACTTTGTGCTTCTTCTACATCATCTTCTTTTAATTATTACTATTAAAAGTTGCAAACTTTGCACCAGGTCTAGTAACCCCTAGTAACCAAAGTACATACAGCAATTATTAGTCATCTGAATGAAAGCAAAACATTATACTGGTTGCTATAGGTTACTAGACCTGGTGCATCTGTTGCAATTTTTATTAACTACAACGCCCACTTTATGGCTTATATTGCCTCCATAGCAAGCAGCTGACAGTTTGGGATCAAGTTACTTGGCCTTATAAATAGAAGAGACCCCCTAATAGGCAACATGTTCCCTTCCCTTGCTTTAATTGGCACAGCATTGATATGAACCACTCACTTGCCACACAATTCGATTCTAGAGTCCTGGCTGACTGTCATGCATCTTCCATTCTGTTTTGAAGGGTACCATTTTAGCCTATGGGGAAAACTGGGGAAAACTGGTGGAACTGGCACAAAAGGGTTAATGATAGTATGCATTCAGCGAGCAATATATATAGCATGAAGCTTGAACTCATAGACAAGCCTGGGGACTAGGGAAATAAAAGGAATATATAAAATATGCATTTTACCATAGCGGAAATGATTTAAAATCTAACCTTACTGTCTAACAATGAGCCTCTCAGATGGGCAGGCATATATTTTGTCACCAAGTTTCTTAAGCTGCCGAAGTCAGGTCTCCAACTTGGTCAGATGATAAGATGAGCACAAGAGAAATGCGAAGGGAGGCGCTGATAAAAACTGATTGATTGATGTCTTGCTTTGCCTCCGTCACAGGCAGCTGACAGTTAGTTTGGGATCAGATGATTTGGCTTTTGCGATAGAAGAGGGCCCTGATAGGCAAACCTGAAGGACAAAGAGGTCAGTTGCTGCTCTGTATCAGCCCCTGGAGTGGCTTGGAAATGTTTTCTGTGCAAAATTATGAAAAGATCTACTCCTGCGGTAACAGAAACAGATGTTCAGCTGAGGAAATAAATACATATGCTATTTTAGGGGCAACCTACTTATAGTAATGAGGAACTTCAAATGATCCTCAACCCCTACAGCAATGGACAGTTGACTTCAATTTTCTGGGCATCTTAAAGGGGTTGTTCACCTTTGAGTTAACTTTTAGTATAATGTAGAGAGGGATATTCTGAGACAATTTGCAATTGGTTTTCATTTTTTGTATTGTTGGTGGTTTTATTGTTATTTAGATTTTTAATCAGCAGCTCTCTAGTTTGCAGTGTCAGCAATTTGTTTCCTAGGGTACAAATTACCCTGGCAACCCTGCATTGATATGAATAAGAGACAGGAATATGAATAGGAGAGGGACTGAATAGAATAATAAGTAATAAAAAGTGGCAATAACAATACATTTGTAGCCTTGCAGAGAATTTGTTTGTAGATGGTGTCAGTGACCCCCATTTGAAAGCTGCAAAGAAAATTGCAAATCATTTATAAACTATGAAAAATAAATAATGAAGACCAATCAAAAAGTTTCTTAGAATTGGCCCTTCTACAATATACTAAAAGTTAACTTGAAGGTGAAGCATCCCTTTAATTCTTTGTGCCCTGTCTTGTCCTGTCCCTGCACTATACTTTCCTGTCTTGCAGTAGTAGCACCTTTTTTGCACTTGCACTTTTTGCCTGTTGTCCGGTATATCTGTGTTGTGTGTAGCACCATGGTCCTAGAAGAACGTTGTTTTGTTTCCCTGTGTACTGTACAAATGTATATGGATGAAATGGCAATAAACTCACTCTTGACTTAACTCTATTGACTTGATTTGAGGAAAACACACACAACACCATTTATACCTGTGCTTCCACAGTGATCTGGATTTTTTGGCCTTAATAAACACAACCTTTAAACCTTGCTTAAATGCATTTTGGCAAGTGGAACCAAATGTCCTCTTATTTGCTATGGATAAGTGTCCTCGGTAAAGTTGCACCCTGTTAGGGTAAGACCACACGTAGAGATTTCGGGGAGATCTGTTCCTGGCGACTAATTGCCGAGACGAATCTCCCCGAATAGCTTGGTAACGGTGCGCACCCGCTACACGTAAAGTCGCCTGTGCTTATTCACACGCGGCAACGTGATTTTACAAGTCGCGAGGCAATTTTGAGCGACTTTTAAAATCACGTCGCCGCGTGTGAATAAGCGCAGGCGACTTTACGTGTAGCTGGTGCGCACTGCTACCAAGCTATTCGGGGAGATTCGTCGCGGCGATTAGTCGCCAGGCGACAAATCTCCCCGAAATCTCCACGTGTGGCCTTGCCCTAACAGGGTGCAACTTTACCGAGGACACTTATCCATAGCAAATAAGAGGACATTTGGTTCCACTTGTGGCACTACTATCATCTAATATAGCTAAAATTAAACTCAAGCCATTGGCCAATGGTGACAGAAGCATAGTTAAATATGACTTAATCTGCCTATAGTGGCCAAGGGGCAGAATATCTGAATGATTGTCACTTGGAATATTAGTGCAAGGTCTTCTACCTTCTTTTTGTCTGAGGCAAAAGTTGGTCAATTCCATTAATTGCTATAAAGGTGCATTTGGATGAAAAGTCACTTGTAAGCCAAAATACTGATCCAGGAGGCAGAGAGCTACATTTAAAAATGGAAACAAAGTGAAATAAATTGGTGCAGTTTCCCATGTTGTACCCAATAGCAGAATTTTCACTAATTCCCCTTAATTGCTTCTGCACCCTCATGCCTTTTGCTGGCACTCTGGAATCCATATTTCTTTATGTCTCAATTACCTGCCTTCTGCTCTTACACTTTTCCAACGAGAGTGTATAATGATGATCTGCTTTTTGTTAGGAATTAATGTTGTGGCCTGTTTGCTCCAGCCTTGATAACCTTAAGTCTAATTTCATTGCATTCAGTATCTCCTAGTGGCCTTGTGCCGGTTGCAAAGGACAAAGTTAGAGTTGCCAGCAGGCTAAATTGCTGACCCAGGAATTCCAGAAAGAGATCCGCAAAGAGATCAGATGGTAAGAGCAAATCTGGACGTGCAAGCCACATTGTAATTAGCAGAAAGGAGAGTGAATTTTCCTTCCCTGACAGCTGAGAAATGTCGTTTTACATCTACCAAAAACATCCATCGCAGATTACTGCAATTTTTGTTGGTCTGAAATTATTTGTATGGGATAATTTACCCAGAAACCCAGTACAGGTATGGGACTTGTTATCCTGGACCTGGGCTTTTCCGGATAAGGGATCTTTCTTAATTTTTATTTTTAATGTTTGGATCTTCATACCTTAAGTCCACTAGAAAGTCATGTAAACATTAATTAAACCCAGTAGGCCAGTTTTTCTTCCAATAAGGATTACTAATATCTTAGTTTGGATCAAGTAAAAGGTAATGTTTTATTGTTACAGAGAAAAAGGAAATACGTTTCCTCTCTGTAATGATGACATGATTTACCCAAACTCCTATATGTAATAAACGACACAATATTTGCCCAGGTGCCTTGCACTAAAGGAATGTGGGGATAATATAATCTGCCCCCAGTGTTATAATGCAACTATTCATCAAGTGCCATTAATTGGTCTATTGTGTGCATGGAAACATTTTCTTGGTTGACCTGATTTCAGGAGCTGGAGCAAATGTACCTCTTATTACATGTCCCCAGTAAGTAATCATCTGGGCAAATCTCCACAGTAAAAGCTGTACCTAGGTCCACATATTATAACTATAAATGAATTTCAAATGTGCACAGCTTCATACTGAAAAACATTTATTTGTGCAACCTCAGCAAAAAATTACAAACACATCTTTTTCACAACAACCACAGTGCAGTGTTACCCCTCTGTCTGCCTACCTGTGTTAGCCACTCCCTCCTGATGCATTTCGCGCTATTGGGTGCTTCATCAGAGGAGGTGATTATTACATATCCCCCCTGGAGTTCTCTTGGGGAAGTACAACTATCACTGACAAAAGTCTTCTAAACATGAACCAAAACTGGCCATAAAAATGTAAGGAAGCACTACCTTGGCTACCTCAAGAAACAGGGAGATCTTTACTGGGAACAATAGGTTGATCTGAGTGTTTGGGACTTGGCCATTGCCTGTGGGCTTTTTTACTTGTTGGAAAGTCAAACTTGGCACGTAGAATCCATCTGTGTTTGGCCACCTTGAGATAAGTCATTATTGCTGTTTCTCAGCAAGCACATTGGTCCAAAAAGGGGGGAAAGATTCCATGTATGCCATTTGTCAAATGATGTCCCTTGCTCTGTGCATTGAATATTGCTATAAGCTTATATCTCATCTCTTGGACCGTACTCCCTAAAGCAACAATAAATAAATGAAGCAGATTCACAATGCAGTTTTTTCTTTCCTTGTGCAACATTCATTAGCAAGATTCTAAGTCTGCAAGTTAAACTTGTACTTCGGAAGAGTCCCCCACCAGCATAATGCTTCTGTAGCCAAAGCCCTAATAGTCACAAGTAATTATCCATTTAAAGGCAACAATTGGCAGCTTCTAACAGCATGGTGTTCTCTGCAGTAACAGGCCAAAAGCACGCACGATTGATTCATCTGTGAAATGAGCGGGTTCCCATATGGAGTACTTTCTCTCTGATGTCAAGGAAGAAAAATAAAAACTATGTTGGCCTCTTGTCTAGAGAAGCATCTTAATGATCTGTGGAAAGCACGTGGCATATCTGGGTCTGGGAACTCTTAGGCCTTGGTGGCGTTGTCTGACAAAATTAAAACAGGAGTTTAATTATATATTGTGGTCTTGGACAAATATTCCAGATGAACAGACATAGATATGTATTTACAAATTGGATATTTTTTTAAAATATCTGTTTAAATTGCATCTTAACGTGTCTCATCCTCCTGTATTGCACCAATGTGGCTACCCAAAGGAACCCAACAGATACTACTTGTTTTTTCTTTGTATTAGACTGCTCAAAAGTATTTGCTGATTGGTTGCTATGGATAACTATATTGGTGTTGTTTAAAGAAGCACCTGTTTATTGAGCCGTCAATTATACATCCAGTGGTTCCCCTTTTAATGTGCCATAATAAGCACAATTCCCAGAGGATGGGTGAAAAAAACATGGCACTTGTATTAAATGAGCCCTGTTGGCCATTTTCTGGCTTTCCTTATCACATCACCTTTATATTGTTGACAGCATTTCATAGAGCACCAGTCCATATTTTAACCCATTTTAAAGTGGTATGAAAAATCAGGCAACGCAAAATGTTATAATATTGTGAAGAAGGTTTATTGTCTAGTAAAATATTATCCAGGCATTGCCCACCTGCTGGTACAGTACTAGGGATCTCAGCGAGTATTGATATAATGGCTAAATGCTGCCTTTATCCTTATCAGTGTTTCAGAACAAAATATACTCAGGAATCCCAGCAGGCTGTAAAAGTGCAACTGTTTATCACACAATCACATTCTCCTAGGTCTGACGGCATAGTTCTCTAGTTTCCTTCCCTTCCCAACTTTCACACCAATTCCAGCATGCTATGTCAACAGGTTGTGTCATTGTTTCTATTCACATTCATTATATCATTACATTTTATCCTCTGGGTGGTCTCAGCTGCCGTTATTTTCTATCTACAATCTCATTTTTTTGTACATAAAACTCCAGCATGGGCACAATCAATCAGCAACTAGCTCAATGCCAGGGTTTAATCCAGTAATAATTTACTCAACAACAGGGAAATCATTATTGGACCAGTATTTCAGTCTTTCCATGTTGGTTAATATACATGCATGCACTTGGGTCCTTGGTTCGATTCTATCCAAGGCATTATCTGTAAGGAGTCTGTATGTTCTCCTTTGTGTTTCTCTGGTTACCCCCCCCCCACACATACCCCAAAACATATTGGCAGAACACACCTAATAATAAAATATCTGTTGCAATAAATGATGCCCCAGTAGGGCTTACAGACCATTTTCCTATCGCATGCAAAATAGGGTCCATTACTTTAAATGCCACCAAACCAGCCAGATATTTATTGGGATAACATCACCAATAAAGAGGGAAAATACAAACTCTACTTTGATACTGGCACAGTTGGATTCAGATTCAAGACCCCAAAACAGTAAGAGTAACTTTAATAGGAATAAAGCACTGGATTTGTTGGAGAAAAGCACAAATTGTGGAAAAGCGTCCATCCTAATTTGCTTGTAATGGAGTGTAATGGCCATTGTGTACTAATCACTATAAATATGCTCATTGGTGAATCCACAGTAATGGCTTAAAGGGGTTGTTCCTCTTTGAGTTGGCTTTTATTATAATGTAGAGAGTGCTATTCTGAGACAATTTTTTTTTATTTGTGGTTTTTGAATTATTTAACTTTTATTCAGCAGCTCTCCAGTCTGCAATTTCAGGAATGTGGTTGCTGGGGTCCAAATAACCATAGAAACCATGTATTGATTTGGATAAAAGGCTGGAATATGAATAGGAGATGGTCTGAATAGAAATATGAGTAATAAAAATATAACAATACATTTGTAGCCAGACCGAGTATTTGTTTTTTTAGATGGGGAAAATTGTGCATGTGCCGAAAACCACAGAAATTGCAGAAGGGATCTGAAGATTAATGATGGGCCTGAAGATGGTGCACGTGAGATCTTCTGCCCTAACTCTACAATTCGAAGCCTCTCCAATTTGCCTCAGAGGGGGAGACAAATCCTTTCTTACTCCAAGATGGCAATTGGACCAGTCCCTGGATCAAGTTGTACTATGAACTATCTTCCATAACTCTGTATCAGATTATGAAAATAAGCATAATAGCAAGAGTTGTTTTGGAGGGAGCAATATAAATATTTCAAATTTGAAATTAGAAATTAGAAACTCACAGTGGTCAATACAAGTAGCATTTACTAACCTGATGGTTGCTATTAGGCATGCATTGCATCTGCAGTTTTAAGATTCAGCAGAATAATGAATCTGCCACAAAGGATTTAGGTCAATCATGGGAAAAAATTAGCCACTAATAATAAAAATCAACTAAAACAAGTAATAATGGAGAAAGTCACATCATAATTTTGATTTGCAATCCAAATCCTGCAAAAAAAGAAGTCAAACTAAATATGGGATTTGGTACATCCCTGGTTGCTATAGGTTACTAGTCCTGGATTATATTTAACTAGTACATCTTAGATGTTGCACAAGGGTAATCACCCCACAGTCAGCAAAACCTCTAACCTTTTCTCCAGGGTGATGTAGTTTCTTGTTTAAAAAGTTAGTACATAATACAAAGTACTTGGCACAGTGGGAAACCTCTTTCTTCTTTATACTGGCCTTGGGTGCGTGAATGTGTCCACCACAAGCCGGCACAAAAAACACCAGGGAGTAGAAGAAAATTGGCTCTGCCATACTTTCCATCAAAAATCCTAGGCCTGTTCACATTTTCTAGACAGTGGCACACTGGTACTGAGCAGGAGGTTATGAAATTGGCACTTCCTCTGTGAGTCCAACTTTCCCTTTCTCTTTAAGGTTTTACTTTGTCCTAAGTAGCAAGAGAAATAGAAACCCTTTGTTGAAATTTTTGTGATCCCAAGTTGTTTTCCTAAGTTCTAAGTTTGCCTTGCCGTGCCAGACACAGTTCATCTTTCATGTTAATCAGATATTTTCCATTTGTGATGGAGTGATTCGTAACATTCCTGCGTTTTCTCTGTTGGCCGTGCATGTTTTTTTCTTTCTTTTTGTTGAATGGGGGGTGGGGGGGAGTAAATAATTGTACTCATTTTTGCATCTTTTTAAGAATGTTTAATTCTTTCATTCCTTGAACATTTTCCAAAAATAATATGCATTCATTTTTCTGTGATCAATCCATACATGGGAGAGTGAAAAAATGTCTTTTATCTCTCTGCCTTTGCCAATATTGTTTGATTTAGGGTAATAAAATGGTCTTCATTTGACCATTTATGCAAGTGTAAGAAATACGTTCATGGTTTGGTTTTCAGTTCTTGTATATGAACTCTTGGAAAAGTGTCAGCACTTCTCTAGCTGGCCCAGTATTTTAAAGAGAGACGCCAATTGTTGAGGCATAGTTGTCAAACTTGTTGAGGCGCCAATTGTTGAGGCATAGTTGTCAAAATGCTCACTGGGTTCTGTGTTCTAGTGAACAGACCCAGTATAAATGCAAGGAGAACCATACAACCCTAAACTTGTGGTTCCTTGGAATAAAATAGAACTTATTCTGAACATGGATTCTGTCTGTTACTTAAAATATATTTTAATGTTTTATTCTAAATCCTGAGTGGTCATTGTTTTATTTTTATATCTTCTACATCCCCCTCAATTTCCCTGTGACTGAGTAACTTCGTTGAAACAGATATAAAACCCCTTTCCTTCCCACTTTGTTAAGGGGGTAAGCAGGAATCACTTATGCAGTGGGTTTATCTAATTCCCTTCTCCCACAATTTCTTCCAAGAACCAGAACACTGGAAACAGAAAGTGTTTTAGTTTAGTTTTTTACCCTTGATTAAAAGAATGTTCAGCACAAGTCCTATTCATCGAACTCAGGTTGGCAATGGTATGCTGCCTATTGTCCCCTCCTTTGTGAACACTGTAAATAAATACTATAACATGGGTTCAAAAGAGCTCATATGTGATGTAGTGAGCTTACTACAGTATGTCACATATGGGCTCTTTTGGACCCATTGTTTTGTGACATAGTTAGCTCTTGCTTTGATTGGGTTGACTCAGTGTTTGACTCAGTTTGTGATTGGATCCTAAACTATAGATGTTGGGTGATCCTCATTGGAACAGGCTGGTACTTTTACCCTGGACAACACCATTTCTGTTAAGTTAATGTCACAGGGTTCCCATAGCCAGGTTATCTGTTATTGCTTGCTCAGGATCTGGAGGATCAAGCTGTGACAGTAGATGATGGTCTTTTTCTAGAAAACATACTTTTTAATATAAAATCGGATGCTGCTGATTCCACAGAAGCCATGTAGTCTCATCCAGTTTCATTGAAACTAACCAGGGATGAAAAGTGATGTGACTGGGTAGATTGGATCCAAATCACAATGCGTAATTTCACCATGAACCCATGGAGAAAAAAGTGACTCCACTACACATCAGAGCAACTGGTTGCAATGTGACTGTTTAGCTCAGAATTACACTACAAACACAGATGTGCATACAACCATTGAATTCTTTTAAAACACACTTAATCACAGTCACCTATTTGTAGATCTACTACAGTCATTGTAGGGTGATGTAAAACTCTCACAGCTGGATACACTGTGCAAATAGAACAGAGGTAAGAACTCCAATATTTCACTGGAAAATTACATCCCTATTATAAATAATAATTTGAGACCAACAATGGGACCACCTCTCTATTCTATAGCTGGACCTAGATGGCAGATTTATTAGGAGTCTAAGTGAAAATTCAAATTTGAATTTACATTATTTTTGGTCAAAAACCTCAAATTCAAATTGTGAGTTATCCAAACTCAGTTTGAGTTGTAATTCCAATTGAAATTTCGAGATTAATCATACTCTGGCCCTTTAGGAACTCGAATTCGACTATTTGCCACCTAAACCCTGTCGTCTGTTTCAACCTTGTTTATTAATGACCTGGATGTGGGCATTGAAAGTACGGTTTCTATTTTTGCAGATGATACTAAATTGTGCAGAGCTATAGGTTCCATGCAGGATGCTGCCACTTTGCAGAGTGATTTGTCTAACTTGGGAAACTGGGCAGCAAACTGGAAAATGAGGTTTAATGTTGATAAATGCAAGGTTATGCACTTTGGCAAAAATAATATAAATGCAAGTTATACACTAAATGGCAGTGTGTTGGGAGTTTCCTTAAGTGAGAAGGATCTTGGGGTTTTTATAGATAACAAGTTGTCTAATTCTGGGCAGTGTCATTCTGTAGCTACTAAAGCAAATAAAGTTCTGTCTTGCAAAAAAAGGGCATAAACTCAAGGGATGAAAACATAATTATACCTCTTTATAGATCCCTAGTAAGGCCTCATCTGGAGTATGCAGTGCAGTTTTGGACTCCAGTCCTTAGGAGGGATGTAAATGAGCTGGAGAGAGTGCAGAGACTAAGTGCAACTAAACTGGTTAGAGGGATGGAAGACTTAAATTATGAGGAGAGACTGTCCAGGTTGGGGTTGTTTTCTCTGGAAAAAAGGCGCTTGTGAGGGGACATGATTACACTTTACAAATATATTCGAGGACATTATAGACCAATATCAGGGGACCTTTTTACCCATAAAGAGGATCACCAGAGGCCACCCCTTCAGACTAGAAGAAAAGGACTTTCATTTGAAGCAGCGTAGGTGGTTCTTCACAGTCAGGACGATGAGGTTGTGGAATGCACTGCCGGGTGATGTTGTGATGCTCATTCTGTTGATGCTTTTAAGAGGGGTTTGGATGTTTTTTTGGACAGACATAATATCAAAGGCTATTTTGATACTAAAATCTACAGTTAGTATAGCTATGGGCATACAGGTATATGGTTTGTGTTTGAAAGAGTGGAGATGTTTGTGTGTGTGTGTGTATGTATGCTGGGTTTTAAATTTGGAGGGGTTGAACTTGATGGACTCCGTCTTTTTTCAACCCAATTTAACTATGTAACTATGTAACTATGTATTACTGTTTAAGTCAATGGGAGAGGTCCAGGGATCAATTTGGTGATGTTTGTAGCCTTCCTGACATTTGATTTTTTTGGAGAAAAACAACTCAAGTTTTTAAAATTTGAATAAAGTTTTCATAATTCGAATCGACTTTTTATAATTCGCATCAAATTCAATTTGAGTTTCTGGCTCGTTTAAATTTGTCCAAGTTTAAAAAGTCTGATTCAAATGCAATTGGTGTTAAAAAAACTGGAGGAAAATATGCTCAATAATTTTTTTGGCACAATTTGGCCATGGAGTTCAGTGGATGTGGTGCGGATGACGGATCTTTCTGTATTTTGGAACTTCATACTTTGTCTACTAGAAAATCATGTAAACATAACCTTAATAGGCTGGTTTTGCTCCCAGTAAGGATTAATTAAATCTTATTTTGGATCAAGTAAAAGCTACTGTTTTATTATTACAGAGAAAAGGGAAATAATTTTTAAAATTTGGATTATTATTTGGATTATTGGCTATTAACGCCAATGCATTTGTAGAAATTTCCGCAGATCCCTTTTCTGAAATTTTCTACGTTTTGCAGTTTTTTTCTGCAAAATGGGGCAGTTGAGTTGATCACTAGTTGCCAGGTAATGCAGCCTGGAACAGTAACAAGCAGATCATTTTGGCCCTTTCTCATTTTTCTGCATAACATTTTTGAATACTTGTTTTTAAACACCATTTGGCCCTGGTTCTACATCTGTTTTCTGGCCCTTTTTACCCAACAGCAATATCACTTTCCACTTCTAGACCAAGCAGCTAAATTATATGTTTTTTGATAACTGCAGACCTACTAAGTAACAATTTGGAGTTGCAAAATACATTTTGCTTGGCTCTGAAAATGAATTTATATATTCTGAATGGTGGTAACTGACTTCCATAAACTGTCTTACCCAGCCAATTAAACCGTATAATTAAAAAAAAAAACGTATCTCTTAAGGCAAAGAGCTGATAAGTCTGAATGATTTGATCACAGAACTGTTGTTGTCTGTATATCATAGACATGATTTCTGAGTAGTGTCCAGCTGGGCTTCATTGGCCTGTCTCCTCATTATCAACGCTCTTATACTATAGACTGTCCTCCCTCCATATCTGTGCCAGGAATTTAGCAAACCTCAGGATATGAACTACAGAAAAAACATAGAGACAAATGAGACAGCAACTGAAAGATCCCAGTGTGTGAAAAGGGAAATATATATTGTTATTGCTCTTTAGAACAGGAGAGTCTCTTTGGCTTGTGCCATTAAAAACTATTCTTACTGTTTTTTTGTCTTAATTACAGTTTTGTTTCCTTCCTCGCGGTGCATTCATTCATCTGCTATAGACGGATGATTTATGAGGGGCTAATGTCCAGTGAACTATGGTACCAGGGTTCTGCCTCGGCCCATTGACTTGAACAGCTATTAATGATAGATCGTGAGAGATAATGAGCCCTAACAAAAAAGCCCCATTGGCTTATGAAATCATTTACGAACAGTGGTTCCTTAAAAAGGATCTCTGATGCTGAACATGTGTTAATATTTTGAACACACAAATGTTTATATCTTCTTATAAATATAAAAATAGAAATCAGTTCCCTTGTGAGTTTTTGATTTATTGTATTTATGTTTACTTGTAGGCACATATGGCACCAGGAGAGAGTAGAAACACTTTTGAAAAAACCAATTGGTATAGGCTTTCCTGCAGTCTTATGAGTCAAGTCAGTTGTTCTTCTGAAGGAAGGCTGGTATCAATTAGTGCTGAGTTGTACAGCGTTTGGAGCCAGGGCTATCTGGGCAGCATAAGGCAGGGTTAGTATATATACTTAATATACTTAATTATACTTGAATTTAGAAGGAATCTGCTTTACAAAGTAGTGTTTCAGGTTGATTTATTGAACTTCTCTGTAAAAACCTATTGTCCCACCCATCTTCCCACTGCCTCCTTTCCCAGGCTGTGCAGGGGAGCTGGCGGCACGCAACTCACTGGACTGTAGGACAGGAACCAATCAGAAGCTATGCTGACCAGATAGGGAACTGAAGCTGGGCTTTAGTTGTGTGACTGCAGAACTCTGATTGGCTACTGTGCTTCTGGCAGGGAGCATTAGGACACACCCACCCCTCATTTGAAATAAGTGCATGGGCCATTGCAGATCTATAGAGAACTAGAATAAAGGGGCCATTTTTTTTAGAAAATATAAATTTCAGCCCAACGTAAAACTGTACAATATGTTATTCATTAGGGCCTACAAGTTTGGAGGGGTTTTTAGTTATGCTATATGTCTCCTTTAAAATTAAAAAAATTTAAATTCAGTTAGGCTTTAGATTGCAGTGCATATATATTTATCGACATCAATGATCGGATAACAAAGAAGCAACTACCCCATAAGTCTGGTTCTGGGGAGCTAAACCAAACAACAGTGTCAGAGTTTGCAGCACCCTGTGCTCCACATATATCTTCCTTCCCAGTAGTAGTAGTTTTAATGTTTCATAAGATGTTTGTCTACTAATTAAAAAAATTAAAGCTTAGAAAACCCTGTATCGATCCTTCCAGTTGTCAGTTTTTAGGTGGGACAATTGTAATTGTACGGGTATGAGATCAGTTATTCTCTTATCCAGAAAGCTCCAAATAATGGAGAGGCTGTCTCCCATAGACTCCGCTTTAGTCTAATAATCCAAATTTTTAAACATGATTTCCTTTTTCTTCCTAATAATAAAACAGTAGCTTGTACTTGTTCCCAACTAAGATATAATTAATCCTTATTGGAAGCAAAACCAGCCTATTGGGTTTCATTCATGTTTACATGATTTTCTAGTATGAAGAGCCAAATTACGGAAAGATACGTTATATACACTTAAATAGAAATAATGGAAATTCTACTGTTTATGTTACTGATCTTAAATTGCCCTTATGACAGAGGCGACCCTAGTAGTATTACCCATAGCAAAACTAGTTGTGTATTTCAAAAGGCCAAACTGGGTCAGAGGGTAACGTCACAATTCTAATGCTTTATAACAAGTGAAAGGGGAAGCATTAAAAAATGTATTTATGAATTATTTTTTATTCTATTCCATTATTATAGATCTAAATTACACATCTGCCATAAACTCCATATTAATGAAATAATTCAAAAAATGTTTCCCTATAATAATAAAACAGTAGCTTGTACTTGATCCCAACTAAGATATAATTAATCCTTATTGGAAGCAAAACAATCCCTTTGGGCTTATTTAATGTTTATTTTAGTTTTTAGTAGACAAAGTATGGAGATCCAAAATACGGAAAGACACGGACAACCCCAGGTCCCAAGCATTCCAGATAACAGGTCCCATTTACATAATCCTAATTAGAATTTATTAGAAGGCGCTGCAAATAAAACAATTCAGCAGTTGGCAGCAAAACCAGAAGCTTAAGAAGTGGAGTTATATTTTACAAAGCAAGCTCGTGATTCTCTGGTTTGGTCTCATATCCTCCAACTTCTTACGTGGAAGTCTCTGTGGAAAATATTGACCTTTTGCAGGGACTTAATAATGTTTTACATTAAAAAACGTTCATTCATTTGGAGAGGACTGAAGCGCAATTACACTCTCTGTGGTGGGTTGGGCTCATTCTAATTGAACATCAGGATCGCAGAAGGTAAAGATTCCAGATAAAACACTAAGGCAGGGATTTACTCTAGGCTGAGATTAAAACCAAGGGGCTTCTAAATGTTTGAAACAATTTTCATCTAAAGAAATTTTTTTTTCCTGTGCGCCTAGTAAGAAAACAAGTTATTGATTAAAGCTTTTCATCACACAGTGCCCTTTTTTTTTAGCTTTGTACGTTTGATGAAACATCTCAACTTGAGACATCGTTGCCCCCTCACGACAGGAAAGTGAACAATGGAGCAGCCTCAATTAAGAGCGCTGAACATCAACCCCTGGCATCTCCTGCCATTGCTCAGCCCTTTTGCCTGGAATGGTTCCTTTGTTTCTTAATTAAGCAAAACACCAGTTAAAAAATTTGCTGATGGTAACTGAATGGCAATTAGATGAGAAGCAGGAAAAAAAAAATTAATAATACAGGAGAGCCGCAAACCCAGGCATACATTCCAAAAGAACCGTCGTGAACTTGTGCTGATAAAATGAACCAAACTACCTTTGCATAAATTGCGGTTGAGCAGAGGGTATCGTCATTATGGCTAAGACAATATGCAAACTATCTTCAATGGAATCAAATTGCTGGAATGTTTTCATTTGCATGCATTAACTATTAGCATAATGAGGAGAAGTGACATTGGACCCGAACTGTGCATCTGTTTGGGCTGATAAGTCTACTGCATCTTAAAATAGATGTCCCAAAATTCTACTGCTTTTCAGATGGGTGCTGCTGGCTTTCTCCCAGAAGGGATGAATGTGTCTGGGTTGTGCTTGAAAGTCAGACATTTTTTTTTTTTTGATGATCATTTGTCAGGAAATTCGAAAATTAAAAAGAGAAAAAGAAATTACCCTTTTTTTTAAGAGATGTTACTAGAAGATGGCTAGCACGTAGTAATACCTGAATCACATCAATATATAATTAAATAAAAAAAGTGCTAGTGCATGGATTTGTTGCTACTATAAATAATATTCTTGATTGCAAGGATATTATCCCACAATAGAAAGTGCTAAGTATACTTAAAGCAGTGGTCCCCAACCAGTAGCTCCCCAACCAGTAGCTCACCGGGTTGGATGTTGCTCCCAGTGGCCTCAAAGCAGGAGCTTATTTTTGAATTCCTGGCTAGAAGGCAAGTTTTAGTTGTGTAAAAAACAGATGTACTGCCAAACATAGACTCCTGTAGGCTGCCAGTCTCCATAGGGGCTACAAAACAGCCAATCACAGCCCTTTTTTGGCACCCAGTGGACTTTTTCATGCTTGTGTTGCTCTCCAAGTCTTTTTACATTTAAATGTGGCTCACGAGTGAAAAAGGTTGGGGACCCCTGACTTAAAGTGACAAGTGCTCCGTGCTGAATTAATCATACATTCCAATAAATAAGTTCTAAATCAATAATTTAATATATCCTGGTTAAAAAAGTGTCATTAGTTGATATAAATTAATAACATCAATTATATCATTCCATGAACTTATTTGGGTTCAATTTATCTCATATAAAGTGAATGATGAACTCCAAATCCAAGACCAGAAGGAAATAGGAAAATTGAGAGAGGTGGAGAAGTCCCGTTATTTCTATCTGGTATTGGCTATCTACTGGACCCCACAAAGCTGGAGATGTCTGCAATACAGGGACTGTGGTCTCAAAAATTAACTGTTTCTAAACTGATATGAAGCTGTCTATTCTGCAAAGCCACAAATCCCAGTGTGCATGAACGTAACCTTCAAATAGGTAGCGAATAAAAGTATATCTCCAAAAGGAAAAAGGGATAACAAAGTCCCCCCTAAAAACTGATAAATTGGTATGAACCATCTCTCTAAAAGAAAAGTTTGCGTTTCGCTAAAAGCTTTTTCAAAGGCAAATCTTTGTCAGGAAACACACGAGCTGATTCCATTTTTTGGGTTAAACATAAAGATAAAAAGGAGGTTTTATTTATTTTAAAGTTCATGGAAATGGGGATCATTTGGAGTCATTACTTATGTATTAAATATGAACAGAGACAAGAACAAAAAAATCAATGCTTTTATTTAAACTTTTTCTCAAGTTAGAGTGATAGGCATTCAAACTTCAAGAGCAAGACAACACTAATTACTGTCTGGCCTGTTGTGTTTGGTTTCTCACCATAATATAGATGGCATGAATAAAATTGATAGAAGGTGCACACTCCTAAATATACGACAAAAACTTATTATCAGTCCGAGGTGCTGATCCCAAGGGAGGCTACCCACCAATAGTCTCCAAAAGTTAACATATATAAAGGAAAAATTAAGATCGCACACTCATTTGTAAAAGAAAAAGAAAGGATATTTATTAGAACATGCCAGTCACCAATTGGGCATACTGGCACTCTGCCCAACGCGTTTCGACCACATTGGTCTTCATCAGGGGCACAAAGCACACAAAAAAACAAAAACAAAAAGGCAGTGTTAGCTATAGTACTAGGTACTACCCATTGTTCACATTTGTGCATGGCGGTTGACATAAAATGTATTTGGCTTTTGCTCAAGGGGATTAGAAGCTCTGACTGTGAACCAGGGAAATGCAGGGAAATATATTTGTTTTCAAATAATTTCAATTATAAATCTCAGTTGCAGAAAAAAAAATCATGAAATCTAATGTTTTTGCAGTGACATTTCCGGGTTGGGGGGGCTTCCTCGCTAGAATATTTATAGAAAAAATCAATTGCCCTAATTTGTTGGGATAAAAACACAGTTAGGGGCAGATTTACTATTGGTCGAATTAGAACCCTAGAATTTGACCAATCGCATTTCGGTCAAATTATAATCAATCGATTGAACGATCAGATAAAAAAAAATTGATCAAACGATTTTAACCATTCGATCAAATTTTTTTATTCGATATGAAAAATCTGAAATAACCCTATGGGAGCTTTTATACAGCAATTCGGTAGGTTTAATCTGGCGAACTAGGGATTCGAATAAAAATTTCAAGGTCAAGTAATTCGACCATCAAATGGATTTTTATTCTAATCATTCAAATCAATCAAATTTTTTAAATTCAATGGTCAAAGTACCCAAAAAAGTTATTCCAAAATTAGAATTCGAAAGTTTTTGAAAATTCGATCGAATTGCGAATCCTTCACACAAATTTAGTAAATCTGCCCCTTAAAGTTGCATTTTTACACTGATTTTTAAAAATGTTTTACAATTTAAAACTCTGGAATTACTTCTGTCATTGGCTTCTATAGAAGCTCACCAGGTTTTAGTTGCCTCCTTACGTAATAATATTTGTTTTTGGGATTTTTTCAATGTTAATGATTCATGCATTTTGAAATTTTGAGTTTAACAAAGTCAAATGAAATAAATTTAATCTTCCTTTTTTGACATGATTTTCTCAAATCATGGAAACAGCTCAACTTCGAATTTTTGACAAATCTGCCTCATGCTGTGCTTCTCGTATGTTAGCAGTGATTGGCATTGACTAATTGAATATATATAGGAATATAAATATATATACATATATATAGCTGGTGTTTGAATAGAAGCATGTGTTTTGATCAGTTTCGAAACATATCCAAAGGTTACATTTAGGAAATCAAGCTGTGACTTTTTTGGAAAACCAAACAGGAGCTCCACTGCTTTCATCATTTTATTGTACATTTTTTTTTTATTAAAAAAAGAAATAATATATATGACTGGTGTTTGAATAGAAGCATGTGTTATGATCAGTTTTGAAACATATCCAAAGGTTACATTTAGGAAAATCAAGCTGTGATTTATTTTGGAAAACCAAACTGGAGCTCCACTGCTTTCATCATTTTATTGCACATTTATTATGAAAATATACTTGTCCTATAGTGAGGAAAAAGCTGAGCAAAACTGTTTAAAATTAATTATTTCTCCTCTGGGGGAGAGAGAGAGGACACGTGATGAAAACATTACAGTGAGAGCAAATTAGAGTATTACTATCCCTCAATACAAAAGTGTTCAAATCCGATTTGGAATGACAAATTCAGATGTTTTCTGTTGATTTTTGGACAAATTCAAAAAGTGTATATTAGTGTATTTATAGACATTTTCATGCATGAGAGCCCACAGTGATTCAGATGGATTTGCAGCACATTTATTCTTATTGAAGCACTTATGTTAGGGGAATTCATTTAAAACAAAGACTTGGGCTCTCTGGGGAAGGAACATTTTCACAATCAGTGACATATTTATCAGGCTGGCTACACACAATAAAATAAGTGACAGTAACAGTTGGAGATGACTGTAATAGTGTGAAACTGACACATTGGAAGGAAGTCTTATTGGGGGGGGGGTGTATTCTATGGGTGTTGCCATCTAAAAGGTCCAGATCATGGAGCAGTGGAGCCTCTTCTAAGGTTACACCTCAGAGTTTTGGAGACAGGGGCATAAGAGAGAGTCCCTGGAGGAGAATATCATTGTCTCATGATAAGGGTTGGATCACAGGCTGTAGGAGCTGATAACTGTTACTTGAGTCTTTCAGACAGAGATAATGCATCATGCTATAGTAATGCCATTTTTTTGCCTTGGCCTATTTTTGCAAATATGAGATCACTTTTTTCCTGCAATCTTCATTTATTTTAATTCTAGCATCTGAACTCAAATGCAAATTTACTGAAAAAAAGTGAAAATTCTAATTTACACATGTCAGGTTTTTTCTGCTTTTGTTTCTCATTTTTTTTTGCAATTTAATAACAAAATTTAATTTGAATATTAATATATCTGCCTCCCCAAATCTACTATCAGGGGAAAACATGTTTTTTTCAAAACACATCAGTTTATAGCGCTGCTGCAGTAGACTTCTGCACTGAAATTCATTTCTCAAAAGAGAAACTAGATTTTTTATACTCAATTTTGAAATCTGACATGGGGCTAGACATTTTGTCAATTTCCCAGCTGCCCTTGGTCATGTGACTTGTGCCAGCACTTTAGCATGGAACTGCATTCTGGCAGGTTGTTGTTTTTCCTTTTCAATGTAGCTAAAAGTGTCATAGTGGGACATGGATTTTTACTATTGAGTGCTGTTGTTAGATCTACCAGGCAGCTGTTATCTTGTGTTAGGAATCTGCTATCTGGTTACCTTCCCATTGTTCTGTTGTTGTGTGCTCATATACAGTGTATGGGGGTAATGTGTCCCATAATGTAGTTTATATAGTGAATAAAGTACCCCCTCTTGTAAAATATAAGGATATTATAAGTTACCGAGGAGTTTCATGACCTTCGGCCTCGTGTTTTTATACAGGTCATGGAACTCCGAGGTAACTTCTAATATCCTCATATTTTGCAACTGGGGGTACATTATTTATTATAATACACAAGTTTCAGGGAGTCATGTGACAGAAATGACATCAGAACTCACTGTTTATAACCAATGACATCAGAACCGTTTATAAGGATATCATTTACAAGATATTTACGGCTTTTGTGTATTATAAGGATATATAAAATCAGTTTGAAGGCCATCTAAATGCAAGAGCTCTCAAGTCAACATAAAGTCTAATGTTAGGTTAGGGGTATGAAATTTTTTTTTTTAATAAAAGGTTTCTACTCAGTAATGCTTAATGCATCTGTTGAAGCAATTTAAATGTAACCAAAATTAGAATGCTCTGTTTAATCCCATATGAAGAATAAAACAAACCTGCAAGTGCATGGTTCCCATAGTTTTTGGCTGGTATTTTGTATTTTATTCCAATTTTATTTCAATGGAGGCACCCTCTCCTCATTCTTTTGTCGGTTCCCTCCCACACACCAATAAAACCATTCTCATGTAGCACATTTTGGGGTAGGCTCGATTATATAATTATGATGTCATACAAGGAACTCAGTGGGGAGCCACTTGGTAGAGTGAAGGCTCTGACAATACCTTAGATGGACACATCCAGTATAAAGGCCTATAGCTGGTCAACCCTGGTCTGATTCCCAGTTTTGCCATTGCAAAGTGGCATCTGAGAGCGGGGCTTTAATTTCATGATGCTGGGGGTTAAAAACCTGCAGATGCCATCTGTTTATTGCATGATTTGCAACTGTTTTGACACTGACAAAGTGATTCACAGGGCTCTGAGCCAAATGATTTGTCACATAATATATTCTAATTGATATTATATTATACACGCACCATTTACTATAGAATTCAGCTTTTAAGCCATTGCACCTCATACTGCCTTCTGTATAGATGGAAGCGTATCATTTTACTATATTACTGGTATTTTTGTGACCAGTGATGAAAACGCAACTTATTTTCCCATCAACTTTTTGTCCAATGGTCTGGCCAGTTAATGGCTAGCAGGCACATTGCTAATCCTGGATATATTTTAGATGTGGTCATTCTAATAAGGTATTCCAAAATTGTTACCATAATACCCCTGTAACCCTTGCTAATCATTTTCATAGATAGTCTCATCAGTTCTCATAATGCGCTAATAGAGTGTGCAGTACTGGGAGGGAAGGACATAGTAACAAAAGTGTAAATCACAAGGTATATTCCCAGGTATGTCTTTGCTATGTCACATACAGTAGGACTTTAGCGCAGTGGTTGTCAGACTTGTTCAGTTTAAGCACCCATTTGAGGCTCAACAGGTTGACCTTCTTGCTCATAGCAAGGTGCTAACATATTAAAACATGGTTGAATCAATAATTCAGTAGTTCCTTGGACATGTTCACCCTAGACCTTGTTTCAGCTGACCATCCTAAGTGGCCTTCAGGCTGCACCCCAACCAAGGATCTGAGCCACTGTAAATGGGGTCAGCATCACAAATTTGGCACCATTGCTTTGTATTTAACCCATTATACAGACAATTATTCCAGCGTTGCCAGCAAGTAGTGCAGCTATGAGTGAAACACAGCTACAGTCAAAAAGAACATCTTTAATCGATCTAAGTCCTTCTACTGTAATTGGGGAATAGAATGTTTAGTGAAATTCTTTCTGTGACAAATGGTGATTCATAGGCCTCTGGCTGATCGTGTACTTTCTGATTTCCCTTCAGGGCAATACAATTAGGAACTAATGACCAGAGACCTACAGGCAATTTCTAGCTCGGTTCTTTAACAGAAATTGACAGTCACATCACTCTTTGTCTAGTGACATTAAACCTGCCTCTATGTTTTTGGAATGTGAGAGGACATGCCACACGGACACAGGGATACCATGCAAACCCTAGGCAGATAACTAGATGGTGTCTACCTGTTATATTAACTTGGGTGCAGTCATCTCAGCTCTGAAAGCCACAGACCTGTAAAGACTGTAGACCAGTGATCCCCAGCCAGTTACTCTTGAGCAACATGATGCACACCAACCCATTGGATTGTGGAGTGACCTCGAAGCAAGTGCTTATTTTTGAATTCTTGCCTTGAAGGCAAGTTTTGGTTGCATAAAAACCAGAATGTAAAACAGAGATTCCTGTAGGCTGCCAATCCACACAAGGTCTACCAAATGCCAACCACAGCCTATATTTGGCACTCCAGGACCTTTTTGTATGCGTGCATTGATCTCTTTTTTACATTTGAATGGGGCTCACAGGTAAAAAAAAGGTTTGGCACTCCTGCTATAGACTCACTCAATATTGGCCAATATTACTAGGGATGCACAAAATCCAGGTTTTGGTTCTGTATTTGGTCAGGATTTGGTCTTTTTCAGTAGGATTCTGTTTTAGCCAAATCCTTGTGCCTGGTGAAACCGAATCCGGATACTTAAAATCCTGTGACTTTTCATCACAAAACAAGGAAGTAACAATGTTTTAACTACATGCTGCTCGATGATAATTGCTTACCTTTTGCATATGCAAATTAGGATTTGGATTCAGTTCGGTATTTTGCTGAATCTATCGCAAAGGATTTGGGGGGGTTCGGCCAAGTGTGGATTCGGTGCATCCATAAATATTGCAATGTAACCTAGCTTTTCCTTAAGAGAGTTACATGTTAATGACTTTACAGAAGTTCTAAATGTTGCCATAACTCTGCAGAAGTCTAAACCTTGAGTAACCGTATGAGTAAGCAAAATCAGCTCAAGAGAAGAGATGAAAAAGTACAGGAAACCGACACATGAATCCATAATATCAAGTCTTTTTGATCTGCTGAAAAATATTTGAAGGATTTTGTAAACAAACTGATAGCAGGGTAAGCGCAGAAAGGTGGGGTGCTCGCAAGAAGATAAAAGTAATTACCATTCTCTTTATTAAGCTCTTCTAAGATGTAATATTGTTGTTTCAACTCTGAAACCGAAGACATGAAAGCTCAGCTTTGCAGATAATGTGCTTGAAATGGATTGCGTTGTTTCCAAAAAAAAAATAAAGGGGGGTGAGCTGTTTATATTTTTGTGTTTGTGCGGAAGTTGGGTGTGGATGTAATGCGATTGAGATATAATAAGCTGGTAAGGGGTGTGTGTGTATGAGGGGGGGAGGAATTGAATATTCATATATGCCAAATTGCAACTAGAAAGCGACGTAATGCACCCAAATCAGCAACGGAACAGCTGTGTTTTAAAGGACAGCACTTTGAATGTCATTTGACGATTTGCTTTCAATTAGAAGTAATTTACAGAAAGATGCCCACCAGCTAATCTTTACAGGATAATTAAGTTTCATTTTCTTTACTTTTAATTAAAAAGCAGAAAAGATTTAGCTGATCCATAAAAAAATGTTCTGTTTAAACATTCATCAGACTTCACACTTCTCTTTTTTTTATGTGTGTGTGTGTGTTATCTGCTGTAGCAGATGTTATCAAATCCAAAGTCTGCTCGACTGTTTAAACTTGGAATATGGGGCGAGTGAGACACGGCTGGTGAGAGGTGGGTGTGCGCCTGTGTATTTATACAGCTGAATTCTGATCGGACTTAATTGCTTGCTGGAGTGGAAAACGACACTCACACTTTGTGGATTCAGTATCGGAACGATTTTGGGCTGCGATTGACAGAGCGTGCTCTAACGATTCCCTCATGGGGGGCTGTCATTTAGACGGGTGATCCGCTGGGCATTGCTAGTGATTATCCTGTCTAAAGAGATGTCAGCTAACCCCACGTCATGAGGATGATAATGATCCACTCTGGGAATTTTGGAGACTATATTTCGTGTTACATGTATAGATGAAGAGGAATATTAGGTTTTAAAAAAAATCTGGACTCTGGATCATTATCTCATTAATGATATGGCTCACATCTCTGTGTCTTGTGAAGTCTGGCAGTCCAACGGCATTGTTGTGTGTCTGAGACCAGTGATGTCTCATTAGGGAGTGTATACTATACCAGATGATGAAGAATTAAGGATATAATAAGCGGATGATACCATGTAGCCTTGGGGCAGACTAAGGGATGTAAACATTTCTTGGAAGGCCTCATACAGCACTTGAGCTCTCCATGCACATAAAGATCCCCTTGTAGGGCAGGTTTGACAAATGAGCGGAGCTTTACCTGATTTGGCAAATCAATGGATCAATCATTGGATCATACTAAAGACCCATGGAGATATGTTGGATGATGCTTGTGTAAACATGTTGTTGTGGTCCTCATCCAATCAGATCTTCAGACCTGCCAATAAATATTTGATATTGGTAGGTCAGGCCTTTACAACGGCCCATACACTGTCCAATCAGCTTCCATCTTGGGCTGGAGGTAGAGTCCTGCGCGGGTACATTTTTTGGGACCCGAACCCGACCCGTACCCGCAACCCATAACCCGGACCCGAACCCGCGACCCGCATTTTTACCCGCTTGGACCCGCGACCCGAACCGTACCCGTGATCCGCAATCCGGACCCGCGACCCGCTGACCATCAAGAATCAGGAAGTGCTGTCATCATAAACAGGAAGTGACATCATCGGAAGTAGCCAGGATCAGAAAAAAAAGGAGTAAAACAGGAAGTGCTGTCATTGTAAACCGGATGTGACATCATCAGTAGTGGAAATGCTCAGAAAAAGGAGTAAAAATCCCTATAGCGAGGATCAACCCGCCAACCTGCAGAACCACCGGCCCGCTTCTTTACCCGCACCCAGAAATTCTACGAGCAACCCGCAGGGTACCGCGGGATTTTGCGGGTAACCCGCGGGTACCCGACCCGCTGCAGGACTCTAGCTGGAGGGGCTGATTCTGCAGCCAGAGATCATCTAGTGCTAACACCCCCCAAACTGGACATGTTAAATTGCTAATTAGCAAACAATTCAGGCGCAAACTGAAAACTAAGTTGATGTATGATCCATGCAGAATTCTTCAGAATTAGATCAATGTTTCTGGTGTTAAAAGATTGAGGTTGGAAGCAAACCTGAATTTGCATGCCAAAGACACTCAAATATGGAATAACCCAATCAGATGTGATTGCTGGGACTCCAAGTCACTGTAACTATTTTTATGCATCCACTTAAGTTTTGGTTGCTACCTTGCAGTTTTAAACATGGATAACTCATGCCTAAGCAGTTGATTTAGAAGTGTAATGCAGACTGTAGTGGTATCTGTATATCCATGGACTGCACTTGCTATTTAGCCTTAGATGCCAGTGTCAGTCCTCCTGCATTGTGAAATCTCAGGCTAACTAATAAACCATCATAAAAGCCCAATCTTAAGACTGCTAAGAATGAGTAGGGTTAGTCTTTTAGGGTTAGGACTATGCTGAAAGAAAGGAAATGCTAAACGACATTATATAAAGCCTGAGGCCTCCCCTACCCTTTTGTGACTCCCAGAATCCTCAGTAAACCGGAAGCTTCTGACTTTAACATCCCAGACTCACACATGGTTCAGTTTCCCAACACAAGCGTAATTAGTTGCGCTGCCATACAGTATCTAGGCCTAACAGATGCTATTTGTGGGAGATATGGTAAATCATTATGTGCCTGCATTATACAGATTGAATTACACTTTGTGCAAACTCTTCCAGAAACTTAATGTTAGCAAATTAGAGATGTGCACAGGGACACAATTAAACCTATTCCAGTTTCATTCTGCTTACTGTTAGTGTGAGAGCTGCTGTTGGTGCACTTCGAGGAGGAAGCGTCTTTATTATATGTATTTCCTACATGTTAATGTCTGGGAACTGTATTGAGTCATGTCTCTGGGCTGTTTTCAGCATTATGGGGCCCCAGTTAAAAACAGACTTTATTGGCCCCCTTCATTTGGTAATGTAGGACTGTCCACCCTGTGGTCCCTTGGTTGTTGTTGAACTACAACTTACTTCTGGGTGCAACATTGTGCAGGCTAAAATAGAAGGCTACCCATCGGAAGTGCAAAGCATTAAAGCATAGAGCTTTAAAGAAAAACTATAACCCCTGAACAATGTAGTTCTCTATAAAAATATATTGAATAACACAGCTCATATGTAAAACCCTGCTTCGTGTAAATAAACCATTTTCATAATAATATTTATTTTTAGTAGTATGTGTTATTGGGTAATCATAAATCGAAAACTGACATTTTAAAAATAAGGACCGCCCCCTGGGATCGTATGATTCACGGTGCACACAAACAAACCATACATGTTAGGTCACATGAGCCAATTAACAGACAGAGTTGGGTCTTTGCTTCCACACTTCTTCCTGTTACAGTTAGAGTTGAAATATTTCTGGTCAGGTGATCTCTGAGGCAGCACACAGACCATCACCAAATGGTGGTTCAAGGCAATATTTACATAAATATATATTCCAGTTTGATAAGGTAAGATAAGATATGTCACTTAATTTGATATAAACTATCTGTTGCTCAAGTATTCATTTTGGGGGTATAGTTTTCCTTTAAGGGGTGTAAAGTCACAACTCTTACCGGAGGGGGGGGGGGATGTAATAAAAGTCAGTAGCAGAATAACTATTCCTAATGCAAAACATAATTCTGTTGTGTGAGCAAATATAGCTTTTCTTGAATTTAATAAAGCTTTTGTAAACCAGGAAACTGTTTAGCGACCACTTCTGACAGTGGAAGACAGTTTGCGAATTTTATAGTTTGCACCAATGCGCAGTAAATGTAATAAAACTTTTTAATGAAAAAGCTGTTTGCTCCAAAATATTCCAACACCTTCAAGCACTTCTTAAAGGGATACTGTCATTGGAAAACATGTTTTTTTCAAAACACATCAGTTAATAGTGCTGCTATAGCAGACTACTGCACTGAAATCCATTACTCAAAAAAGCAAACAGATTTTTTTATATTCAGTTTTGAAATCTGACATGGGGCTAGACATTTTGTCAATTTCCCAGCTGCCCTGGTCATGTGACTTGTGCCAGCACTTTAGGAGGGAACTGCTTCCTGGCAGACTGTTGTTTTTCCTTCTCAATGTCACTGAATAGTACTCAGTGGAACATGGGTTTTTACTATTGAGTGATGTTCTTAGATCTACCAGGCAGCTGTTATCTTGTGTTAGGGAGCTGTTATCTGGTTACCTTCTCATTGTTCTGTTGTTAGGCTGCTGGGGGGAGTAACACTCCAACTTACAGTACAGCAGTAAAGAGTGATTGAAATTTATCAGAGCACATGACTTGGGGCAGTTGGGAAATTGACAATATGTCTAGCCCCATGTCAGATTTCAAAATGAAATATAAAAAAATCCGTTTGCTCTTTTAAGAAATGGATTTCAGTACAGAAGTCTACTGTAGCAGCACTATTAACTGATGCATCCCATGGCAGTATCCCTTAAAGAGTGCGCTACTAAAATTAGCAATGCAATAACCGTATAAGGAACAATATTACTTTGCAAGATGTGGATTTTTATTCGTGCGAATTGTTTTTCTCTTTTTGCGACTTTAATTACATTCCCCCCTAAGTGGTCATTAAAGCAGAAATGAGGTCCAGCGCCCCCCCAACCCTTGCACCCTATGCATGTGTCTCTGTTCCTACCCGTAGTTCCAGTCCTGCCATGTACCTCCTCAGCTCAAACCCTATAAATAGTGATGGGCGAATTTGTCCTTTTTACAGCAAAATTCACGAAATTGACGCTGGCGACAATTCGCTACATCACTACTCATGCATACTGAATAAAGAGCTAAATAACTCAAAAACTACAAATAATAAAAATTGAAAAACAATTTCAAATTGTCGCAAGAATATCACTCTCTACATGATATTAAAAGTTAATTTAAAGGTAAACAACCCCTTTAATTCCTGGACGCCCTTGTGTCTAAACGCTGTGACGATACAATTCAGCATCATTTATGCCCCTCTCAAGGCCTCCTTCACTCTGGGACCCTGGCATCTGCTGGGTCTGCTGTCGCTATTGTTATATCCAAGCTCTTTATATTGTATTAATATTATTTACAGAGATCCAATAAATCAGTATTTTTGCTTAGTGTTTTATTTGTATCAGACCATCAGACAAAGGGAGCCATAAGGCACCGAATGAGCCTTGTTATTTTCTGCAGGCTTATTTTCAGAAAATACTGATTTTTTTTGTAGATTAAGGAAATATGTGTCTGTAAGCAAATGCAATGAAATTCACTGGATCATTAGATAATTTATGTTTTAATTATCTGTTTTGCATGGATGATGACACATCAGACTCTAGGTTACCATCTGTTCCAATCACACGTGTGTTTTTCCTTCTTTATCCTGTTTAGTACAGAGAAAACCGTGTTTTTTTTTTATACAGCGCTGCATATATCTGAGCCTTATAATTAGCATAATGTCTTAAATGACACCAGAAAGCTAAAGCTTCATTATAATAGTTTTATTCTCAGTGCAAGATTCATGGACTGAAATATTGACCAGCATTTCAGAAATTATACAAGGATGTTTGGAGCCGGGCCAACTAGTGATGGGCGAATCTATCCCGTTTCGCTTTGCCAAAAAATTGGCAAAAAATCTGCAAAACGGGTCGCGTCACTTTTTTTTTTACACCAGCGAATTTTCAGCAGGTGAATTTTTGCGAATTTATTCGCTGGTGGCGAATCGCCCATCACTAGTACCAACAAAATGTACAAGTATGGGACTTGTTATCCAGAATGCTGGGGTTTTCCAGATAACGGATCTTTCCCTAATTTGTATCTTCATACCTTAAGTCTACTATAAAATCATATAAATATTAAATAAACACAGTATTCTGGTTTTGCTTCCAGCAATGATCAATTATATCTTAGTTTTGTACAAGGTACTGCTTTATTATTACAGAGAAAAAAAATCATAATTTGGATTATTTTATTATATTGCCACTGTTATAATATAACAACCTGTGTTAGTTTCCCCTTTATCAAATACAGCTCTTTGGGGACTTTAAATTTCTGTCTTTTACAGCCCTTCTCTTTCTTATTCTTTGCCTTTCACTTTATATATGTCGGTGGTTCTTTGTACTTCTTTTATGATAAAATACAGAATAAATTCCAAGTTGTCTCACCTTGCAGTACATATATCAACAAAGGGATAAACTCGCTGCAAATATTTCATTTTTCATTATAGAATGCACAATAGCCAAGAATAGCCTATATATCGCTCGTAAATGGTCATCGGTGATGTTATCAGTAAAAATGAATATGATTTGTCACAAGACCCACTGAAACTTTATTTTATCTAATATTCTTGTATAGTGATGGGCGAATTTATTCGCCCGTGGCGAATTCATGGCGAATTACCGCAATTCGTGCAGGAGAATAAATTTGCGAAAAGCCAATGAAATTTCGCCTTTGCTGACGTCCAAAAAACAGACACCGGCATCCAAAAACAGACGCCAGCATCCAAAACGAGACACAGCGGCGTTTCGCTCATTACAATTCTTGTATTATGCCTATTATGAATTAAACTTATTTTTAAATTATATGGCCGTTAGAAGTCACCTTGATTTCCATGTTCTGCATCAAAGGGCTCAGGTTTTGGATGCTTTTATATGATCATAAGACTACGTTTTGACTAAATATATATATATATATATATATATATACTGTATATATATATTTATATTTAGTCAAAAAGTATATCTATCTATATATATATATATATATATATATATATATTTCTAGATAAGGAAATATATGCCTCTATTTCTATAAATGTAAATAAATCAGGGATTCACCAACCTTGGGGCTTGTTCCTAGGTTCAAGGGAACAAATGCCATCTCAGGTGAGATTTGGGTATAATGTCTATTTGCTCTTCTACGTGCCCCTGAAAGACTTGATAGAAGTCACTAATAGTCACTTATTATCTCCCCTTGTTATTATTGAAACTGTTGATGATGAATGGCACCTTGATACAAGTTTTCCAATACATATAACCATGTTATGAGCTGCAGGGGCCCTGAACCAAAGGTTTATCCTACAGTGAAGACTTGAAGCAAGAACGTTCCAACCATCTGTGTTTGCCCTTACAAGTAACCAATTGATCCTATAGTGCTAATGCCTCACGAGGAAACTTAGGGCAACTTCAGAAACTGAAGCACTCTGAGTGCCATCCCGCCGGCCATTCAGATTCTAGCCGGTGGGAAGTTGCCTGATATTCTCCCCAAATCTTCACGTGTGTCTCTGCCCTATACATGGGAACTGCTAATAGACAATGATGATGTAAATAGTACAGCATTATATGTTTCTACTGATTTATAAACATATTGTTTACTGTTGAGATTTGTGCCTAACTGTTTTTAAGTGTTTTTACTTTGATGGTAATTTATATGGCTAATGAATTTGTAATAAAAAATTACATTTTACATATTTGAGGCGTGGTTCAATTTAATGGAGGATGCTGGGAGTTGTAGTTTGTGTTAATTATGTTACCACCTTAAAACCCCCACCTAGCATTTTCACAGTTCAGTATTAACTGGATAAAGCAGAAAGATTATGGGGGGAGTATAACCTGGGTGATTGCTCTAAAAATTTTTTTAGTACTGTCAAGCAGAGCCTCTTGTAGTTTACCAATCTACATAAGGGCTACCAATCACAGCTCTTATTTGGCAGCCCAGGCATGTTTTGATGCTTGTGTTTTTACTCTTTTTAAATTAGGGGCATTTGCCTGGGTACCAGGTAGGCTGGGGGGAGGAGGGAGGGGGTCTATTTAGGGTAGGGGGGTAGGGTATTTAATAAAAGGGTTGAATTCTCCTTTAAAGTGAGAGAGCAGCATCTCCCTGATGATTATCCTACGTTCTTACAGTCATAAATGCATGCTAAAGGTTGCAGCTGATCAATGCATGGAGGTCTGCATGGGAGACATGTCTTCTGTAGAACATCAACTATAACATCTGGCACAGGTATAGACTCAATATAAATTGATTGTTTCCTCATCCTAGTAATGAAGTAACAATGTACGGTCAGCAGCTGTTACCCTGTCAATAAATGTCTGCATTCCCTTCTGTGTTGAGCCTCAATGTAAATGTTGACTTTGCGGTTCAGAAGTATCGAAGCACAAACATGTGTTGAGTGGCTAGAGTCCCGGGATTAAATACGGCAGTGCCATGACCAAATTTACCTTTGTTCTCAGTGGTGGATTTCCTGGCAAGGAGAAGCAGTGTAAACCCTGCTAGTTAGTGGTGTAGAATTAAGAGGGTTTTGGCAAAGTATATGATCATTGTCAGAGTCTTTGGCAACACACAGTATCCAGGAATCCTTATGGAATAAAATCAATCCTATGTGATATGGAAACAACATGACTTCTGAATGTTCTCGACCTACAGTCCTGTATTTATGGGAATCTTTCAAGTGATCCTACTGACATTTATCCTGTTAGAAAGAAGTTGTGACCAGTAGTGCTAAATTGGCAACTGTTTTATTGACAGATCCGGCTGTATCTCCCTCTCTAGAGATTATGTGCCACGCATCCCTTTTTTTTGTGCTGTTTTAATATAGATCTTGTTTTGCAATTTATGATGCACTTAACAATTACAAGGGTCACGGGCTGAAAAAAAAAATCGATGAGCAGTGTGTAAATTGAATATTTCAAGTCAGGGCCATAATCTGACTCGTATAAATGTCTTTTTACCTTATTGATTCCAGAGCTGAAATAAGTATTGTATCCACTTAATAAAATATAGGAGAAAATTCCTCCTGCAGCACTTGAAATAGAAGTCCTGAGAGAGAGAATATGTATGTATACTTTTAATTACAATTTATGGTCACTTGTGGTGCACATATAGATCTGGCAATGGGTTTTCAATGTGGCCTCTCTCCTGTCTTCAGTCAATGGTAATGCAGCCCTCTATAAGTTGAGATATGTAGCTTTTGCTGCTTTTTCCTCATCTACAGCTCCTCATGCAATGTTTCACATTTCCATTGGTAAAGAAATGGCCCTCAACACTACTCATCAAGATTGTAGTTACCCTAAATATCACTGGAAAGTTGATGAATGCTATTTTATCATTACGTACATTAGGGGGCAGATTTACTAAGGGTCGAATTTGAGGGTTAAAAAACCCCTCAAATTCGAAAATGGGAATAGCTGGGAATAGTGTGGGAAGTAAAATACGTTGAATATCGAATTCAAAAGATTTTACCGCATTTTGATTGGTCGAACGATCGAACAGAAAATATTCGATCGATAAAATCGTTGGAATCAATCGATTCGAACGATTTTAATCATTCGATTGAATGTTTTTAGTCGATCAAAAATAATGAAACCCAATTCGGTAGCTTTGATCTGGACCTGAATAAAAATTTAAAGGGGAAGTTATTTGACTGTCAAATAGTCGAATATTTGAATAGATTTTTATTCGAATCGTTTGATTCGATCGAATTTTCAAAATTCACTGGTCGAAGTAGACTTCAAATACAATTAAAAAATTCGAATTTGAATCTTTTTGAAAATTCGATCGAACTTTGAATCCTTCATGTGTATTTAGTAAATCTGCCCCTAAAAGTTTTCACCAAGTATACGAGGATCCAGGTAGTGGAGATGTAGCTATAAACTAGATACACATTCCCAAAAGGTTTGTATTTGTCTTAGTAGATTTGATGAAGAAATTGCATTGTATGTATATTTGTACATAAGAAATGTATCAAACCCAATAAGAAATTAAAAGTATTTCTTCTAGTCCATGTGGTTGGTGGACCCTAGTGTCATGGCCCCTAAAACATTATACCTTACAAAAATTATTCTTGCAAAAAGACCTACAAGCAGGAAATGATCACACTTACCCTGTGTGATCATTTCCTGCTTGTAAGTCTTTTTGTAATGGGCGGGAGCAAATGGCCCTTTCCCATTTGTACTTCACCCATGACTAGGGATGGATGTGCTGGGCAGCCTGGGAGCAGAAGGCCTCAGAATCAAGTTAAATCCTAAGGCAGTTATCCCAACCGGTAGCTCAAGAGCAACTGGTTATTTCCAATTCCTTGGGTGTTGTTGTCAGTGGCCTAAAAGCAGGTGCTTATTTTTGAATTCCAGGTTTGGTGGCTGGCTCTAATTGCGTACAATCCAAGTGCACTGCCAAGTAGTTCCTCTTTTAGGCTGCTAGTTCACAACCAAATAGTCAATAAAAGCCCTCATTTGGAATTTCCAGGGACTTTTTCATATGTTGCTCCTCAACTCTTTTTATATTTGAATATGGCTCATAGGTAAAATAGTGTGGGGATGCCTGCTGTAAGGTATTGCAAGCTTTATTAATAGACTATTTCCTGTCATAGTACATCCCAGGGGTGTAAGTGAGGGCTTGTGAGCAAGAGAAGTCCTGTGCTCCACCAAAGCAAAGTAGTGGGGTAAGTAATCCCCAAGCAATATATCTTCCAGAGCAGGTACTCCAGTATTGTAGGGCTAAGGTTTGTGTGTATTTCTTTTGAGCACCTCCAGCTTTCTGGTATGCCAGGGCTATAGTGAGACTATTATTTTTACAATGGAAATACCTCATTTGTGTTTAGTAAACAGGTTCATGGTTAACCAGTGGCATCTTAGCATATCTGTAGTAACTAAACCAGTACTACGTGTTATTAGTAGTGTATAAAAGTATTTAAGAAAGGGGAATTTGGCATAATACCCCTTGTAGATGATGAACAATATCAAATCAGTATCAGAGATAAAATTAGACACCTGTTGTATGTTCCAAAGCAGAAGTTGTTTATAGTGTAATAAAGAAGAGCACTCATGCATTTCAGCGAGTTCTTTTTATGTTCCTCCTGTGAAAATGTCGGCGAACACATCGGGGCGAATTCAAACACACGGCAGAAAGCCTTGATAAAAGCGACTTTCCTTCATAATAACAAAGATGAAAAAGTTAAGAGCATACATGGAAATGAAAGCATAAAGGTCTTTGAAAAATTTATCCAGCAGTAGAATTATTGCTGTCGTGCACCGAGGTGTCAAATGAACTAGGCAGCGAAGAATATTAATCCATTTAAAAAAATCAAAGGGTTTCGTCTTCAAGTGTAAAGAAACAATTTGAATAATTTTTGACCCGTGCTGCCGAAGTCGGGGGGTCAAATTGAACCTACTATTAAAATTCTGTAATATCTTCCTTTCGTTAGCATTTCAAAACTCAATTTAAATATTCACAGAGGTCTTTTTAATAAACCTAACAATTTAAATATTCAGAGAGCTTCTTTTTTTTTTTTTTTAATAAACTTAACAAAATTCAGGTAATTTTCTTCAACTTTCTTGATTGAAGGCAGGCAATAGCTGCAGATATAAAGTAGATGTACCGCTACGAGCAAAAGAAATCAATTATATATAAGAAATAACATAACACATGGAAAGAAATTAATCAAAATGTTCTAGTATATGATTCTCTCCTCTGCTACCTGGAGGCAAGGAATGCAAATGGAAAAAAAGCAACATTCTCCTGCCGATAAGAGAAAAATTAATAAAAATGTTTCCTTCCTACAAGATCCCCTGATGTAACTCATGTTAAAAAGTGAGTGGCTTCAGGACGAACTTTGCTCATTTAAAATAGATTTTCAGAGGCTCGAGAAATAGGACTTTATTCTCGCTGTTAAGCTCAATTACATAAGGCTGATGTGGCCCTGCAATGTCCATAGAACTAACACCCTTTCATTAAACTGCACTGTGGGACGTACAAGATGCGCTGGTGGATTCCTGTGGTGAACCATCGGAACGCAGCCTCGTGATCAGGTTTCTATACAGATGCGTGTATGTAGGCTTTTTAGCTTTAGGAAACCTATTGTTGAAGACTTGATGCTTTTGTTAAAGATATTTTTTACAAAATGATGTCCATCCGTAGCACATTCTGGAAGAGATTGAGGGAACGTATTTAGAATATCTATAAGACTCGGACGTTAAAAGGGTCACTTTGTAAGGTTCAGGGCAGGGTGCAATGAGCAAAGAACAGGCACTTTGCTCATGTTCTGCAATTGCCGCAGTTCTCCGCACTTCAAAAACAAGCATTGCGTTCAATAACCTAATTTCTGGTGTTATTGTTATCCTAAATATCAAATAAAAGAAAACTAGATTTGATTCAGATTCTAAGTCAATCTAATTCTGATCCATCAACTAGAAAAGTGCATTTGATCAATATTGAAATTATTATTATTGACGCGCCGGAAAAAAGTAACTGCCCATAGGCATGTGTGCAATTTAACATCACAAACCATTCGTTGGGAGATAACGAATCCCTGACAGCTCCAACAAAGGAATGTATAGATTTTATTTGAATAGATTGAGGTAGGCCAGTTTGACTGATGTTTGATAAAGTAGGTAAATTCCTGCAAATATTGTGTTGCTATGAATACTGAATACAACTGAATACTGGTAACAACTGATCTTTAATAAAGGTGCCCTCAGTTACATTTTGCAGAACTTTAAGGCATGAAGTTATGAATATGTATTATCTGTGGTTCGATAGATGACAATGCTGGGCATTGTTTAGAAGTGGGATAAAAGATGGCTGGCGGCATTAAAAACTATGACATCTTCTTGAAATAAAATATTAAAAAATATTAAAAAATATTATGTGTATGTGTGGTAGCAAGTAATATCTGAAGATCAGTTAGGGTTGTATACTTTTAGAGGTTCTGTTGGGATAGCCTAAGAAAAAGGGCCTTTTGGATAAAGTCTGAAGTTCTTTTTGGATAACATTTGAGGGCCTTATACTGTGATCCCCAACCAATGGCTTGTGAGCAATATGTGACCAACCCATTGGATGTTGCTTCCAGGGGTCTCCAAGAAGGTGCTTATTTTTTAATTCTTGGCTTGAATTCAAGTTTTGGGTCATATAAAAACCAGGTGTACTGCCAAACAGAGCCTCAGTAGGATGCCAGTAGTGATGGGAGAATTTATTCGGCAGGCATGGATCTGTGCTAGATTTCTGCATTTCACCACCTGCAAATGTTTTCGCAAAACTTCAGCAATAATTCGCTGGCGAAATAAAAAAAAAAAAATTTTTCCGTGTCAAAATTATTCGGAGGCCCATTTTCTTTATTGCATTTGGAGAAAATAGTCTGCCAAATAAAATTTGTCGATCAGGTCAAAATGGTCGCACATCAAAATTATTTTGATACCCATTGACTGAACCCAGAAAAAAAGCTCTTCTTTGTAGTTAAAATAAATAAACAGCATACAAATTGAGATGAAAGAGGAAAAGGAAATGTGTGGCTAACCATAGTCATAACCATGCTTAAAGTGAATTGATAGATTTTCATAAACAGCACATACAAGTTTGGGTAACTCTTTTTATGAGCAGTTCCAAAATGACTTTTCTGAAGAACCCACTGGAGAGATATTCAGTGTAACATGCTCCTGGAGAGATTTTTAGTGTAACATAAAGGTGAAATTACTTTTTATGTTGCTGGAAAATCTTTGGAACAGCAGGAACTGCTAATTCATGATCACCTTATTTATATAAACATGGATAAGCAGCTACTGCCTTGGCAAACATTCCTCATAAACATGATTTGTCCCCTAAGTCAAGTCATGAACTCCGGCAACTCTCCATCATATTAATGAACTTAGATCTGAACCTCAGGAAGCAAATGTGTTACAGTGCCCTGTATTTTCTCCTTCAGGGTCGCTAGAAGCTGTCCTGACTCAATGGTCGTCAACTACTACTGCTGTTTTTGTTGCTATATGAATGTTTATCGTGTTTTTTAGGCCCCCTGGAAGATGCTATTGATGATGAAGAAGAAGAATGTCTCTCTGAGGAAAACGATCTTGTCTCCAAAGACGACTTTCCATTGGAAGAAAGTTTTGCATCAGAGTTTGAGCCGGAGAATATGAGCTGTGAGGATGTGGAGTTTTTCTGTAATAAAGGTACAGTAAGCAAACAATGTGAGAAAAAGGTGTTTGGTTAAGAGCAGATTATGGGTTTGAGACCTCACAGATGAACATATGAGCTACATTGACTTGAAAGAGGTCTCCCTAACTTCTGTGGTGGGAACTAGATTCTGTATTCTTTTTTGAGAATTAAGACTATAAAAAAAGAACTAAGTGATGGATTTAGGGGGTCCCAAATCATCCTCTGGCTTACATTTAAATACTGGCATCTTACTCATCTTACGTATTGCACAAAGTACAATAATACAGATCAAACAAAACCATAGTGCACACGTATGTCTGCAAGTGCATTGAGCAAAGTACAATTCAGGCACCATGTTTTTTCCCTCAGTTCAGTCTGTCTGGCATCTTTTATTGTGTTTGCTGGCTTAATTTATAGTGTTCAGTGTGTGCATAAGGTTGCTGCCTGTTTGATTTTGACCCAAACAGCCTGTTTTTCAGATGTGCTACCCAGGTCAAAACTGCCTGACCAGTTTTCTAAATTAGGAAAACCGGGCAAAACCCTAGGTTGACTACTAATTGACTGATCACCATGTCATAGTCTTGCCCCATGATGCAATCACCCTACCTGCTACATCAAACCAGGCCCCCATGACATCACCTCCTGCCCCATCCATCTTTCTGGACAGGGAATGATGGCAACCCTACTTGTGTTCCTGTTTTTTTTTGGTGCAACTGAACTGGTCAGGATACTGGGATAGCTCCAAGTTACTCATTGTCTATAGGCTCACCAGTGCTTAATTCAAAATGACATGGATTTTCAGTCTGTAGTGATGTTCTGCACTCAGGAGAATTTACAAGTAGAATATATATACATAGAAAGCTACACTTTTGGTTCTTTGACCAGTTTGCTCTTCTTACCGAGTAACACACCCTATACCCTTTAGTTTTTGCATAAAGCAGTAAAATAAGTACCTTTCCAAATATTCTGTGGGTTTAACACTATTGTAAATGCACTTGCTATTGAGAGCAATATTTGCTTATCCCTTTTTGTTCTCTGGGTCCAACATTTTAGCAGAAGCCTGTTCTGATCAGCTGACTTCTTCAAGACTGTTTTTTAGGAGTCAGGCACAGCAGTGCAGAGAATACAAACATTCTAACCAATTATTGCTGGCTCAACTAGCAGTTAGGCAGGATTTATATAGGCAGAAATGGTTGGAATTCATGGATGTGTGTATCTTTTTAGTCAACCCAACTTACTACGTTACTATGCTTTCGACTACTTTAACAAATAACTTTAAAACATTGGAGTTTTAATAAATGTATAATGGAAAGCTGCTTAGAGGAGATGTGGCCCTGTTAGAAACATACCTGGGACTATGGTGCAAGGGTGCCTAACATATACCCCCCACTCATTGTCATCTTCATTGCCCTTTCCTTTTTCTGGTCCCTTGAAACTAATTTTGAGTTTAAAAAATAGTAAAATGAGACAATTGCTCTGAATACTTCTGCAAGGCACTGTACACGGTATACTGTATGTATAAGAAAAACTGAAATATCACCAAACAAGGATCCTGAGAGTAGGGCCTGGTCCAGTTCTTAGGGGGCATTACAATAATGAAAGAGAACGACAAAGAAAAAGCCAATATGACTTTGTATTTTACCTTGCTGCAGGAAGTGTTTGTGCAAATCGCCTATAAGCTTATTGACCTGAATCTTTGACTCCTCGTTTTGTCTGGATTTCGCCAGAATGAAGACACTGATAGATCACTGATAGAGCTGATTGAACTTCCCCCATATTTGTTTGGCATCAGACCCCTTCCGCAGGCTAGACATTATCTCTCACAGCCTGGCTTCCTTTGTTCCCAATTATATGCTCAAGCATTCATATACACTATGTTTTTAGGTAAATTATATGCATTTAAGCATTACCTGTATATTTTCTACATTCTAAAGATAAATGTGAGCTGCCATATTGTTTGCCTTTATAAATGTCTCCAGTACTACAATGGACTAAAAGAAGACATTCAATGAATCTGCAGTTCTGGTTGAAAATGCCTGTATTTTTTATTATCAAGTTTCACAAGTATAGGTGGAAGCTGCCTTGTTGTTTCTATTGATGTAAAGTGTTAATACAGCTATGGGACCTGTTATCCAGATAATGGGTTTTCCAGAATTTGGATCTTCATCCACAAGTCTACAAGAAAATCATGTAAACATCCTTCCAATAAGGATAAATTATAACTTAGTTTGGGTCAAGTACAAGGTTTATTATTACAGAGAAAAAGATCATAATAATTTCTAAAAATGTGGATTATTTGGATAAAATGGAATCTATGGGAGATGGCCTTTTTTCTAATTCAGAACTTTCCGGAGAATGGATCCTATAATATTCAGCAAGAAAACATTGACACTGTCCAAGTTTGTTGATTGTGCACAGTTTTTATGCTAAAATATACTTGAAATTAGGCAGTTATTTGTCTTAGATTTAAGTAGGGGTTGGATGGCTTTTTAGCAAGGGTTATGGAAGATAGCTCATAGTACAAGTAGATACAGGGACTAGTCCCATTGCCATCTTGGAGTCAGGAAGGAATTTTTTCCCCCCACTGAGACAAATTGGAGAGGCTTCAGATCAGGTTTTTTTTTACCTTCCTGTGGATCAACTAGCAGTTAGCCAGGTTATATATAGACTTAAAAAGCTGAACTTAATATGTTACTATGAACCTATACAGAATGTAAAGAAGCTCTGTGGTAGCTCTGGGGCTGTCCCGTTTGCACAGTACAGGTATGGGACCTGTTATCCAGAATGTTTGGGACCTGGTGGTTTCCAAGGGATCTTTCTGTAATTTCCATCTCCATACCTAAAAAATCATTTAAAGGAGAAGGAAAGTCATTTTATACTTGGGTTGCCAAAAGTTAGGCACCCCCAAGCGATCCCATTTATCTACCTAAAACCTCAGGCCGGTGCTCCTATCAGCAGAAAACTGCACCCCAGGGTTCTACCAGTGAGCACCATGGAGCGATCCTCATCCTGCTTCTTTTTTCTTCCCATGGATGCACATATGCATTACAGTGAAAAGTCAAACTTTAACAAAGAAGTTGGCTATTTCATTCTGCTGCGCATGCGTCTGACATGGGAAATTTGAAGAGCAAAGAAGCAGGAAGATGATCGTTCCATGGTGATCGCTGGAAGAACCTCGGGCCTGTGCAGTTTTATGCTGGTAGGAGCACCTGCCCAGGGTGTCAGGTAAGTAAATGCAATCACTTGAGGGTGCCTAACTTTTCACCCCCCCCAAGTATAAACTGACTTTCCTTCTCCTTTAAAGAGTACTTAAACCCAACAGTAATGTTTTGCCACAACCACTGGTTAATTATATATGTATTAATGAGGGTCAAGTACAAGGCACTGCTTTATTATTACAAAGAGAACAACTGTAACAATTTGAATTACTTGATTAAAATTGAGTCTGTGGGAGACAGCCTTTCTATAACTGGGATCTAACTGGATATGGATCCCTTTATATAGAAACATGTAAGTGTAGATAGATACAGAGATTTTACTTTTTGATCTATCATCCCGTCTTCCTATTTTCCTCTTGAGACTGTTGATACTATTTACCTGTCGCAGTCAGAACCCCCAGTGTTGCTTTGCACAAACCCATGTCTCTGGCACATAGAGAATGGTTAAAAGAGGACCCATGTATATAAATAGTGCGCACAACAATGCATACACTAGCCCTTTGCTCTAAATCAACTTAACACAGTTACAATTATTTCAGTTCTGGTTCCACTGCCAAATATTATACCCAATGACCTACAAAAATTTACATGAACTTCATATTGAATGCAAGTAGGCCAGGCAGAGTCTTATTGTGTCTTGGGAATATAAATATAATTCATCATCTGAATTCTCCCCCCCCCGTGATCCTGCAGAACCCAGACTGATGCCACAAATATATGTGATTAAAAAAGACTTTTGTTCTCTCTAGTGGTGATTCTTGCACTTCCCTTGCTAAATTATTAATGTTTTGACATTTTCTGTCAAGTGCCTATTTTTCTCCTAAGGCCAGGCTAGGTAATAAGGAAAAGCAAAAAAAGTATCTTGTTTCTGCCTTACAGTCTAGAGGGAAAATGTGATATTGTAAATGAGAAGTAAACAAAAAATGAAAATAATCCTACAAGAAATTTGAAAGAATGTATACAACGCTGAGACAAAGGCAAATCGCATGCACGATAAATGAAACATCAGATGAACCAGAATTTGGGAGAGTGTAATGGTTCCAATTTATTGAAATATTTGTATTATTTAGTATAGATAATGAAGACAATAAAATTTCATTTTTAAATAAGGAATCCTCAAAAAATGATCAAACCCGAACTTAAAGGAATACGGTCTTGGGAATACTTGTTTTTTTTAAAACGCATCAGTAAATAGTGTTGCTCCAGCAGAATTCTGCACTGAAATCCATTTTTAAAAACAGATTTTTCATACCTTCATACCTTAAAGGGCAAGGAAAGTGTAAAATAGAATAAGGCTAGAAATTCTGTATTTTGTATACTAAACATAAACATGAACTTACTGCACCACAAGCCTAATCAAACAAATGATTTATGCTTTCAAAGTTGGCCACAGGGGGCTGTCATCTTGTAACTTTGTTATACATCTTTGCAAGACTAGACTACATACACATGCTCAGTGTGGTCTGGGCTTCTTAGGGATCGTCATAAACACAAAGCTAATCAAAAAACAAAGCTACTTGATTTCTGCATGGCTGGTAAGTAAGGCAAAGTTTAGCCGCCAGTGAATACATTCGCAAATTTCCTTAAAAAATTTGTAGGCCTCAAATTCGCAGAAAAAAGTTAAAATAATAGTAATAAATTTTGATGTTGGCAACCATTTTGACGCCCATGAATTGACGCCGGTGTCAAAATCTGCGTTTCACTAATTTTGTGGGAAATTTGCTAATTTTTTGGCGAAACGGGACAAAATCCCCCATCACTACTTAAGTCTACTAGAAAATATATGTAAATATTAAGTAAACCCAATAGGTTGGTTTTGTTTACAATAAGCATTAATTATCAGTGATTGGCGAATGTGGGGGTTTCCAGAGAAATTAGCGAAATGGTGAAAAATTTGCTAAAATGTCAAAATTGGAAAATTCACAAAAAATTTGTGAAATTTACCCATTTTCATGAAAAATTTGTGAAATTTGAACTACTTCACTATAAATTCGTGAATTTTTAACTATTTCACAAAATTCGTGAAATTCAAACGTTTTCACTATAAATTTGTGAATTTCTAACGTTTTCACTATAAATTTGTGAATTTCTAATGTTTTCACTATGAATTTGTGAAATTCGAATGTTTTCACAAAAAATTTGTGAATTTCAAACGTTTTCACAAAAAATTCGTGAAAACCGGAAATTGATGCCGGCGAATTTTCTCTGGCGAATTTTCATGGCCATTTCGTGAATCGCAGGAATTTTCTGCGAATTTGAGCTAGGAAAATAAATTTGCCCATCACTATTAATTATATCTTAGTTTGGATCAAGTATTGTTTTATTATTACGAGAAAAAGGAAATCATTTTATAAAATTTGGATTATTTAGATAAAACAGAGTCTATCGCATATGGCCTTTCCATAATTTGGGTAATTTTTGGATAGCGGGTATCCCATGCCTATACCAATCAAGGAATTAAAATTGATTAAGATTTCAGATTTTGAACATTCAAAATTCAAATCAATGCAGAAACTTTTAATATTTTCGCTTGTTGGTACATTTCTTGAACAAGGGACGAGAGAGGAGTTTAGTCATACTTTTTTTTTTATTCACTTGAGCACTTCTCCACTTCTTATTAAAATATTCAGCAGAAAATCTCTGTAATTTAATGTAAGAATTAAAATGCTTTGGAGAGGTACATAGGGTTTTAATGTCCCTGAACAGCAGCAGAACCATTTCTGCTTAAGATGTTATTGCTGGGAACAGGTTCACATTGATTATGGCAAGTGATAAGATATAAGCCTATAAGCTTGCCGGGCTGTTTTTTTTTCTCCCTATTTTATGACCTTATCTTTAATAAATGTCTCTGTGAAAGTAAATGTAAGAAGTACCTGAAAATCACATTTGACATCCTCACATGGGTATTAAGCTGGGTTATAAAAGTAGCAAGCGTCCCCGTCTTCCGCTCAGGAAATGCCTTCATACATTTGTATTATGATTATATGAGTCGTCTGTCTTGTTGCCTCTTCCGTAAGCATAAAAGGTTATTGCTGATCACTTGACTGAAGGTAATAATAATGGCACCTGTGGTTTTCAGGAGTCCAAGAGTTAAAACCTGTGGACAAAACATCAATTATTATTTTGAATTGGAATCATTATGGAGTTTGCTAGGTTTATGGTGCAAGAAATCACCTATGACCTGAAAGTTCATGAAATTCAACATGCAACAATTACTTATGTACAGCACAAGTGCCATTATTCCACTTTTTGTATTATGCATCACATTTTTCTTCTTCTGCATCACGAGCCTTGTACAGAAACACCCCTGACTCCTTGTGTGCCAGCTCTCTAACGGCATGGTTGACAACTAACATCTTTGCGGGGGGGGGGGGATGTAATTAAAGTCGCAAAGAAAAAAACAATTTGCACCAATAAGAATAAAAATGCACATCTCGCAATGTACTATTGTTCCTTAAACGGTTATTGCATTGTGAATTTTAACTGCGCACTGCGAATTTTAATTGCGCACTCTTAAGGCGTGCTTGAAGGTGGCGTAATCTTTTGGAGTAAACATAAGTTTTTCAGTAAGAAGTTTTATTACATTGACTTCGCTTTGGCGCAAGCTGTAAAATTCACAAACTCTCTTCCACTGTCAGAAGTATTTGCTAAACAGTTTCAGGGTTCACAAACGCTTTGTTAAATTCGTGCAACGCAAAAATTGTTCGCGCAGAGGCACAAGTTTTCACATTGTGAATAGTTTTTCCATTACTGATTTTTATTACCTTCCCCCGTTGGTGTTTTCGATTCGACTGGGAACATATGTGACACATCCAAAGATGGCAGCCGCCAACCATGCAGAACTCTGCAGTGAGACACTTTCCTGACTGCAAGGAAAGAGATGTCAACCTGGATTCAAAAGGATCCTAGTGCATCTTGCTCCATCGACTGCCCCAACTATGCCTCCATCTGTCCAACTATGCCTCCATCTGTCCAACTATGCCTCCATCTGTCCAACTATGCCTCCATCTGTCCAACTATGCCTCCATCTGTCCAACTATGCCTCCATCTGTCCAACTATGCCTCCATCTGTCCAACAATGCTCAGGGATCTGGCCAGCTATGCCCACATGATGCTGATTCCTGCTTTGGTCGCTTCCGAGGATTTTTATGCTTTTTAATGGAGGTGGGTTTAGGTGAAAATTTTTAATATCAAGAGACATGGCTGTCACTGTAGTTGACCTGGTGAGGAGAGTTACATTTTGTTTGACTCTAGAAAAGTATGGGTTGACAGCAATTGCAGTACCATAGTTTGATATACATTAAATTTGCAGCATAGTTTTCTGTGAAGATATTTCTTTATATTGAATTTACCATAACATTGCTGTATTGGTGCTCCAATCTGATCTAAATTTGGAACTCAAGGGGGGGAATTCACAAAAGTGTCGGGAAGGAAAAAATGTCTTTAAAATGTCTTTAAAATGTCGTAGCAACAGACAACAAATTCACAGAGCATTTCCCCGCCAATTTTCCGACATCTACGACACTTTTGAAAAAGTGTAGTGAAAAGTGGGCGTGTTTTTTTCTGCACCACTTTCCCCGACATTTTTATGAATTACTCGTAAACTCATTTTTTTTGCAGACAATTTTTCCGACACATTAGGCTCTCCAAAATGAAAATGTTGGTCAAATTGTCTTTTAAAATGTCTTTAAAATGTCTTGTAAAATGTCTTTAAAAAGTCGTGTAAAATGTCGTCTGTACGATGAAAAGATATACGACATTTTAGAAAATTGTCGGACTTACGAGACATTCAGAGATGGTAACATCTGAATTTGCCGTTTGTAAGACATTTTACAAATTTGTCGACCGCCACTTCTGGGTTATTTATTTTACCGACACTGAATTCCCCCCAATATGTCCAGTCTATAACCCCATTGAGTTCCCATTTTGGGCTGAAATCTGAAGGAAAGTTGAAACTCAGGATGCCCAGCCTATTATTATAAACATGTATTTCTATAGCGCCAGAATATTTTGTAGCGCTGTGATCCCACTGACTTTCCAATTGGGGCCAAAATCTGAGGGAAAATTGAAACTCAAGGGGGGGAATTCACAAAAGTGTCGGGAAGGAAAAAATGTCTTTAAAATGTCTTTAAAATGTCGTAGCAACAGACAACAAATTCACAGAGCATTTCCCCGCCAATTTTCCGACATATACGACACTTTTGAAAAAGTGTAGTGAAAAGTGGGTGTGGTTTTTTCTGCACCACTTTCCCCGACATTTTTATGAATTACTCGTTAACTAATTTTTTTTTCAGACAATTTTTCCGACACATTAGGCTCTCCAAAATGAAAATGTCGGTCAAATTGTCTTTTAAAATGTCTTTGAAATGTCTTGTAAAATGTCTTTAAAATGTCTTTAAAAAGTCGTGTAAAATGTCGTCTGTACGATGAAAAGATATACGACATTTTAGAAAATTGTCGGACTTACGAGACATTCAGAGATGGTAACATCTGCCTTTGTAAATTTGCCGTTTGTAAGACATTTTACAAATTTGTCGACCACCACTTCTGGGTTATTTATTTTACCGACACTTTTGTGAATTCCCCCCATAGTGTCCAGTCTATGACCCCATAGACTTCCCAATTTCACTTTCCAAATGGATCCCCAATATGAGGAAAAGTTGGAACTCAGGATACCCTGCCTATGATCCTATTGCCTTCCCGTTTACAGTACCTGTTAAAAACATATCTATAAAAACATAAATCATAATCCTGTTTAAAAAAACAAAAACAAAAAAAAGGAAGGATCTCAATATACTGTACTGTTCTGTATCCATTAATGAACACAGCTGCTCTCCGCTTTCTATATAAATACATAAACATACATGTAATCTATATGCTTGTATAATAATCTAGGTATAATATAGAAGAGCAGATAAGAAATGCCACTGCTGCTGCGCTCATTCTGGTGCTTTATGGGAATCTCGGAGAGATGCTATCGACACACTTGAAAAAGCACCTGCAGAGAGTTCTGAATAAGTATCACAAATCTGCGGGGAAAAAAATGCCTTTTTAATGTTTCCTACTGTTATGCCTTCATTGTTCAAAAATAGGCACTAACTGCTGTAAAATAATAGCAATCTTTTTTTTTGTATATTGGCTAATGGTTTAAGATTTGGTTGGAGAAGAGGCTTAATCGTGTAAAATAATGTGCTCCATGTGGGCTGTTAAATAGGATATATATATATATATATATATATATATATATATATATACACATATAATAATAATACAAATATATATGGAATTATGAATTTTAATTAAATTTACTGCAAAGAAAAAACTGTGATTTTGTATATCAAAATGTGTACCATTCTGTAAGTCCATGTACTCAAGGGGTTCGGATTATGATGTCATATTGTGTTTTTTTGGTGCCATTTTATGCTGTAAATGTTTACTGTGTTCCACTAGATATTCCTGAGGAAGGCTCTGAGCATGAGCCAAAACTTTGAATAAATCACGTTTATTTAAACTTTAAAACAAAGAGTACTGAATTACTGTATGTTCCCCTCTCTCTCTCTTTCTCTGTCTATATATATATTTATATATATATATATATATTTTTATATATATATATGTGGAATTCTGAGTTTTCCATTTACTGCAAAGAAAAAACAGTGTCAGACAATGGAGGTATATTGGGTCCACTGGGGGACCAGGAGCAATGGAGGGGGTCCAGCATATACGTAGATTATTTATGGAGAGAATGTCTTATGCTGGTTAGGTATAAAAGGGGAATCTAATTAAAATTGCAAGCATGTTTAAAATGGCATTATTTGTGAATGTTAGCAATATAAAATAATTCACTGGCCAGTATTACATGCCTCAATATCACGAAGCAAAGTTTAGCGTTAACACCTACACTGGAATTTCATTAAATATTTTGGTGCAAAATATGCTTTGCAATTGTGAAACTTTATTACATACAGATGCAGTCACTTTGGATTGTGTGTTAAATGCGTCGTGACTTAACTCATCTATCCCATTTATCCCACTTAGCACAGAATATTGTGTCACTGCATCCCATCCAATTAAAGAGTTCACCATTGAAAACAATGGTGCTTTGGTATGCTAATGAAAAGGTTAAATGCATTAAATGAGTTAAGATGACTTTAGATAACACAGTTTCTTCAATTAGCCCTGAGTCACGACGCATTTAACTTACAAACCCAAGTGACTGTATCTGTACATGGTGGATGTTAGCAAAAGCCATTTGGTCGCAAACACTGCAAGAAAGCAGTTGAGGTCTGTAATCGGTCAAAAAGGACACAAACATAGTCACTAAAATTCTCAATGGTTGTTGTAAACTAAACATATTATATTCCCTCATTAATATCCTAGGTCAAAGCATATTTGCTGTCCTAGTTGTTCTTGCAACTACTGTATATCTGAATGACTGATATGCCAGTGTTTATATCTGTAACCTTGTTAGGAACCAAGAAAGGCTCTGGTCAAAGGTTGGGCCTTCAAGGGTGCTTGAAGCCTGTTAAACAGTGCCCTGCCCCTACATGCTCTTAATCTGCCACTGCGATAAACATGTTGCACCCTTGTGATATAAATGCACAATAATAGCTGGTTCTGCCTGTCGGTTGGTATAACCCTTTCACATAAACTGTTTCTTTTTCTTCTAGGGGATGAAGAAGGTAGCCGTGGCACAATTGAGTCAGACGGGGAAGTGCAAACAGAAAAAAAGAGTCAGACCCGAACAGAATCAGAAGGCTGGGATGGACCAGGTGAGAGATTATGAATTAAGAGAGTATTCTAATTAATAAATGGATGTCATGTCCAAATCTATATGTACTCTTAGCTACAGAATAACATAAGCAAATATCTTGCACTATTCAGCCCACTATGTACTTTGCAAAGTGTCTGCAAGAGATGATGCTTCTTTGTAAATAATTATAATTCTTCTTGATAAAGTTTTTCTCTACAAGTTATTTGGATTTTGTATTGTAGGGTTTTGTTTCTGTTTGTCAGCTTATGATTTTAGGTTGTTTAGATTTCCATTAATGTTCATGTTGGAAGACACTTTCGGTTCAATTGGATGGTAAACACATTGCCTCATGTTATCATCACCAGGCAAGTATCTCTCAGGAAGGCTGACCTTCACCCTTAAATAGAAAATACTCTCCCTATGATAGATTGTAGCAATGTAAGCCATTTTTTTGCCATTGACCTCAGCAATCAAAACACTCTGGGAGCCATCAGTCTAAAGCTTGCCATCAATTTAACCATATGGTTAAAAACTGCCAAGTTGACTATAACTTTCATTGGCTGACAAGATCGAAGATATGTTCAAGTGATGTCTCCCATCTCCTATCTCCTTTTGGCTACTGAATGGTTTTTGGATCATTGTGTAAAGGGAAAGCAAATATAAACACATTTTTACATTAAGGTCTCCAGGGCCGGATTTACATAGCGGGAGCCCCTAGGCCCACTGCCGTTCATCACGCCCATACTCTGCCCTTTATTCACAAATTTTCATCATGAAGAGCAGAGTAATGGTGATTGGTGCAGGGGAAATGTAAGAAACTATCATATCTCCTATGTATCCCCAATGTTTCTGGACCAATGTGGGTGTGGCTGGGCAGCATGCTGCCCCCTAAAATCCTGCTGCCCTAGGCATGGGCCTAGGTGGGCTCTCCACAAATCCGGGCTTGAAGGTCTCAAAGAATATTCTTAGGGAATGGCTCATTTGTAAGCAGTGTCAAAAAGACATTTAAGGTCACCTTTTGTGGTGGGGGGGCTCGTGATAGATCAAATTTGCAGCCCCAAATTTTTTCGTAAAAGTGTCAAGCAGCCAACGCCAGAGTGGGCCTAAATACAAAGCAGCTTATGTGAAAACCTCATTACAGTGGTATTTATTGGAAATGTCCTGATTATGATCTATATAACTGCTTTGGGTTTCATAATAACAGTTATTTGAATGATAATTAATTTTGGCACTTCAGCACAGTGGGCGATACAAAGCTGTGCTCACCATACTTACTCTCTTAGAAATTACATGTTTTCCTCTTTGGCAGCTCCATAATTCCTTTCTGTCCTTGTTTTTTTGCTACCTTTGCTCTACGGGGTTTATTTCTTCCTGTAGTTCTTTAACTACTACTGTATTTCTGGTCAACAACCAATTTGAAGGGCATCAGGTTGGTCAACGATGATTTTAAGTTCTGCTATAAGCATCTTGCCCTATAGTGCGTGCTATATTCCCAGGATTTGCAGTTCTATAAGTGGAAGCTACAAGAACATCCTTTAAATAAGATTGTTGACCCCAAGGCCATCTTGAATGGTCAACATTCATCTAGCCTGAGGTCTTAACAACGAGAATTGTGATCCATACCCTAACTGCATATTAGCGAGACTACTACTGCTTGGCTAGCTAGCTTGTCAAATGCATGTCCTGATAGTGTTCATCAACCAACCAGATTTTCTTTTGTGAGTTAATTGTTAGTTATTATTTCTGTCATTGCCGGTATTCCTCCTCTGTTGCAGTTTTTCTCGCCTTCATTGCCATCATGCTGCTCAGTCTCACCTCTTCACCAGAAGAAGGACCCCTGTGGTCCGAAACATGTAGTGCCATGCATCTCTAAATACATTCAAAAAGAAATTGCACTTACTGTATATGCTCTCCAGTGGCTTTTCATTATTTTATAACCTCTACTTGAAGAAGCCTTCATCGCTTGCCTTTCTCAGTCAGTGGATTAATGGTTGTTCTTTTTGATTTGAGGATAAACTACACAAGCATGGGATCTATTATCCAGAAATTTTACAGATAAAGGTCTTTCCATTAATGGGTAAAAAATGCTTTAAGAAATCAGCCTTTTTATGGTTTCTCTACTTTGACTTTTTATTACTCTTTGACCCAAGTCATGAATATGCATTTTCTAAAGCAGAAATTAAAACAATGGCTCTGCAATAGAATAGATCATTGAGTGAAGTCTATGATCTATTCATTAGTAAAAATGTACAAAAAACCTGTTCAGCGTTCACAATAATCTGTGATGATCACAGAAGATGGAATATAGTTTTTTTTACCACATTATATTCCACCTTGGAAGAGGATTTCATGTTTTAATCATTCTATATCTGTGTTTGTATAAAAGGTTAGCCTGCAGTTTATTAGCCTGTATCCGTACATCTCTCACTTAGTTGTTATCAGGTCTCACAATTCTGTTGACACTTACAGGAAATTAGAAGCTAAATATAAATGCCAGCACATTTACCTTGCTTCCTGAGTTAGTGCTAGGGCACCGCGCAGCTTCCTTAATGGAATCATTTGTATTTGTTTCCTGAGATGGCAGAGCTACATGCTTAGAGGCAGTCCCATAGCCGTAAGGTCTGTGTCCATGCTGTCTGGTCCTATTATGCCCTTGGTATCCTGGCTAGCAGGCAAACAAGATGACACTTCTGGCCAAAGTTCATACCATACAGATCATGAGCTTTACAAGGCAGAATTTTTACCTTGGAACTGAAAAAGCTGCTCTGTACTCCTCATCTTCACACCTACAGGCCTATTTCATTTTAAAAAGTTGTAAACTATATTATTAGACATGAGCAAAGCATTTTGGAAGGATCAAGGGGAGCGATGATGATTTTCTGCACAAAGAAAACAAACAAAGGTTTATTTCTAGGTCTGTTTAGAGGCAGACAGTGTCGGACTAGCCCACCAGGAAACCAGGAAAAGTCTTGGTGGGCCCAGGTGTCAGTGGGACCTCATGCTGCTAATTTGGCCAAGTTCATGGCCATTCCCTATTTCTAGAGGCTAAATAGATGTAATAATAGATTATAGTATGTAAAGAAAATACACTAGAAGAATATAGGTTGAATGAGTAGAGGAAGAATAATAGTACTGAGAGTGGGCCCCTAGTGTATGGTTTATGGGTGGGCCCCTGATGTCCCAGTTCAACACTGGAGGCAGAAACCACAATGATGTCTATTTGGTACTTACAACTTACAGGCCTGGAATGTAAAATACAATTAAAAACAGTGCAAACAGCCCCTGGCTAGACTCCTGCAGTGGGTCAAGTACCAACAGTGCAATACAGTTTTGAGCAGGTAACAAGCAGGTAAACAGTGGTGCTGGTCACCATCTGCCCTTGCATGGCACCACTTCCATGATGTCTTGTGTTTCAGAGATGCTGGAAGGTTGTGTTTTTGGCTTTACTTAAAGCTGGTCAGTGTGGGTTTCTGAGTCCTGGTCCAAGGTGTTGGCATTCCTGACAGTAGATGATTGTGGATGTAGTGGAGGGAATCCACTATCACATTAATCTTTCTATAGGCTTCCAGTTGTCTGTTATATACATGGAACTGCTATGTGTCTATTTGAGGACCTCCAGGTACCCATTATACCATCTGAAAAGGTCCTGTTCTTCCATACCTGGAATAACAAAAGATGAGGAGCTCACAGCACAAAACCACAAATCTGGAAACCCTATCTTTGGGTCTGGTAGAGAATTCACAAATAATCTTCTCCTCTTCTATCTCCCATGCATGTCACCATCTGCCCTTGCATGGCACCACTTCCATGATGTCTTGTGTTTCAGAGATGCTAGTTGTGTTTTTAGCTTTACTTAAAACTAGTCAGATCTAAGCAGGTAACAGTGTTGGTTGCGGAATCCTGGTGAGGTGTTGGCATTCCTGACATTTGCACAGGTCTCTACTTTGAGATGATTGTGGATGTAGTGGAGGGAATCCACTATCACATTACTCCTTCTAGAGGCCTCCAGTAGTCTACTATATGCCTGGAACTGCTATGAGTCTACTTAGAGGAACACCAGATACCCATTATACCACCTGAAGGGGCTCTGTTCTTCCATACCTGGAATAATGACAGATGAGGCGTTCACAGCACAAAACCAAAAATCTGGAAAGCCGATCTTTTTTCAGTGCCTTTGTATTACATCCTAGAACAAACTAAAGAATTGGGCATTGTGTCTTGCTCATAACTCCCATTAATTACCAGCATCCTGCTATTTTTATTTTCTGATTAGCGAGAGTGGCTGATAGAACATCTCCACAAATGCCATTTGATGTAAATTAACAAAAAAAAAAAAAAAAAAAAGTGGAACATAGTTAACGGAAGATCCAGTCTGACAGTAAGAGGAATATTGTAAAAGAGCAGAGGAAATCATAGAAGGACCGCGTGTTACCCTGACAGTGAATCAGTATTATCTCTGCCATCAGATAATGCAGTTATCATTAATTTTCACATTTGCATTTCAATCTTTTGAAGGAAATGACTCTTGCTGGATGAAGATAAGAGCTCTGTACCACTATAATGAACCATCATTTCATCACTGCGCTTTGTATCCATATGAAAATGAAGCTGGGGAGGGTGGTCATAGAAAAAAAATTATAACAAAGTGTCAAAAATTACTACAGACTTCTGAGCCCTTTATAAAACAAGAGGCAGTCTAAATAAATCTTCTGTTGTGAAGTGGATATCAGATTAATAGAATAAAGCTTTGGGTCTCAGTCGGGGGAGCAGAAAACAGAAGAAGAGGGAAGTTCTTTGAACCGGAGTCACTGGATTACCATGACCACTTTTTATGGATCAGGAGAACAGCAGGTTAACAGAATAAACCCTTTTCATACCAGGAGCTCAGATTGAAATTAATTTTCAGACCTTAAAGGAATTTACTATTTCTTTTTTTTCTTAGTGCCAGAAGGATCGGCCCTATGTCACAATGGAAAGGGGAGAATTACTCTGTAATGTAAACCCCTCTAGCAGCTGAATTAGCCTATTGTGGTCATGGAGAAAAAAGTTGCATTAAAAAAAAATCATTGTTACTTGGGATGACTTTCAAGTATTGATCAAATGCCAATATTAGTGACCTGAAACATAATTCATGTTCCTCTAAGGAAGAAGGGGCATGAGTTTAGTATCTAAACTCATAAGATTCCACAAAAAATAGCATAATAGCTGCAATATCTATGATGCCAACTAGCTAGAAGCAAGAAGCCAATCAAAACAATTCTGCTGTAAAATTAAACTTGACATCCTACTATGGATGCACTGAATCCAGGATTCGGTTTAGGATTTGGCCAAGCTTCGGCCCTTTTCAGCAGGATTCGGATTAGTCCGAATCCTTGTGCCTGGCTGAACCAAATCCAAATCAGAATTTGCATATGTAAATTAGAGGCGTGAAGGGAAATCATATGACTTTTCATCACAATGCAAGGAAGTAAAAATAAGTTTCCCACTTTTTCCCCGCCCATAATGTGCATATGCAAATTAGGATTTGGATTCTGTTCGGTTTTCAGCCAAATCTTTCACAGGATTTAGGATTTCAGGGATTCATCTGAATGGTTCCTCATTTGTTCTCCCATCTTAGAACACCATGAAGCTGATCTGAAATAATATAAGCAATTATAAAAGAGATAGGACTAAATAAATATATATTTTTTTCCCATGGCTGCATGGACATAAATGGGGCTTTTAACTTTCTTGGACTTCTTGGATCAGGAAGAAGTTGCGGCATCTCTAAAACCCACCGTTGGATGCCATGGTGTGCATGGGTAATTTCTATTGGAATTCTGAAGGAAATAGATTGTGCAAACATGCACTCTTTCTAAACAGGGGAAATATCAGTATTGAATAATAAGAGATAGTCCTCCACCAGTGATCATCTGCTCTTTGCACATTGATGCTCATTCTGCGTTTGAGCTTGAGGTGCATTGGCACTAGGTGGTCCCCCATATTTATCAGTGAGAAATGACTTTAATTGTTTTTTATCACTGCTAGAAATGGCTTTTTTTTACCAAGTGATACTGACAAATTCCTCTTATTGATAGGGACATGTCAGCCCCAAGCACAACAGTCTATTGCCCCAAGCCCACCAGTTAATTACCCCTTCGCACTAGGTCTAGGCTTCCTGAGCGTGGAGAGCAGTTTCTCACACTGGGCTGGGGGTCAGCATGATCCTTCAGTAGCTTGGGGTATTATTAATGTTTGTACATGTGGAGAATCACACCTAAAAATGGTTAGAACTGCTAGACTGGGGGCAGCTTTGGGGCAGAATATTAAGAAAAAAAGTTTGTGCTTCATAATGAGTGACAGTGCGCATATCTATTATAGGACATTGCAGTATCACTTTAAAGGCACTGTTAGTACGGTAAAAATAAATACCTTTCCATATATCTGAGGCCATGATAACTCAATTTATTCTTTTTCACTTTGCTTTGCTGGATTGCTGTGGCTCACTACCAATAGGGTTATATATTTTTCTTGATGTTCCTTTGCCTCAACGTGCGGTGACTCAGTTGCACAGCCAAGTAGGCTTAAAAATTGAAGAGGTTTTGATGACTTATTGAATGGCTATAACCAAGATGCCTGGACATTACGAGTAATGATTTCCACTTGCACTGACCTACAGAAGGTCAAAGTAATCCACAGGTCACGTCAGTATGGAATGCAGCGTTACAATACAACACAAGGATATTATTGGCCGGAGGGTCGTTGAATAGAACATTATGGAGAATGGACACTCCCTTCTGCTTACAGTACACAGAGCACAGTACATAGAGCTAAGATCATTGCCTTTTCTACTATTTCTTGACTGTTTTACAAAAACATGAAAATATCCCCCAAAGTGTGAAATAACCATAAAATACTTGAATTTAAAGGGAAATCATATAACTATTTGTCACAAAACAAGGAAGTAAAAATGTTTTTTCAACTTTTTCCCTTTCCGCCCCTATTTTGAAATATGCAAATTAGGGTTCACATGCAGTTCGGTATTGGGCTGAATCTTTTATGAAGGATTTGGGGATTCAGCCAAATCCCAAATAGTGGATTTGGTGCGTCCCTAGTAATCATTGAAGATAATGACAGAGAGTAAGTCACTGGGGACGATGGGGAAACAGACTCTGTGTATGGCGGGGGACCCAAGTCAGGATGGTACCTGGTAGGGACCTGGAAGGCTTTACAAATAAAACTTTGTGTTTTTGCTTGTTCCAGCATGCGAATTTTGACCCAAATGCTTCTAGTTAATCATATATCTAGTGCAGGTGGAATTACACTGGCTGGCAACATGTTTCATGGACTAAATGGGGGGGGGATACGGATAACCCTAGATGTACCTTTGTGTGCCTGATGTTGTCCTTGCTCACAGTGAGTGTTGGGTATTTGTACTTTATGCCATGTATAAGCTGTACAGGGTTCCCTTACATGTAATCTGGTAGGTTGCAACACAGGGACATACTAGCTCAAGGCAACTGGAAGCTATTGTTGCAGAATTAATTTAATCTCCTTCTGTGTATTACAACAAGGAGGGTGCCATACCTCAGAAATGTCCCGTTTTTCATGGTACAGTCCTGATTTTGACAGCTTAAGCTGCAGTCCCGGATTGTTACTGAAATGTCCTGACTTTCTCTTTGATCTCCTGCACTGAACAACCAGAAAAAGATACAAAATTCTAAAACTTATAGAGCCCAGAATACATGGCAGTTGTACCTAGATACTTTAGTTTTTTTATTATTTGAATGTTTTTATTTTTTTTAAAACACTTACATGCAACCTAAACACTTTTGTAACAATTTTAGATAAGCAAAGAAGCAATTGTAACAATTTAAGATAAGCAGGTCTCTTGGGGAAGCTGACTTTAAGGGCAATTCACCTCCATTAGAGGAACTATAATAATAATATAATAATAACACATAAAAACCACAGAAATGTGCTCAAACTTTCATAACCATAACAAATTTTTTTAAATGAATTAGGGGGTGTGGCCACTAAAATGGGTGTGGTCCAACAATTTTCACCACGTTCAGCACGGCAAATCTTTTTGTCCCTCTTTCTATTTAAAAAATGTTGGGAGGTATTAGGTACTGACAATCTCTCTCTGTCATTTGCTAATGTTCTATCATACAAGGTATAACTGCTCCACTGTTACCCTGCAGAAAGGACTTTTTAATGTCTGAAATTGCAGATTGATGATCCACACGCTAAAGCTCTGAGAATGTGATCATAAATATATTGCATTAGGCGATATATTACTTTATATTCATTTTATTTGGCAGGAGTCTGAGTCAGCTCTAACTCTGTGCTCCTTTTTCTTAAGCAAAACTTTCAAAATAACCGACTCCGACACAAAGCTGCACGTAGACAGACATTTTCATTTACAGAAATGGTGGAAAGTTTTGCAAAATTACATCATTTTGCTACATGCATCGTTTGCTTGTTTTTTTCCTCTACATAGTTACACATGGGTGTCAATGGGCAACATCACAAGGGGAAGTGGCGGAAACCCTAGTTAGGGCCCTTACACACGGGCGTTTTGGACCTGCGCTCCCCTGCATTGCGTTTGGCTGCGTTCAGCCGCAGGGGAGCGCAGGTATAGACGCACCTCATTCTTTTCAATGGGGCTGTACTCACGAGACGCGTGTAAGCGCCGAACGCAGATTCAGACGCAACATGCTGCATTTTTCCTGCGTTTGGCGCCTACATGCGTTTGTGTGAGTACAGCCCCATTGAAAATAATTGAGTGCGTCTATACCTGTGCTCCCCTGCAGCTGAACGCAGCCAAACGCAACGCAGGGGAGCGCAGGTAAAAACGCCCGTGTGTAAGGGCCCTTAAAACGTGAATCTTGTCATGAATCAGTATCAGGTGAAAAAGTCCTTCATCCCTGTTGATGTGAATATATATACGGTATATATATATATATATATGTATATATGGGTTGCGTCATGTACAATTTACAGGTAATTTTTTTCTTGCAATTAAAATAATATATTAGTTGTTTATCACGTAACGCCCAAGGATTTATCTCTATAGAGAATAAAGGAAATATTCCAGGTTTTGTTAATTGCAATTAAAATGTAATTGGGATGTGAACAGAAAGCAAAGAGTGGAATAAAGCATTTAAATATCCATTGCATTCTCTAAGTGAGGTCCCTTTTGCCCCAAGGCATATATCTACGCTGGCCTACAATGCCCGGCACTACACACCATATGGCTGACCAGATTGAAGCATTCATTTCAATGCTGATTACAGCCCCTCTCTCTCGGCACGCTCCTATACAGCGCCTCGCTTTCCCAAAGCAGAAAAATTAAGAATAATTACATTTTTTTTTTCCATAAAAGTAAATTAGTAGAACGGTAATTCCACGCTCCACTCTGATTGGCGGAAACAAATAAATGCGGAAACGATTTCTCTGCTTGTTTTTTGTTGTTTGGAGACAATACTGGAGCCGGTGAACTTAATGACACACATTTAACACGTTTTAGGTGTTTTTATGTTAAACATCAATTAGTATATAAGCAGCGAATATAAAATACGCTCATCTGTTAATGAGGATAACTGCGTGTCTCTGTTGTTTAAAATTATTTATAAACTCATTAGACGAGCCTAAGCCCAACCATGGCTAATAATTATTTGCAGGAAAAACACACACAAATACATTTTTTAATTAGGTGTTAAATTACAAATATTGATTGAATGGTTGAGGAGCTTAAACCGTTTTGCACATAATTATTTTTGCTCAGAATGACATGAATGTTCTAAAGACGTGTATTATAAATGATAGCGTGGTACTCTTCTTCTCCGACGTTGTATTGAAGGTAGGGGCCGAGGTGTGGTTCAACAGCAGCTAGAGGGAGCAGGTTGTCCATCTGGCATTGGATAAACTTATAATATGTTTTTTCCCCGTGGAAGCGTTCTCTTTACAATTTCCTAAAAATAACCCTTTTTTAAGGGTAATAATTAAAGGGGACCTGTCACCCAGACGGAAAAAGCTGTATAATAAAAGTGCTTTTCAAATTAAACATGACACCCAAATTCTTTTATTTTAATTATAACATCTAAACCTGTTACCCTTGTTTAATAGTATCAGCTGTCAATCCTATATTTCCTGCCCCTCCCCTATGCATTAGGCATAGAGGCGGGGCAGGCAATTACTTTCACTTTCTACTCTGCACTTTCTAGATATGACTGCTCTTCTGAAATTCCACATCCCTCCTCATTAACTAATGTTGTAGCCAGTGCATGGGCATCAGGTTCCCGACCGTAACCCACTCTAACCTGTAAACAAGATTTTGGCATTATGCAAAGCTTGCCTCAATAACAGTGACCTCAAAATGGAGCGTGCCTTCTTGCTGTGATTTTTTATTTCTAAGACTAAGAAACTATTGTAAAAAAAATTGTATAGTGTAAGTGAGGTTTACATTGCTTGACTTACATCATAAAATATGATTTGGAATTATTTCTTAAGGTTTCAGGTCCCCTTTAAATCTAAGGTACTGTATATGGAAAATTGGGATAATGTACCCAGATGCACCCTGCTCTGTTAGACATTCAATTTTCTTGACACTCTACCCATTTTTATTTTGTTCCTTCAATTGGGTCTGACCTGCCTTATTGGACAGACAATAGGGAAGCAGTGTCCTCCATCTCTTTTTTTCTATCTTCTGAGTTTCTTACATTCATGGAACATTTTGATCTCTGTTTCTTGAACCATTGTATACAATGATCGGCTCATTTGGCAAGTCCACCGAATAAGCAATTTAGCCACCAATGCTCTGGGCCAAATCTGGATCACCCAATCATTTGGCCTCTGAGCCACTGATGAGCTCATACTGCAAATTATGCAGACCCATCAAGGGAAGACCACATCAGAGCACCACTACGGTCCTCATCTATGGGGGATTCTCAAACTTACTTGCATTTGCAGCCAGATATACAGCATATGAGGCCCTTTACACTGGGTCTGGAGACATCAAGACTGAAGCTTTTATCACCCCACGTAGACCACCTTTGTGCTACCTAACTTTTTCTTGACTTTAGGCCAAAACAATGATACCAGCAGTTAGGCAAATCTACATTTCCATGTAATTACAGCCTATGTGTTTCAGCAAACTTTGCATCTCTTATTAAATGAACGCATTAGTAAAGCATTTTTGGTGCCTCAGATGTTTTAAGCTGTATGGCAGCTACTACTTACCGTAAATAAAGACACATATGTTACGCCTGGTCTAGTAAACCATATACACTAATTTAAGTATCTACTGGTCACCCACTTAGAGGGCAACATCTGAATAGGTTACTAGACCTTTTGTGAACCTTGCAATTGTTTTTTACATTGTCTCCAGTGGCCTACAAGCTATGCTGAGGGTGGACAATCATTGCACATACAGACATTACTGTTTTTCTAGCTGTACCAGAGCCATATGGCTTGCAGTATACGTGTTCTGTACAGCCACCTCTCGTCCTTTGTGATGCTCTATTTTCTGCTTCATTTTCCACCCTCTGTGCTGTCAGTTAGATCACAGGTGTAGCTTCTCCCTTGTAACCTTTCCATCAGCCATGCTCTTAGCATTTCTTTCCTTGCAGAGCTGCTCTGCGCTGACCTTTCCATCTGTGAACCTTACCAGCATGATATATGTTATTTTCAGAGGGAAACAGATTTTCGAGTCATGTTAGGGAAATAACATCATTCAGGTGTTCCTTTAACTTTCAGCTGTCCAGATGTTCTAGGACTACATCTCCCACCTGCCCGTCTAACTTCTGCACGTACAGTGTTTATAGGAGAAATCACTTCATTTTTCTTCAGATAAGAGCTAATGGTCAGTCGTAAGGTCTTTATTTTATGTTGTCTTTAGATCTAGTTTCCTTGGAAAGAGAATGAATGTTGCTTATTTGCTTAAAGGAGACTAAAACCTAAAATGTAGGTATTATATTATAACAGGTGGAATTTCTTTATGCTAATAAAGGGACATGTTAGTCTCACTCCTATGTGCCTTTGGCTTAAGATTGCATCTCCTTGCACATAACATTATTCTGTTATGGGACCTGCTGTCCAGAATGCTTGGAACCTGGGCCTTTACAGATAAGGCATCCTTCTATAATTTTGATCTCCATACATTAAGCCTACTAAAAAATCACTTGAAATCACTCAAGCATTATATGTTAGTTAGACAATGTTAGTTAGAATCAAGTACAACTTTTTAATATTATTGAGACATTTCTAAAAAAATTGTACTAAATTGACTCTATGGGAGATGGCTTTCCTGTAATTCAGAGATTTATGGTCTGGTGCTGGCAGACCTCTCATCTATAAAGGGAAGTTGGAAGTTGGGCTCGGGTGGGCGTGGTTGGAGGGAGGGTGGGTTAGGGTTGGGTGCGGGTCGGATAAAACTACATCTCTCTACGCCTACTCTTAAAGAGGAATTCCACCCCTTTGGCGCCAAACCCCTCCACTCCCCAATGTAGGCTGCCCTCCCTCCTTCCCTCCCCGGCCTCCTCTCCCCCCGGGGAAATGCCCCTAAGTCGCTACTTACCCCTCTGTGCAGGTCCCCTCCAGCCAGGTTCACGGGCACCATCAATAGGTGAACTTCGTGAACTTTGAGCGCATGCACAGTAGTACCAACCAAATGCGTCCTGCTGCGCATGCGCCACCAAGCGCCGATGGATCCAGGAATAAGACGTTGCCAGAGAACATGGCGCCCGTGAACATGGCTGGAGGGGACCTGCACGGAGGGGTAAGTAGCAACTTAGGGGCATTTGCCTGGGGGGGGGGGAGAGGTAGGCCAGGGGGAGGAGGGTGGTGGCCTACGGGGGGTGAGGGGTTTAGTGCCGGAGGGGTTGAATTCCCCTTTAAGCCAGAATATGACCCATTCTCTATTTCATTCTCTTGAAATCATTTTATCAGATATTTGTTCCACATTTTTTCTGCCTAAATCTTTTTTTTTTTTTTAAAAAGCAGATTTTATGGTTATTTTGATTATATTGTACCTCTGAACTGCTGATACTGCTGACGTAGAGTAAAAATTCATCTGCCCCTTCTTCATATTTCCAATCTGGACTGTTTCATAACATACCTGATGCCCATTTTGCTGCTAGGATAATCTCCCTTACTGAAATATTTGGTGCCAGATATGCCCTTTCATGACTCTTCACTCTCCACATTCCCACCTCAATCCGTCTTCAGTTGACTCCCCCATACTGTATATATCTGCCACTATGGGACAAATTCACTAAAATGCAAAGTTGCACTGAGGGAGGCAAACATTAGCGAAGTTGCGATTGCAAACTGTCTGTAACAATCTGGGGGGGGAGGGGGGGCAGGGGCACAGTATATTGCTCCCTAGCACAATTCCAGTTAACAGTGGGATGGTGTTTAACAATAAAAATATTAAAGATGATAGAACAAAATCACTGTATGACTTTTACTAGCATTCCCTTTATGGAAAGATGTACCGTAAGGTTCGGTATATGGTTCTGTGTACATACACATAGAAAGCATGAACTTGTACACGTATTGGATCCATTATCTGGAAACCCGTTATTCAGAGAGCTATGAATTACAAAAAGGCTGTCTCCCATAGACTATATTTTATCCAGATAATCTACATTTTTAAAAATGCTTTTTTCCCCTCTGTAATAATATAACAGTAGCTTGTACTTGATCCCAACTAAGATATAATTAATCCTTATTGGAAGCAAAACCAGCCTATTGGGTAATAATTTTATAGTAGGGTCTACATAGGGTAAGAGGGTAGGGTTTTTTTAGTTACAGGTTGAATTCTCCTTTAAGGTATGAAGATCCAAATCATGGAAAGCCCCAGGTCCCAAGTATTCTGGATAACAGGTCCCATACCTGTATATTGATGCATGTTTCAGTGTCAGATGTTCATTTAGCCCATGTATCTAGCTGGGGATTCAAAATATATTTATATAATATAATGTATCAGAATGTAGCAACCCCCCATACATTTATGGCCTTCAGCTTCATTTTTTTGATGAAAAGTAAGCCATGGGACTAGTCCACTAAGATATAGCAAATGCGCCAGACCTTCTTTTCAGTTTTCAATTTAAAAAGAAAATGATTTCATTAGAAAAAAAAAGAGAGAAGAGAATGATCAGTTTGGGTGTTGGAGAACGGCAGAGTCTGATGAAACCAGCTGAAGAGACAAACCAAGTGTACAGATGCAGATTAGGCTTCAGAAGATGAGGGTGTAAAAGGGATTTAATGGTAGGATGGATTATAGAAATCCTTGTAACAATGTTAAATAATTATAGTTCCAGCCGAGATCAAAGCGGCACTGATTGAACCCCTCAAGCTGCTAACACGGAGCATTTTAGAATGCGAGAAACCCTGGGAGAATGGTCAGCCCGTACTGAGAATGTCCTCTGATCTGCACAAATTCCAGCTGCACCATGGAATGGAGAGGTTCGGCCATGCTGGGAATGCTACAAAATGGACGGGCAGGTTTAAAGCCATTGAAATGCCGCAAGAAACACAATGCTTACACTTCTTAGAACACACAAACTATATCCCAAATCCCAATGTTGTTCCAGTGCTTTACACAGGCAGGAAAGGCAAATCTCTGTAAATAACCTCCAATTTTTATTTTTGTAATGTCATATATATGTCTAATGATATATAAACAGTGAGGAAGTGTTTCCTTTAAGGGATTCTGTTATGATATTTATGGTGTATTTTTTTTATTTCTAAATGACACTGTTTACACTGCAAATAATTCACTCTGCAATATAAAATGTCATTCCTGAACCAGCAAGTGTATTTTTTTTAGTTGTAATATTGGTGTGTAGGGGCATCTCGGGTCATTTTGCCTGGTCATGTGCTTTCAGAAAGAACCAGCACTTTAGGAGGGAACTGCTTTTTGGCAGGCTGTTGTTTTTCCTTCTCAATGTAACTGAATGTGTCACAGTGGGACCTGGATTTTACTATTGAGTGCTGTTCTTAGATCTACCAGGCAGCTGTTATCTTGTGTTAGGGAGCTGCTATCTGGTTACCTTCCCATTGTTCTGTTGTTAGGCTGCTGGGGGTGGAAAGGGAGGGGGTGATATCACTCCAACTTGCAGTACAGCAGTAAAGAGTGATTGAGGTTTATCAGAGCATAAGTCACATGACTTGGGGCAGCTGGGAAACTGACAACATGTCTAGCCAGATTTCAAAATTAAATATTAAAAAAATCTGTTTTCTCTTTTGAGAAACGGATTTCAGTACAGAAGTCTACTGGAGCAGCACTATTAACTGATGTGTCTGTTGCATCCCTTGTAAAGTTAATTTGCTTATTGCTGATCTGTGAACTTCCAAGTCACATTTTTAAACAGTAGAATTAGTTCAGAATTCATTCATTCATTCATTCATTCAACAACTGCCGGGACTGGAGGATTTTGGTGGTCCTCCTGCCATTCTATCTAACATATGACGTGCCACATACATGTTTATTCCCTCCTGTGTTGGAGCTATTTCAGGTTGAATTCACCTGTCACATTTTGGTATGGATGAATTTAACCCCTTCCGCTTTTGCTGCTTGAGAGAATCCACCAAAATGCATTAAAGTCTATGGGCATCAAAATTTTTTTTGAGGCGCGTCAAAATGCATAATTTTGTTTCTCCCATTGTCAGTATCACTTTAAGGCTCTGCTCCGATCACATAGTAACATAGTAAGTTAGGTTGAAAAAAGACACACGTCAAGTTCAACCTTTTAACTTTTTTTAACCTCCCTAGCTGCTAGTTTATCCAGATTCAAGAGTCAAACAATGGGATTGGTACAATGTCACAATGGATATTTTAAATGTTAAATTACTCGTAATCAAGCATTTGGACTGCAAAGTAGTGATGAGTGAATCTGTCCCATTTTTAGTTCCCAAAAAATAAGCAAAATTGTGAAAAAATTTGTAAAACGCCAAAAATTTTGTGAAATGCATTGAAGTCTATGGGCGTTTTTACGCCCTTTAAAGTCAATGGGTGTTTTTTTCTTATGGTGGCTTTTTTCCTCCAGCTGCATTAAAGTCAACGGGCATATTTTCTTATGGGCATTTTTTCGGCCACAAAACTTTCCGTGTCAAATTTGCACATGGAAAAATTTGGCACAAATCCATGGCTGGCAAATTAATTCGCTCTTCACTACTGCAAAGTGATTTTCCAATAGCTTCAGTCTTAAAGGAACAGTTCAGTGTAAATGTAAAAACTGGGTAAATAGATAGGCTGTACAAAATAAAAAAAATGTTTCTAATATAGTTAGTTAGGTATAGTTAGGTACTCTATTTACCCAGTTTTTATTTTTACACCGACCTGTTCCTTTAAGCCTGAAGTTATACTGAACTTTTCCTTTGACCCAAGTTCTGCCTACAGTTTTTCATTGAGTTGGTCCAGGCAAGAACAAGAAGTCCTCTGCACTCAACCCATCATCAATATATTAAAGTTTTTAAGATAATGTGTGGATTATTTGTCCATATATTACAATATATTTAAGCTGGCCCAACTACGTCAAAGTCATCCCTGGTCCGGCCAGTCCTACACAAACTCCCATCTGATTCTCTTGCTTCATTATTCATTTTTCAAAGGTACTAAGTTTTACCCGCAGCTTGCTTGCTGCTTTCAAGGTTAAAATTCCCACATATGGCTGTACTTTTATTCACCATCCCTGGGATCTCCTGACTGTGGCTGGGTAGGGCGGTAGCTACAACATGGACTTGGGCCTAGAGTTATAAGAAGAGAATGACGCTGCTTGAACATTGTTGTATCTCAATATTCTCCTCTTTATCATTAAACTCCAGTGCAGGCAGATTTCACTCCGACTCTGCTCATTATCTTAATGAAGTCATACATGTCAAATTTGTTAGATTTTATGAGACATCAGCTATAAATTGTGATCAGTGTTCCATGCCCAGAAAATAGCGATTGTGCCAGTTTCTTCCATTCTTCCTTTTATGGGCATCTTGGGCGCATTTTCAGTGTTTGTTCTGTATGATAGCGAACTCTCTAAACTGCCATATTTTGATACATTGGATTTTATATTTCTCAACAGCAGCAGTTTCAGCACTTAACATGCTCCAAGCCTTTACTCATGTCTGTTACAGAGCAGTGTTAAGACTTGATGCATTAATTGCTGCCGTTTCTCTGGTGCTGGTGATGCTGAGAAATCTATAGTAACTAATGTCTCTGAGACTGGCTCATCACAGCTGATTCCATGATAAGAGGCGTTTATTGGTGGTGCCCAATAGCTCTGGGTGCTTAAACCTAAAGAGGGGGTTCTATTTATGTGGTGTGTTCTAAGAGGTTAGTTTACTAAATCATTGTAAATTTGACAGATTTACTAAGGGCCGAATTTTCGAAGTGAAAAACTTCGAAATGCGACCCTCGAAGTATTTTGAAAAGGCCTTTCCGATGAAAATTGACCTATTTCGGTCGAATAGGTCCATTTTCAATCAAATATAAAATATTCGAATCGTTCGATTTGATCGAATGATTCTCCAAAAAGTCCTTCGAATTCTTGGACAGGTTCTATGAGCTCCCCCATAGGCGAAAATTGCAAATTGGAAGCTTTAAGATGGCGAATAGTTGAAGTCGAAGGATTTTTAAAGATTGAATGTTTTCAAGTCAAATTTTGGGCAATTCGATAGTCGAAGTAGCCCATATTTACTTCGAAATTCGAGTTTTAAAAATTTGAATTTTATTCGAAGTTTCACTTCGACCTTTAGTAAATGTGCCACTAAGTTTGCGCATGTTATGTTATGAATATTTTTCCACCAGAATATTCGCAGTGTCTAAGTTCACTAAACAGCGACACGCTCAGAAGTCATTGCGATCACTTGCAGTAACTACGTTAACGAACCAGCTTACTGTACGTTAGCGGTCATTTTAGCGACAAATTAAGTTTGTGAATATTTATGCTATAAAAAAAGTCTTGTTTTATGGCGGTTATTATGGCTATTTTTACTGTGACATTTATGCCCAGAAATGCATTTTCAAAACTAGTAAACTATATTGACTGATGATTACACCACCCAACAACATTACCAGAGTGACACCAATCAAACATTTATGCATCATATAAACCCATACTTCATCCATTCACTCACAAACCCTTCTGCCCCTCTCTTTGCATGATATAAATGCACAGTTTAATGTAGCCAATCACAATGAAACCAAACCTCCTGCCAAAAGCGTTGAGGATGACGAAACCTTGGACTGTGATACCCGCTGCCAATAATACGACTCTGAGCTGAAACTGCAGCAGATAGAAGCAAAACATCCTGTCAGCAAAGCAACAGATCTTTCTCCTATCAGCAATGGCTACAGTAAAGTATGATGGGTAAAAAAAAAAAAAAATTATGGGATATGTCCTGCCCCTTGGGAATTTTCTGGGGAAAAATACTTTTACGCCACTACACTGGTAAAATTTTATTGAACCTCGAACCTGCTAAAAGCCTAAATCCAAAAATACAACATCTCAATCCTTTCGATGTCCTGTAGAAGTCAATGGCAGATGTCTCTTTTTCAATTTGAAGATATCAGGGTGTTCGCTGTTCGATAATCTGAAAAACGTGTGGTTTTTGGGCAATAACGCGAAAAAAATCAAGTGATTCAGAAGTCATATCCTGAAAATTTGTACGATTCGAGATTTCCTCATTATTTTATTGACACTCTTCCTGAACCAAATTTTTATTTTATTAATCAAAAAAGGTAAAATCTTGGATCAGAGTTTGGTCAAGTTTGTTTTATTGAAATTATGAAAATTATGAAATATCCCCCTAAATGTGTTAGAACAGAATAGTGATGCCCAACCAGTAGCTTGTGAGTAACATGTCGCTCTTTGACCCTATGGATGTTGCTCCCAGTTACTCCAAGTGGCCTCAAAGCAGGTGCTTATTTTTTAATTCTTACCTTGAAGGCAAGTTTTAGTTGCATAAAAAACACGCCTACTGCCAAACAGAACCTCATGTAGGCTGAAAGTCCACATAGGAGCTGCCAATACCCAATCACAGCCCTTATTTGGCACGTTTTGCCTCCGTATGTTGCTCGCAACATTATTTTACACCTGCATGTGGCTCACCTGTAAAAAAAAGTTGGGGACCCCTGTTATAGAAGGTCCTCATTTAAAAAAATATATATATATTTTGAATAATAAATGCTTAGGCATTGTGTAGCCAGTATATCTGTACTTTACCATGTTAGGGTTTCCGAGCACAAGTATTATCTAGAGTTCCCCTGAGAATAATGCACTTGAGTCTGGACAGGCAGGAGATAGTTTATGCTATAGATTGAGTACAAACATCCAAATCCAGCCTGCAGTAAATGTAGGATATGTGTCTTAAAGAAACCATTGTCATTTTTGTCTGTTGGCTTAAAGTAAATTGGTGTGTGTTGTTTGTTCTTGTGTCTGAGCTGCTGTGTCCTGATGGAGCCCTGGTGGCTGAGTGAATAGAGCACACGTTTGGGATTGTGTTGAAATGCAAGTTTTCATTGACTCAGCAATCTGCATCTGTTCATGCAACAATGGTACAATCCCTTCTTTTATAGCCCTGTAAAAAATGCAATTTTAAAATCAGCCGTGATTTATCCAAACACCCCAAGCTCACAAAATCTTGTTTCTTTTACAGCCGCCGTAAAATCATTCTTTTTTTTTTTTTACAGTCGGTAACATGCAACTCACTTGAGTCTCGGAATTTGTTTCCGAACAAATACTTAGGCATAAGAACATGGCACCTCGGTAATTCATTTTAAAAGGGTTATCATTTCAGTTTCTCCCCCACGCTCTTTATTGGTACGGCTCCCTCGTTACCGCGGCAGCGAATGTCAGCGGTTGCTTAGAAATTCCAAGCTGGCACGGGTGCTCGGGTGCATTGGTACATGTGTAATGGGGAGAAGGAAATATGTCATTCCTAACAACAGTATTCACCCAATACGTTTTGTTTTTTGGCACAATATCCCGGCTCTTGTGTTTTGTTCTGGTATGTACTTGGAAGCCGTCCGCCGTGATAATAATTACTAACACTCAGACTTTTTGAATTCACAGATTTGAAAGAAAACAGATTAATAGAGGGGAAAAAACAGGATACAATTAGTTTTGAGCAAGTTGAATCACAAACGGGTAAAGCATTCACTTTTGGCACAAGGAAGCAAAATGTGGCCATTACTTGAAAGTGATGTTTTGTGACCTCCCCCCCCCCCACCTCGCTTGTCATGGCTTGGCCCCCTGCCCAAAGGT
>CM044441.1:137622779-137681715 GCA_024363595.1 Xenopus borealis
CCGTCATTATTTTTTTTTTTTTTTATACTTTTTAAATTATTTGCCTTTCTTTTTCTTACTCTTTCCAGCTTTCAAATGGGGGTCACTGACCCCATCTAAAAATAAAATGCTCTGTAAGTCTACGCATATAGGGGGGGAATGTCATTAAAGTCGCAAAGAGCAAAAGAACGAGCATCATTAAGATTAAAAATCCACATCTCGCAATGTAATATTGTTCCTTAAACTGCGAATTTTAATTGCGCACTCTTAAGAAGTGCTTGAAGGTGTCGTAATCAAACATAACGACTTTTCAGTAAGAAGTTTTATCACATTGACTGCGCATTGGCGCAAGCTATAAAATTCGCAAACTTTCTTCCACTGTCGAAAGTGGTCACTAAACAGTTTCCAGGTTCGCAAAAGCTATATTAAATTTGCGAAAAGCTAAATTTGTTCGCGCAGAGGCATAACTTTTTGCATTGCGAATAATTTTTCCATTTCCGACTTTTATTACATTCCCCCAATATTGTTATTGCTGCTTTTTACTACTCATCTTTCTGTTCAGGCCTCTTCTATTCAAATTCCAGTATTCGTCTTAACAGGTTTGTTATGGTAATTTGGGCCCTAGAAATTGCAAACTGGAGAGCTGCTGGATAGTGATGAGCAAACTTTTTTTCTCTGAGTTTCGTCCATAGACTCCAATGGGTGAAAAAAAATGTTGTGCAACAAGAAATATTTGATGCCCATAGACTGCAATGCTTTTTAGGGAATTTTTCGCCGTTTTGGCGAAGATTAGCCCATCACTACTCCCGAATAAAAAGCGAAATAACTCAATATTATACAGAAATAAAAAAACTAGTTGGTTCCATAGATGTTGCATAGTACTTGATACCCAAGATTCACTCTAAGAGCCATCCATAAAACATGCTAGATAGTCTTTGTATTGTATGGCTGTATAGTGGAAATTAAAGCACGACTGGCAATAGATATGAGGGAATCTTCAAAAGATTTTGCAAAACTGTGAATTTTTTTCTGCATTTTTTTGTACTGCAATTTTTCTGCACAAAATACGTTTGAAGTCAGTGGACACTTTTTTGTGTGTTTCTTTCTGCCTTGCTGCAAAATTTTGACATAGTTTCCAGAAAACATTTGTTGATGGCTAAACGTTTAAATTTGTTGCAAGTAAGTGCCACCCGAAAAATTTCACCCATCTCTAGTTGGCAATTTATCTACAGTGGGTCCACCTTAAGATTTACTGATACAATGGCCCTTCCAAGTTCAAAATATACATTTATCACAATGAGCCAGAAGAAAATCCTGTAGAGGCTGTACCTCCATTTAGTTATTACCTCCATATTTGGGAGTAGGGTTTGGGTCAATAGATTATCCATAGGGGCCCTTTGATTTTGTACTGGGCATCATTCCTCACTCTGATTCCAATAAAAAAGGTTGCCATGCTGTTTGGTCTCAATAAACCTTTTTTTAACTACAGTGTAGTTTCACCCTGCAGTAGACAATAGAAATTACAACAAATTGCATAATTAACTGTAAATCATTCTTGGCCTACAAGTGATTGTCAGCTATTGGTCCCCTGAGAAAAGGAGCTTAAAGACCCCACCTTAGGGGAATTTACCAGTTGATAAATAACTGAAGCCTACAAGAGGCAAGATGGAATAAAAGTAATTAGCCACAGGGGTTGTCCGCTTAATCAATAGTATCATATCAGAAGCCCTCTAACCAGGTCCATCTGTCTCATAGGCTGTGACAACCCATAATTCCACTGTAGAACTGATCTGCAGTGATTTCTAGGGATGTCACGGACTGTTCGCCAATTTGGGTTCGCCTTAGCTGGCGCTTTTTTTTTGCCATTTCTCCCCCAGACCAGCAGATACATGGCAGCCAATCAGGAAGCTCTCCCTCCTGGACCACCCCCACACCCCCTGGACCACTCCCCTTCCATATATATATACCATATATAAACTGAAGCCCTGCAGCGTTTTTTCATTGGAAGAGATAGTGTAGGGAGAGAGCTGTTAGTGATTTGAGGGACAGTTGATAGTAAATTTGCTGGCTAGTAATCTACTGTTCTTCAAACAACTGCCATCTAGCTGTGTGAGCTTGTTCACATTCTGTCTAAATATCAATAATAATACCGTCTCCAGAAACACCATCCTGAGTGATGTTTTTCAAGCAGCAATAATATTTTCCGTAATCCGTATCCACTGCTGTAGTAGTGTATACGTTGACCTTGTAGGCATTGTTTGCCCAGTCTTTAACCAAGTGCCACGTAGCTGTGTGAGCTTTTTCACATTCCGTGTCCAGAAACATCACCTGAGTGACGTAGTGTGATTTCTGCCCTTTACAGCACAAAATGCAGCGCTGTGTCAACAATGTATTTTTTAGAAACATTTTTGCCCTTGATCCCCCTCTGGCATGCCACTGTCCAGGTCGTTGCACCCTTTAAACAACTTTAAAATCATTTTTCTGGCCAGAAATGTCTTTTCTAGCTTTTAAAATTCGCCTTCCCATTGAAGTCTATGGGGTTCGCGAAGTTCGGGAACCGTTCGCATTTTTGTCCGGAAGTTCGCGAACATGTTCGCGAACATTTTTTCCGACGTTCGCTACATCCCTAGTGATTTCTACTAAATCCTGAAACTAATATTGAATAATAATAATAATAATAAAAAGGAGCGCAGTTTACATTAGGAACATGACAAAGCCACTGTTGCAAAACACATTAACTGTGCACATGGACTGTAACAGTATTATAGAGAGATACAGTAATTACATGTTTAATTACTGGGCGGATAACGTGTTTGGTGGTTAGGTAATGTTAGTGCAAAGCCTTTTGTTGATTATTTAAAAACATATTATCTGTCCCAGGTGGTGTCGTTCCTTCAGATTTCCACATCTCTTGGTATTATTAGCAGGGCTATTACTGTATTCCATTTAGTTCCTAACATCTTTATTAGCATTAATGTGTTCTAAGAGCATGAACATGAACTTCTGGGAAATAGCAACAAAAGGCAGATTTATGTTACACTATATGGTTTATTCGTATGCATGAGAGTGTTCTAATTCTTCCATAACTATATACTAATTATTCCATAGCTATATATATATATATATATATATATATATATATATGTACATGTGACTTGATTAAATCTATTCAATATATATGTGTATACAGAGCAGAGAAGTGCTCAAAAAATTTGATTTTTTTCAATAAATCTCTTATAAGCACTAGCTCCCAAATGAGTGTGGTACATTTTTTGTTTTATGTTTATTTTTTACCAGCACCTGGGGCAGCTGACCTATATAGTAAAGAGCAGAGCTCCTCTCTGTACATATGTGACTCAATTCAATTCAAAAGTAAAAAGGGGTCTTCTGCAGAATTGCAGTTATGGTTAACAAAAGGTCTAATCAATAGGCAATGGCTTCTGTTTTTTTGAATGGGTGAGAAAAAGAAAGAAAGAAATAGAAAAAATTATGATATGTGAAAGTAAAAGTAAATGAAAGGCAAAGAAAGAGGAAGGACAGAAAGAAGGTGGGACTTAATTTGAAAATAGTGTAAAAATAGAAAAGAAGGAGAGAAAGAAAGAAAGGAATACGAGAAAGAAAGAAAAGACAGATTAAAATAAAGAAAGAAGAGAAAGACTGAAAGAAAGAAGAAGAGAACAATTGAAAGAGAGAAGGAAAGAAAAAAAGGAAGAAAGAGAGAGAAAGAAAGAAAGAAAGAAAGAAAGAGGAGAGCAAGAAAAAGAAATAAAGTGAAAAAGAAAGAAAAAAAGAAAGAAAGAGGAGAGAAAAAAGAAAGAAAGTTAGAAAGAAAGAAAACAAAAAAGAAAGAAAACGAAAAAGAGAAACAAAGAATAAAGATTGAAATAAAGGTTGAAAGAAAGAAAGAGAAAAAGAAAGATAGAAAGAAAGAAGACCAAGAAAAAGAAAGAAATAGAATAAAAAGAAAGAGGAGAGATAGAAAAAGAAAGAAAGAGAAAAAAGAAAGAAAAAAAGAGAAAGAAAGAAAGAAAGAAAGAAAGAAAGAAAAAGAATAGTAAGTGCATATGTCTGCATAGCAACTCCTATTTTTTAAGATGTGGAAACCAATTACCGTATTCATTCATTTCGGGATTTCTCCCGTATCTTGCTTGTGTGTTTCTCATTCTGTTCACTGCATTTTGGAAGGATTATTCTGGTAAAGTTGACTGGGATGAAATGCGAGGCTTATTCAACCTTATTTTATGCCTTGTATATTCTGTTTATTTGGATGATTCCCAAGCCCAGTCCTGTTTCCCCTTTCATCAGGCCAAAAGAAATACCTTTTTTTTTTAAATTGTGAAACACTAAGAAAAAAAAAAATAACAATAACTACAATAAATATAATAAATGTTAAATAGGGGAAAAAAATCCCTGCGTGTGTCCTCCCGATTGTGCCTGTGTTGTGGTATTCAATTATGCAATTTTCATTGGCATATTAATCATCTTTTCAACAAACAAGCCAGTGTTAATTAAAGCAAACCAGGGATAAAGACATGTTGCCGGATCATCATTCCGTTTATCAGAGCACACAGGCTGGCCGTTAAGTAAATTCTGAGCTGTGAGATGAATTTAAATGCCGGCTTCATCTTTATTTGTTGGAGGTTTTTTTTTTAAATTTAATAGCACGACTCGTCTTTACAGCCCCAGCAGCGTCAACAACGACAAACTTCCCACTTCACAGCACAGGGCAAAACTAAAGGAATTGTAATTATTCAGAGCAGGAGGAGAATCAAGGTTTGTTCTGATAGGGAATTTAATGTCTGTTTATTGTATGAAGCTAATGGGAGGTCTCTATTGTCTATGTCATAGTAACATAGTAAGTTAGGTTGAAAAAAGACACACGTCCATCAAGTTCAACCTTTTAATTCTATATATAACCTCCCTAACGGATAGAGGAGTTATGTCATGTAAGAGGAGTTATTCACAAAGTTAGTGTTTAAAGTGCAACTTCAAGCTCAATCGCTGTGTTTTTCCCCACAATGCAACATTGGTTCCTTAGAATTTAAAGGGATCCTGTCATGGGAAAAAATTTTTCTCGAAACACATCAGTTAATAGTGCTGATCCAGAAGAATTCTGCATCGAAATCCATTTCTCAAAAGAACAGATTTTTTTACATTTCATTTTGAAATCTGACATGAGGCTAGACATATTGTCAATTTCCCAGCTGCCCCAAGTCATGTGCTCTGATAAACGTCAATAATTTTTTACTGCTGTACTGCAAGTTGAAGTTATATCAACCCCCCCCACCCAACAGCCTAACAACAGAACAATGGGAAGGTAACCAAATAACAGCTCCCTAACACAAGATAACAGCTGCCTGGTAGATCTAAGAACACTGAATAATAAAAACCCATGTCCCACTGCGTACTATTCAGTTACATTGAGAAGGAAAAACAACAGCGTCTCAGAAAGCAGTTCCCTCCTAAAGTGCTGACAAAAGTCACATGACTGGGGACAGCTGGGAAATTGACAAAATGTCTAGCCCCATGTTCAAAGCTGAATATAAAAAAAATCTGTTTTATCTTTTGAGAAATGGATTTCAGTGCAGAAGTCTACTGCAGCAGCACTATTAACTGATGTGTTTTGGGAAAAAAAACATGTTTTCCCATGACAGGATCCCTTTAAGTATTATTTCCCCAGGGGGGAGTTGCAGCTGACGCATTTGAATCCAGTTCATCATTTTGTAGTTGATTGGATTCAATTGTGCAGAAGTCTGCATGGTATTATAATTTTCGAGGTGATGGATTGATTGATACACAGGTTCCCCCCTGCTCCCCTTAGGCTCTGCTGCCCTCCCCTCTGGGCTCCCCTACCCCTGTCACCACCCCTAGAGGCACCCAGCCCCAGCCATGACCCCTCTCTGACCGCCACTTTTACCTGTGCAGTAGTTGTGGCCACCATCGGGGCTGGGGGGTATGCGATCAGGGAGCAGCGTGGGCTGTAGGCAGGTTTGGGGCTCCGACCTTGCCAGAATACATGATGATGATACACATGATGTTTTATTTTAGATAGGATGTCCCATAACAGGTGCCCTCTTGGAAAAAGGGATAGAAGAAGCACACCAAACCTCAGCTCTTGCCTTTAAAGAACAAGTAAACCTTTTTTTTTTCTATCTGTAAATTTGCTCTAAACAGCCCCCCAGATTAATGTACCTTAAGCTGGCCATAGACGCAACGACTTGGTCGTACGAATCGAGGATTCGTACGACTATCCTACGACTTTCGGATCGTGTGTGGAGTGTTCCGACATTTGTCGTGCCATGCCGATCGGTCGTTTGGTCGATCGGCCAGGTTAGAAAATTTTTGTCGGCTGGCGATAATATCTTTGCGTCTATTGCAGATCGTACGATTTTCAGTGGGAGACCGTCACTAGGTTTTTAATCGTACAACTTTCGTAGGATCCTTGTCAGGGGCAGAACGTCAGCTGTCTGTGCTTTTTACTACTTATAGTTATCTGAAGGTTAGTGACAGGTCGGGAGCAGGTCGGGAGATGCAAAGATCCGATCGTGGAATCATCTTACGATCGGATCTTTGCGTCTATGGCCAGCTTTAGTCCCTGCTGCAAGTCTGCTCTGGTTTCTGTGTTATCAGCAGCTTGTTTCCTCTTCTTCCTGGTGCAGAGTGAAGCCCCGCCCCATAGCTTACTGAGCTGACCTTATCTCTTGGACTAGTCCAGGAGATCATTTGCATAATGTGACAGAGCAGAGACCAGTGTGTTTAGCACCTTTTGTTTGGGGAAACTAGCTTACTAATGCACACACTGGCTCCCTCTTCCTCTCTATTGTGGAACAGCAGCAAATGGACTGCTCAGTAAACTAAGGGGCTGGGCTTCACTCTGCACCAGGAAGAAGGGGAAACAAGCTGCTGATAACACAGAAACCAGAGCAGACTTGCAGCAGGGACTAGGGTACATTAATCTGGGGGGCTGTTTAGAGCAAATTTACAGAAAGATAAAGAAAAACATTTACTTTTCCTTTAAAGCATTTATTGCAGCAGAAATGTGGCACCAGTAAGTAACTGGAGGGCTGAAATTTTTTTTTCCAAGAGATTACCGTGTTGGGCTTGAAGCAGCCTGTGAGAGAATGCACCCTATGGTGTGCCGAAGATAAATAGTTTTTTGGACCGTAAAAGGTGCCTCCATGTGCCCACCCATGGGTTGTCTCTTGTGACACACATGACAGTTGCACCCAGTTGGGCACAAATCATAGATCCTTATATGTCCTCTATCTACTGTAGCCCACACCGTTTATAGACATGGTATGGGCCGGATACAGGATATATAAGAATCTAAGATTTGTGCCCAACTGGGTGCAACTGTCATCTGTGTCATAAGAGGCAACCCGTGGGTGGGCAAGTACATGTTCATGGAGGCACCTGTTAGGGGACATCATATCTAAAACAAAACATTATGGGGCAAATTCTCTAACCTGTGAAGTTGCACTGGCGAGGGCTTCACTAGCGTTCGCCGCACTTCGCCAGACGTAGTTTCGCCAGGGCGGCGAAAGTTAGCGAAGTTGCGCTACAGTTACTTGCCAGGCAAAGCACATTTACGCTAGCGATGCCTAATTTGCATTTGGCGTGAAGTTGAAAGTATAATAGAAGTATATGTTACAGCCACTACATTCCACTACACAAGCCCAGGAAACCTTTAATAAATAAAATAAAGTTGTCCTAGTCTAGTCTAGTCAAGTCTAGCACAAGAGACGTTTAGTTCTAGATAATGGATCTTTCCGTAATTTGGATTTTCATACCTTAAGTCTACTAGAAAATCATGTAAACATGAAATAAACCCAATAGGCTGGTTTTGCTTCCAATAAGGATTAATTATATCTTAGTTGGGATCAAGTACAAGCTACTGTTTTATTATTACAGAGAAAAAGGAAATCAATTAAAAAAATTTGGATTATTTGGATAGAATGGAGTCAATGGGAGATGGCATTTCCGTAATTCAGGATATTGGGTTTCCGGATAATGGATCCCATTAGTCATGGGCGAATTTATTCGCCAGGCACGAATTCACGGTGAATTCCCGCGATTCGCCACCGGCGGATAAATTCGTGAAACGCCAGCGAAAATTTGCCTGCCGAAAATTCGTCGGCGTCGGGTCGCAAATTTTTCACGAATTCGCGAATTTTGCTGGAAATTCGAAAATTTTCGGCGAAGTGAAATGGGATAGATTTGCCCATCGCTAGATCCCATACCTGTACTTCAAAATATCCCCAAATCAGAGAAGAGACGCTGCCCTACACTAAATACACACACACATACACACATATATAAATACTATATATTCACTGCATATAGATTTATAGATATCTCTGCTCCAGTATCCAGTCCTATATGTGCTATATTTCCTGCTTTCCCCTTAATGAGGCCAGACCATCTGTGAGGGTTGTTAGTGGAAGTACCACTAGACCTGGGAGAATTTCATAATATTATTGTTCTTGTGTAACACACCATTTCCTCTGTTTATATTCCCTGAGCTTGTGGGTTGACCTCTGGCTTCTCCGCGCACAACTGTGAGTAAAAAGGTCCCCAGACAGTTGTTGGTATTGACCTTGAATATATTTGTGCATGGATATCCGTTCCCTTCTGCAGCACCACTTGTCCAGCGAAAACAATCCCACATGTAAAAGCCTTTACTCGGTGCTACTAGAGATGCTACAAGAGATGTTATGAGAGGTGCTTGCCATAAAGACATAAATGTTCTAACGAGTAACAGTCTCTTTATTCTGCTATGTCACTGCTATGTTTTGGTAAAAGTGTTGCTTATTATTATTCTTTACTGATATATCTCCAACTTATTCTGCAAAGCTTTACAGTGATTACAAATCAGCCCAAATGGAGCTTGCAATCTAAGGTCCCCATTAAATACACACGCTATGGTCACTACTATCAGGAGCCAGTTAACCCATGGAGACAGGGGGAGAACAGGTAATACCTTGCCCTTGCAGATAATGCTATCTTTACCAAAACTAGGCAGAAATATGGCTGCAAAAAGGGAGAGGTGAACCTCATAATGTAAAACAGATTTCCATTCGTGTGTTGTAAGCTGGGGCGGCTAATTTCCCCGAATCTGCTCGTGTAGACCTTAAAGGAGAATTCAACCCCTACCATAAAAAACCCCTACCCTTCATAGACCCCCTCCCTCCTGCTCCCCCCCCAGCCTACCTGCCCCCCTGGGCAAATGCCCCTAATTTGTTATTTACCCCACTATACAGATCTGTCCTTGGGAGTTCATGGGTGCTTTCCTTCATTAAACTTTGGAAGCAGACCGGCGTTTCCGACGCATGCGCAGTTGGAGTAAATTTCCCGTCCTGAACAACTGCGTATGTGCAAAAATGTCACAAACATTTTTTCAGAAATGTTTGTGACTTTCGCCGCTTGTGCAGTTGTTCAGGACTGGAAAATTACTCCAACAACCCATGTGCCAAAACTGTCAGATTCCGAAGAAGCCAGTGAACTCCCGAGGCAGATCTGAACAGAGGGGTAAGTAAAAAAATTAGGGGCATTTGCCTGTGGGGGGGGCAGTTAGGTTGAGGGGAGGAGGGAGGGGTGTCTATGTAGGGTAGGGGGGATAGGGTTTTTTATGGTAGGGGTTGAATTTGCCTTTAAGCAGGACTAAAACTACAACGAGGCTAAACTGCCATACCTGCTACTGAACTACAACCCCCAGCATTTGACTTAAGCTTTGAGTTTAGATATCTGACATGGCTACTTGATGCTTGAGGCTGATGGCTTTCCCCAACATCTCTAAGGGTTAGGCCAGACTGGAAGATTCGGGGAGATTAGTCGCCTGGCGACTTATTGCTTCGTCTTTGGGGCGACTAATCTCCCTGAATCTTCCCGTCTGGCCTAACCTTTAGGCTTAGTCCAGACGGGGAGATTCGGGGTGATCCGTCGCCTGGCGACTTTTCGCCGCGACAGATCGCCCCCGAATCTCCCCGAATAGCTAGGCACCGGCGAGGCTTAAAAACGCCGGCGCGTGTTCACACGCCTGGCGAGGCAATTTGGAGCGTTTTTAAAAATTGCGCTGCTCCGTGTGAATTAGCGCAGGTGTTTTTAAGCCTCGCCGGTGCCTAGCTATTCGGGGAGATTCTGGGGCGATCTGTCGCGGCGAAAAGTCGCCAGGCGACGGATCGCCCCCGAATCTCCCCGTCTGGACTAAGCCTTAGAGATGTTGCGGAAAGCCATCAGCCTCAAGCACCAAGTAGCCAAGTTAGATATCTAAACTCAAAGCTTAAGTCAAATGCTGGGGGTTGTAGTTCAGTAGCAGGTATGACAGTTTGGCCTTAGCCAGTGTTTCGGGGAGATTAGTCACCAGGCGATTAGTCGCCAGGTGACGAATCTCCCCAGATCTTCCCGTCTGGCCTTACCCTAAAAGAACTCTGAATTATTTGCAGTTAATCAGTGGGAGATAGTTACACAATGAACGAAGAACTATCCAGGCCCGCAGGCCTCATGGCTTCCCTTATAACAAATGGAGAGTAATTAATCAGTCACGGGCGATTAGACCATGTGAATGAGTCATTCGGAATAAGTGTTCAGACATCTACTATCTGTAGTGGGGGAAACAAAAGAGGAAATATATTTTGCATGGGGTTGAGGAGGAATCATTTCTGGTTATCAACAATCTGGGACAGGGAAGTTTATCATAACAACAAAAATAAGGTTAAAGAGTTACATATTGTCTGGCTTTTGTCTTTCTCTTTGCACACTGAGTTACTGCAAATAATTGCACTTCTCAAGGGGGTTTTCTACTAAAACAAATCAATAGCAACCAATAAGATATTTGCTCTCAAACAGGGGACCAGTAAATTCTACCTGCCGATTGGTCGCTATGGGTTACTGCTCCTGGGCAAACTTAGCCACATTTATTACATGCCTCCAGCGCTTTGTCGATGCCTGTGACACAGTTGGGGTCATTTATCAACACTGCGCAAATTTTCACATGGGCAGTAATCTATGGCAACCAATCAAATTGCCGCATTCATCAGTCTACTTGCAGCTGGCTTTAAAAAGCTAATCACTGATTGGTTGCTATAGGTAACTGCCCACAGGCAAATTTGCCCAGTGTTGATAAATGAGCCCCACTGTCTCTATGGGCCAAATATTGGCAGTATAGATGTTTGTTTTTCAAAGTTTGCAACTGAAGACAGATCTTACTTGATGCTTAATTCTTCTTCCTTGCTACCTGAAGAAGAAGACATTTTTTCACATTTTCACTCCCAGTTTAACCTCTGTATATTTCACTTTTCCTTGTTATGCCTGTGACAAGTTTAATACTAACACCAATGGACAGCGTCGGACTGGGGGGGGGGTGGTCTTGGCCCACTGGGGCTGCCACTTCAGGGCTCCCTGCCCCCACCCCAGGCCCCCAACCCAGTCGATAATACCAGTGGGCCCCCCCGCCCCAGCCAAAAATCTACAGATGATCTTCCTATACTGAAATCATACCCCAGCCATCTATATTCATTGCTGGAAAGGGTGAGAATAAAGATATAACCAAATTGTGATCCATATTCTTGTCGATCGGACAGGGCTAATAATCTTGTTGTTGATCCACATCAGTTCGTTGATGACCCATGATCCAACCGCCCGTATCACCTGAATTATGATCCAATTGCTGTGCCCTACAATCAGATCAGCCCATCACCCACCTCAATGTGGGCTCATCCGGGAAAGATCTGCTCGTTTGGCGTCATTCTGCCAAACGAGCGGATCTCTACATGTATGGCCACCATTAAGGCCCCATTCACAGGCTGATATAAGCTCCCAAAAGCTGCCAAACGAGAGTATCTCCCTGTGTATGGCCACCTTAAAGGGAACCTGTCATGGGAAAAAAATTTTTTTCAAATCACATCAGTTAATAGTGCTGCTTCAGAAGAATTCTGCACTGAAATCCATTTCTCAAAAGAGCAAACAGATTTTTTTATATTTCATTTTGAAATCTGACATGGGGCTAGACATTTTGTCAATTTCACAGCTGCCCCTGGTCAAGTGACTTGTGCTCTGATAAACTTCAATCACTCTTTACAGCTGTACTGCAAGTTGGAGTGATATCACCCCCTCCCATTCCCCCACCCAGCAGCCTAACAACAGAACAATGGGAAGGTAACCAGATAACAGCTCCCAAACACAAGATAACAGCTGCCTGGTCGATCTAAGAACAGCACTCAATAGTAACCCATGTCCCACTGCATACTATTCATTCATTCATTCAGTTACATTGAAAAGGAAAAACAACAGCCTGCCAGAAAGCAGTTCCCTCCTAAAGTGCTGACACAAGTCACATGACCAGGGGCAGCTGGGAAATTGACAAAATGTCTAGCCCCACGTCAGATTTCAAAACTGAATATAAAAAAATCTGTTTGCTCTTTTGAGAAATGGATTTCAGTGCAGAAGTCCAGTGGAGCAGCACTATTAACTGATGTGTTTTCATGTTTTCCCATGACAGTATCCCTTTAAGAGATCATGGCAAAAGACACAATTTAGGGCCTGTATATTTATTAATCAACCTGGAGCTCTCACTGGTTTCTGGTTAGATGTCCATGGTGCAGACATTTTTAGGGTACAGGCAGAAGACTTTTGGAATCTGCCATTATCCTACTTGACTTTATTGCCTTTTTATTATAGATTTTAAGCCTTGCCAAACAAATAACACATCAATAAGGGATAGCATCGGCCTTGCCACAATCACTATTCCTCCCTGTTTCCAAGGGAGACCTGCCAGATCTTCTATAAACAACAAACAGACCCTAACCCACCGGCAAATTCACTTGTTCCATATAAAAGGCCTCCAATTTGTAGCAGCAGAATTCGAACTGATAAGATGTGAAGCCTGCCTGCTTCCTTAACTGGTGAACCCGTCCAACCTCCCGTCCATGAATGGGATGCCAATTTCAATTAAAAATTGGCTCTCACTTTACATCGGGAACATCCCATCAGATAAGGAGTCAGCGTCCGTTCGCTTCTGTCGGAAGGCCCGGTCCAACCAGGAACGCGCGGCGTGACCAACTTCGTCACCAATTCGAGCTGGAACGTTATCTACAGATTTGTGCAGCGCAAAGCTTAACCTGATAAGGGCAGAGATTTTGTGGCAGCAGCTCCCACAGACATTGGAGGCTTTATCAGCACTTAACCAGTTCATCAATCAAACCAGGGAGATTGTTTGTTTCTCTCAAGCATATACATATATAGAAAATCAAAATATATTCCAATCATGGTAACAGTTAATACTTTAATAAGAGGCCATAGATGGGAACATTAAGAAGTTAGAGACATTCTGCAGGCGCCTTCTCCCTTGTCATTGACAAGGAAGGTAATCCTATACACAGCCTGCTATTGTGAGATGAGAAACTGGCCTCTTCCACTGCCAGCGACCAGATGCACCTCTCTCTATCCTAATCTGTAAACGACTTAAAGGAGCCTTATCTTGCGGCTCTTCTGCTTCATTTCATGCTTGATTTACTTTAATTTGTCTGATAGGGCACACGGATTTGGAGACAGCCCATCTTTCTGCAGAAACTGTTCAGATTTTTTTTTTTCTTCCCTTTCGTATTGTTGTGTTCGAATTTTTTTTTTTTTTTTTTTTTTAAACTTCAACCCCCCCATCCCCAATCTGGTTAGAAGAAATCTCAGTCCAGTGCAGCAGCATGTTGCTCGAGTGTGTTTAGATTTAAGCTATCCCAGCAGAAAAGACTTGCTGAAGTGCTGTGATTGTGTGATGAACAACATTTACATCCCAGTTAACATTATGCTATAAATCATGGCAAGCCAAGCAGCCAGGCGCATGCACCCACAGAGATACCTTCAAAGAACTCTATATATATGTATATATAGCAAGTTGCCTCAACGGTGGCAAGAGTTTTTTTTATTTTTTTCTAGGTGGCTTTATAAATATGTAAATATATTTTATCTGATTGGGTTTTGAAGCGACAGGCATGAAGCAGAGCACCGGCACCCACTGGGGGGGATACTAGTTAGCATTCGGAGTGGGTGTAAGAAATAAAAATGTCTTGGTAGTCTGACAGCCAGGGTCAGGATGGAGTCACTTAGGTACTTTGGTGGTACGGCGGAGTCTCTTTAACTAGGAGCGGATCCTCATTTCCTATTACTTTTGTTGCACTTGGAACCCAACGACCTTTAGCTGCTCTGTCACAAAAAAAGAGGATCATTGCTAATTCCTTTTATCTCCACGTGATATCTTTATTAGGGGAAGTGGAATAAAATAGAGAAAGCAGTTCAGTGCTTGTGCCAAGACTTTTAAACACAGGGATGGCGGGGAAAGAAATGGAAAAACCTCTGTCAGTTTAAGGGGGCCTTTTTTGTGTGGTTTTTGCCCTGTTGCAGGCGTTATCTCCCCAAGTCCAGCCTTGGAAGGAAGACTTTTGTGAAAGTGCCTCTCAGGGGAGCCAAGATATATCAGGAGCTGTTAACTTTGCATTTTAATAACTTTGGCAAGCTTAATTGCTCCCGTGCGATTCATTTAAGTTCCTAATGATGCAACTTTTGATGGCTAACTATATCTTGCTAATTTGCACCAAGGGATGCTGCACACAAGGAGGGACAGAGGTATGGGGGGGGGGGGGAGCAGCCGTAAAAAAATGTTTTTTGAAATTACCATTAAGTTCTTATGAGCTGAAGAAAGAAAAATCAGAATTAGAAGGTTGAAAGTGATGTGTTCGACTGTTGTCTAACTATATCATCAACTTGTAAGGCAACATATGATTTATTTGTGGTGCATAAATATAAAAAAAAGTTGACATATACTGTACCTACAGTACATGAAATTTTATTTATTTGCCGTCCAACGTCTACCGTGTATTGGGTCAGTTATTTGTTGTATACTTGGGTGACGCTTCATTAATGTGAGAAAGTCAAAAGGAACATTTAAAAGGGGCATATATTGATATAACTGGAAGACCTTTGGCCTGTACATGATGCGAAAAGCATCACCTCTCTCAGCTGACCTCCATTCAAAGTTGTTGTTATTACTGACCAAGTTGAGATTGATATTTGGCCTGTTTGAAACACAAAGGCTGGTGCAAAATGGACAAAAAAGACTCCACTTACATGTGGATGCCAATATGTCTTTACCATGTCATGGTCTTTTGATGAACAGTACACAACTGCATCAGACACTTCAACCCCGGGAATTGCTAGCAGTTTTCAGTCCACCAGTTTCCAAGACACAACAATGAGATGATAGTAAACTCCCACTTCAACTCTACTTTCTTTGTCTTTATTCCTATTGGTTCTTCTGCGGCAGTTCTTAGGTCCTCCCTGACCCATTCTAAATAGGATCAAATTACCAGCATGATCCAACTTATAGCTTAGCCCCTTAGGGTTAGAAGTGGTGCAGCTGCTGCTCTTATTCTCTCCTCTCTATTAGCTTATCCAGCTGGAGGTGGCAGCTCATTTCTTGCTTGATATTATCTCAGACAGCAATTTTAAGATGGTGCAGTTTTTGCTCTGTGGGCCTTTTAGAGGTGAAGGTTTAAGTTAAGTGTTAGATCGAGGAATGAAATAGATCTAGCAAAAGGCAAAACACATGCATCCTCATTGATGTTGTCTTTCCAGGCCAATTCAATATACAGCCAACACAGGTCAAAGGTGGTAATGTAAAGAGACTGATGCTAAATTGAATAGATACACTTTAAGGCTAAGTCCAGACGGGGAGATTCGGGGGCGATCCGTCGCCGGGCGACTTTTCGCGGCGGCGCGATTTTCAAAAGCGCTCCAAATTGCCTGGCGAGGCAATTTGGAGCGCTTTTAAAAATCGCGCCGCCGCGGGTGAACGCGCGCCGGCGCTTTGAAGCAGCGCCAATGCCTACCTATTCGGCGAGATTCGGGGGCGATCCGTCGCGGCGAAAAGTCGCCCGGCGACGGATCGCCCCCGAATCTCCCCGTCTGGACTAGCCCTAAGACAAGTGAGTTAACCTGAATGTAAGTGACATTGGTGGGAAGAAGGGAATGAGATGTCTGACAATCAAGAAACTTATAAATAAAACATGGAACAAGGGGTGCAGGATGTATGAGCTCAGATGTGAGATATGGTAGCCAGCCAACAATTGTGGGGCATCTCTGCTGCAGTTAGTAATAACAGTGAAATATAAGGGCTGAAATGCAATTTTTCCTGGTTTGGTGGCTCTTCATCCAGAGGGGGCACAAGGTTATAACCCCTATCTTATTATTCATATCCATATGCATACGGCCTGCCAATGGCAGACATCTCTTAAGCTCCTCAGCATTTTACTCTTTTCCTGGGCTTTGGGCTGAATATTTTAGAGGGCCCTAAGAGAGTTGGAAAATGAACCCCAATGTCTTCACCGTATAGTTGTATTTCCACATGTGATTATAGTTGTATTCAATAAGTATTTCTTTGCCGCATATTCTCCGATTTGTGGGAAATGTCCTGCTGCTTACATCAGAACCAAAACCATTCTCAGCACCCTTAGAAATACGTAAAGATGCCTTAGTAGATCCTGCCTTGCAAAACATTATAGCAGCTGCCAGGATATTCTGTTCATATATATATATAGAAAAGTAAAACCAGGGGAGTAGTAGCAGATTAGATCAAGTTAGAGATCCGTGATAAAGTTCTTTGTATGGCTATTGTAAAGCATTCCCTGTAATATAAATATAGATATAGTTTCATGGGAGAATTTTCTGCCATAGATTTTGCTGCCTGTGACATTTACTTCCACCAACTGCTTTATTTGTAACTGTTTGTACATGCAGCTGGCTACCACTTAAACCAAATCCAGTGTTACCAGTAAATTCTTGATCTTACTGAGTTATCTGGGAGACTTCCAAAAAATACACGAGTGAATGGGTCGTGCCCATAGACTTATAGTATGTACTGTCATCTGGTTGTATTCTTCCCAAATTCAGATTCATTTTTATTATACGGCAAGAGGTTATATATTAATAATGCACCTCTTTGAACCCTGCAATAAATGTTTTTATTTCATTTAGAAAGTTCCATGAAACAAGAACAATGGGTGAGCTGAAAAAAAAAACCTGTTGATTGAATAAATGCCCCACTAAGCTCAATGTTTAACTTCCAGTTGAAAACAGACAGTTGTTTATCACCAGCGACTGAGAAGCAGCTAAGATCTGAAATTTCCGTCCTGCCGGTGATTTAGATACTAGCCGTCGGGAGAGCTTTTCGAGGAGATTAGCCACCCAAAGAAGAGGCTATTTGTCGCTGGGCAACTAATCTCCCCTGAGTCTTAGTGTGTGCCACCACCCTTAGGCACCAGGTTCTTGTCAAGTCGCGACAAGAACACCATGGTGGTGTGGGGGTGTCTGCAGCAGCCGTCTGGACTATCAGATGTTGCTCAGTCTCTCCAGAACCCACAACAAATAAACAACCAGTACCACCTAACAGCGGTGGCATGGAGCTCTGCAATGTTCACATCTTGTAACTGGTGATGCTTTTGTATAATGGATTACTCCCTTGACCATTAGATAATATGAGTTAATTTGATTTGCTTTATCAGAGTGATAATATGAATAATAAATGTATATGAGTAATTTAAAGGGGTGGTTCACCTTCAAATGAACTTTTAGTATATTGTAGAAGGGCCAATTCTAAGAAACTTTTCAATTGGTCTTCACTATTTATTTTTCATAGTTTTTTAATGATTTGCAATTTTCTTCTGTTTCTTTGCAGCTTTCAAATGGGGGTCACTGACACCATCTAAAAACAAATGCTCTGTAAGGCTATAAATGTATTGTTATTGCCACTTAATTGCCATTAATTAACATTCTATTCAGTCCCTCTCCTATTCATATTCCAGTCTGTAATTCAAATCAATGCAGGGTTGCTAGGGTAATTTGTACCCTAGAAACCAAATTGCTGACACTGCAAACTAGAGAGCTGCTGAATAAAAAGCTAAATAACTCAAAAACCACAAACAATAAAAAATTAAAACTAATTGCAAATTGTCTCAGAATATCACTCTCTACATTATACTAAAAGTTAACTCAAAGGTGAACAACCCCTTTAAGACTATGATTCAGCCCAATGGACCAGAGATGACTGGACATAACTAGGTATTGATTGGGCATATTATTGGCTTGGCCTAAAGTAGTAAGATTCTCCAGTCAGAAATGATAAAGGATACTTAGAGGTGCCACTTGGCTAATATGTCACCAACTTGCCAGATAACACACCAACTATGGAGTGACTGATCAGCCCAAAATTGCCCCATCGGTTCCCTTATACAATGATGTTTATCATCATGTTTAGCAACTGTGCTGCTACTACATACACATAATGCTGTTCTCATCATTACTTTGAGATCCCGTAGCTGTTATCATAATGGATTGCCCATGCCAGTGACAATTCAAATCAACTGGACTTGCTGTATTTTTTTCTTTTTCCATGAAGACCAGTGTCGGACTGGCCAACCGGAATACCAGAAAAACTCCAGGTGGGCCAAGGTGTCAGTGCGCCCTCATGCTGCTAAACTTTTGGCCTATTTCATGGCCATTCCCTATTTCTATGAGATCAAAGAGGCTAAATAGATGGAATAATTGATTATAGTATGTAAAGAAAACTAGGAGAATAGAGGTTGAGTGAGATGAAGAATATTAGTACTGAGAGTGGGCCCCTGGTCTAAGGTTTTTGGGTGGGCCCCTGGTGTCCCAGTCCGACACTGTTGAAGACGTTTTGCTAGTGATCCTACTGGCTTGTTCAATTCATAATTGAGAAAGCCAGTCAGATGACTAGCGAAATGTCTTCATGGAAAAAAAAAATACAGCAAGTCCAGTTGATTTGACTTGCTACTATAGATATACCATGAACTGGATGAATGAAAACCTTTATAAACATGCTAGTGACATGCACCACAATAAAGAAACAGCAGGTAAAGGAAGTTCACCAGGGTTCAAAATATGACATCAGAAGCCAAGGGTTTAAGGGAAAATGCATGAAAGATAAAACCTATATACTGATAGGGTATATTCATCTTTAACATACAGGTCAAGAGAAATTAAGGCTCCCCAACTGTTCTACTATAAATATTTACACATGAGTGTAAAACTAGCCATCTCTCAGCTCACATATTATATACTTTATGGCATGCTGTGGGTGACCTTGAAGAACTTATCTACTGGAGCCACAGGGTTCCAGAGATCTCTTACTCTAAATGGGTTGAAAATCTTTTTAGAATAGCATGTTTTGTATTCTTTCCACCCACTGTATGATATTATCTGTGATCAAAGAACCTTATACTGTTCATCTGCTTCCTCTGTACTTTGGAGCTCGCGGCGACCCGGAGTCCGTATAAATGGCCTTTCTGCCACCCATTGCGTGGTTGCCTGGAAACTTTGGCCACATGTGTGTCAACTGTCTTTCATGCTTGAAAAAAGAGCCTGAGCCTCACAGAGAGCTTTAGTCCGAGAGAAAAAAAGGTCCTTGTGTGTTTTAAAACAAGTGTCTCGCCCAGAGATAATGGCCAAGCTTTGGCTTATAAATGATGCATTTTGTTCACTTCTCCTTCATAATCTCACTGGAGGAGGGGAAAAGTTCATTGCTTCCTTATCAAAATGCTGTGACATTCTTCTTGGACCATATATATATATATATATATATATATATATATATATATATATATATATATATATATATTGCAAGTTCTTTTTTATCACATAAAAACACCCTTGTTTTCTAGTGTTGTTTAGTTGTTGCACACAGACTTTGATTTTATTCTTGTTGAAACTCAGTACAGGTATGGAATCCGTTATGAAGAAAGCTCAAATTATGTCTCCCATAGACTCCATTTTATTAAAAAAAATCAAAATTTTAAAAAATTATTTCGTTTTCCTCTGTAATAATAAAACAGTACCTTGTACTGGATCCCAACTAAGATATAATTAATCCTTATTGGAAGGAAAACAGTCCTATTGGGTTTATTTAATGCTTAAATTATTTTCTAGTTCTAGGCTTAAGGTAGATCCAAATTACAGAAAGATCCGTTGTCCAGAAAATCCCAGCCAAGCGTTCTGGATAAAATATCCCATACCTGTATTTAAAAATTTTAAAGAAAAAAAATAACTTATTATTACAGTTATTTGACATAAGTTTATTTCATTGGGATTATCTAAAAGAAGATACACAAACACTATCTGAGCTGCCAAAAAGTATTTATACAGACATACCTGATTCTATGATAGCTAATCATGATAGTCCCCCATTTAGGCTGCCAGGGACATTATCCCCCTCCCTCCCTTGTTCCGTATTCAAGTGATAGATGGTCTTCAAGACCCAGAATCCATCACTTCAACATGGAACAGGCTAAATAAGGATAAGTGTCAGGTAGGCTGGGCCTTTTTGACCTCCTAAATTTTCCGCTATATGTTATTGGAGTAAAAACGCAGACTGTGCCATTAGCTAGTTGAGATGCTATACTGTAAAGCAAGGTATGACAGTAGTCAATATTATTGCTCCATTCTAGCCAGCATCTATTACCCCCCCCCCCCAATGTATTAATTAGATAAAAAGGTCACAGAACATGTATTAAAGAACAACTAAAGTATTTCATGAGATATGATATCCAATGCATAGATCAAACTTAAATTAATAGCCATATAACTATCAATCAAAACTTGTGCCAAATCCTGCCAAGCTGGCCTGGTACCGGCCTCCTCCCCTGACCAAGTCCACTTCCTAGACCATCACATACAAAGCTTGTCAGCCATTATTCCCACAACTTTCCTTTAGCCTAAGAATAGAGTCCCAGACTCAGTCATTCCCACAATCTAACCAGACCAAAACACCCAGCAACAGGGAAGGCAGAACACTTCATTGGGCTGACCAAATCTAGAACAGTAAGCATTGATACCCTGTCAGGCCCTATAGCCTGTCCAACCAGATACCAAGAATTAGCCAACTAATTACCTACACAGTACTGTGGGCAGGTCTGAACTGGGAGTCAAAAAAGGGATTTCAGGTGCACATAGGCCCAAACAGCCCCCCACCAGCCCAATATATACTGACTGTCTATGGCAAATTACAGCAGCACCTCTGATATTTGTCAGAACCCACAGATCATCAGTAAAGGCCTGTGCTTTCAGGCAACATCCCATTTTATTTTGACGACTGCTTCATTTTAGATATTTTACTATAGATACAGTATACACCAACACCAGTGTGTCCAGGCTTCAGAAGATGTCTCCATTTTCACACAACATGCACTTTCCTTAACAAAACTAATTGGTTTCTATTCATGGCTGGTGTACTATTTATATTCTTTATGTAGAAACAACAACGAAAAAATATTTTAACGTGATGGCCTCACTGTAGTACTTCTGTCTAGAGAGATATCTCTTGAGTCAGGGGATTTGGAGGTCTGTTGTTCATGAATGAATCCCTTACCTTTAGTAGCAGTTAATTTTCTTTGATAATTAAAGGGCCTACCTTTATTCTAGAATGGCACTGCCCAACTTTTTCACTGTAATCTACAACCAATTGGGAGGATACAGTAAAGTGTCGCCCATTGTATGGCCACCTTAGCAAAGTTCGACTTTCTTCTACTTAGGCAGTGGACTGTTGGGTGCAGTATTTATCCTGACAAGGCAACAAACCAAACAGATGGGAGGACAAATGGTGTTTGCATGTATCAGAGGAGATCTTCACACAAAGCAATGTTTAGCAAGGGTGGCTGCACCTCTTAGCAGGAAAGAAGCAAACCCTCGAGTCCAGCAGCAGATGATGATCTTATCAGCAGAGCCCTCCTTAGACCTATCATCGGGCTGCATTTGGCAACTCTCTGGCATTTCTCTATCATGTTCATTTGTGCGTGGAAATCCCGGCGCAGAGAGTGACAGAAGAATAAAGATATTAGAAAGGGACAGAGGGAGCCAGATAAATAGGCAAGCGGCATACATATGAGATTAATCTTTCATAGTAAGCGGTAAATCGAAAAAATGTAAAATATGCGAGCCACATGTAAAAAAGTGAAAACCTTTCTTGTGAGGCATTGATTAAGTTGCACAAACATAAGGCTTTTCTTCCATCTGTGTTCCCTAATCAATAACTGTATTAACCACTTGAGCCCCATTAAGAAATTGAATTCAACCCTTTAACAAGTTCAGCTGTCCTCGGTTAAGATGTTGCTCCTATTTCTCAGGGACTGCAGCAAATCACCAGGGGATACATTATTAGCAGGACTCATTTGTTCTCCCTCTGGCTGGAGGACCCACTTGGCAATTTTATCACTAGCAGGCAGTTCATTGTCTTTTGCATGTTTGTGGTGATTTTGGCTATGTCAATAGACTTGGAGTTCTTTTACAACCCTCTTTGTACTTTCAGTATTCCATCTAGTGCATATCAGGGCACAGATTACAGTGTCATGAGGGAAACAAGTTATTATACGTATCATTTCCAGTATCGGTCCCACTCTACATCCAACTTAAATGAAAGCAATTTGCACATACCATTCTCTTGCATTGTTTACTCTCACTTTTATATTTGTGGGTATTTCTAGGCCTCAGCGCTTGTCTCCATGAGCCTTGCCGCCACCATTGTGCTTCATAGAAAACAGTCGTCTGCATATTCCTCTGCTTACCCATGACTGCCATAGATATTTCCTAGGTGGAGCTGAGAAGATAATGAGAAGAGTTATGTGTATCTCCGAGGTGGAGTTGAGAATATAATAAGAGTCATAGGTATCTCCTAGGTGGAGCTGAAGGCATAGTGCATAGAGTTGTAGGTAACTCCTAGGTGGCACTGAGACAATTATTAGAGGAGCCAACGTTTGGGCTCATTTATGATGGGAAGGGTAAGGTGTAATGTAGAAAACACTGATGCAACTTGACCCATTCTTTACACTTTACATATTTTCCCTAAGATTTGTCCTGTTTGCTTTATGACAGAGCATATTGGGTTGAGCCAGCTTCTTTATACAGCTTGAGCAACATTTGTTGAAAGCATATGTCCAGGAGGTGGGTAGGCTATAGACTAGTGACCACCAGGAGACAGAAGGTACAGAGGACCCCTGTATGTAGCACTTTAAGGGGTCTAAGGGGAGGTAATTGGCAGCCCTTATTGCTGCATCAGTTGATCCCCAGAACATTCCAAATGAGCCCAGTAGTCTTTCTGACTCCCAGATACTTAGGGGCAGATTTACTAAATTTGTGTGAAGGATTTGAAGTTCGATTGCATTTTTTGATCAGTGGATTTTGAAAATTCGATCGAATCAAATGATTCGAATAATTTGAATAAAAATCTATTCGTATATTCGACTATTCGACTGTTGAAGTACTTCCCCTTTAAATTTTTATCCGACTGCCTAGTTCACCAGTTTCAACCTACCGAATTGGACTTCAAAAAGTTTCATCGAATTAAAAAATATTGATTGAATGGTTAAAATTGTTCAAATCGATAAATTCGAACGATTTTATTGATCAATCAAATTTTTGTATCCGATCATTTGACCAATCGAAAAATCCTTTGAATTCTAATTTGAATTTGAAGGATTTTTATTCCCTAACTATTCCCATGGTCAAATTCGAGGGTTTTTTAACCCTCAAATTCGACCCTTAGTAAATCTGCCCCTCTTTAGAACTATATAGTTAATAGAAGCTGGAAGTTTTCAAACTTATTTCAGTTTCATTCTTTTCCTTTTGTTTTGGGCTGATAATGTCAAAATAAAGTCTATGACTATGACAATATATACTATATAAATGGTCGAGCTGTGCCTTTTATTTTAAATATATTAGTTTTTTTAGGGCAGTTTCACTGTATTTTTCAAGATTTATTGTGCCCCAAAGCTGTTAAAAGCCTGAATCTGAACTCCAGCTGAAACCTGTCGAGGACATGTAAAAGTCGTAGAGGTCCCTGGAACCATTTGAAGATGTTTTTTTCCGTTTCAGGGTTTTTGTCAGTGGTTTGCTCTCAAAAACATGATCAATTTGAGGTTTTTTAGCCTATAACTTGATAAATTCTAGGTATTTGAATTTTCCCCAGATTGCATTCAATTGAGTTGGGAGTTTATTCGAAGTAGAAAAAAACCTCACAAACTTGACCTTTGAAAAATAACCCCCAGAAGAGTATGGGTAGTCCTATGTTAAGCTAAAACCTTCTGATTCATTGCCGTTGCCTCACCTTGCATTTATCTTTTTCATTGTTTGAATACAATTATTCACTTACCTGCTGTAAACATCTTTCTCCGGTTGGTCGTCCCACATGGGGACATCATTAATGGAGCGCTGCACATCTGTCATTCGTTCCGACTGCATACGGCGAACATCACAATTATCCAAAGTATGTTTTCCTTTTCTCTAATCTTCACAATAAATGCTGTTGTCTGTAGGATAAGTTCACATATCGGATAAGGTCACAATTTCATTTAGTGACAACTTCCAACAAGCCGAACTTACAGGAGTGGATTTATTTAAGAGTCAGTAGGGATAAGATCACAGCTTGGCCAGGCTGATTTATCAGGCTTTGACCGGGAGTACTTGAGTAGAAAATGTCATATTTCAAGTTTATGTTGCAGACCATACTTTAGTGTGTTTTGTGTCTGAGACTTCAGCGCCGAGGTAGTAAAATTGAAAAAAGGCTTTCCAATAACTCAGACTAACTCTGCCAAATGAGAGTAATAATATATTTTCTTGAACTACTGTACATTGTTTCAAGAGCAATACAAGCAACACGAGCAGAATTCTTTATCTAATGTGCAGATGCAACATTTACTTTAGATAAAATACAGGGATTTTTTTTTTTTTTTGTTACTTAGTTTTTACAGAAACATGAGGGATCAAATTACATTAATCTGTCCGGCTGCCTTTGGGGCATTCACCAAATTTCCAATTTACTTGCATATATTCTTAGCACAGGGGATTTACAGTAAGGGCGCAGAGCTGCTCAGTATGGAGTTGCTGACACTAGAATTTTATATTTGCTGGTGCTGTTGCTAAGGATCATGTTCCCTAGAGAAACGCCAGGTAACCAGAATTCGTTCTTAGGTTCCAGTGCTGTTTAATCTGTTGAAGGGCTTTTGTCTTACTGTTGTCCTGTAATTTTAAACTAAACTGCAGGGGTGGATTGTAGAAGCCAATAGCTATCACAGCTCACAAGAGGCAGTGATTTTTTTGTGTGTGAGCTGTTTTGGAATAAATTTTATTACTATCAGTGTCTGGAGTCGTACTAATAGTCTGTCTTTCTCATTCATGGGTTTAAAGCAAGGTTAGATAGTACTCACCCTTTATACTAATGAAAATAGATAAATAGGAACAGCACAGACACACAAAAAAAAGTTTCTATTGGATCAAACACAAAAATACATAATAAGAGAATGCCCTATGGGTAATTTATTTAGACATTTTTTCCCCCCTGACCCATTATGGATCAAAATGCGAAGGTCATACTCTTATTACTGTATGTATTTTTATTTGATCCAATAAAACCTTTTTCTTTTATCTTTTGGTGCATTTCTCATTAATTTATTTTTATCATTCATTCATAATTATATTAGGACTATTGGGGATAAATATTTCCTTCTACTGTTCCCTATGATCATTTGGAAGTGAACTACCAACTTTCCTATCTACTGTATATATTTGTTGGATGCACAGATCAGTGTCTCTGATCAAATGACCAAGAAAGACATCAATTTTGTCCAGTCTTAACTGAAATGCTTTTTTATGTATCGTCAAATGATATAAACATATATTAATAGGCCAAAAGAATGAATGTTCTTCTGCCTTATGCATTCTGCCCAACAACTGCCAGATGGAAATCTGGGTCTGTATTGGTCAGCTAGATAACATTACCCTCAAACCATATGAAATGACACCTAATGAAAGAGAAGTTTCCTAGTTACACAACACAAAGCTCTCTTATCGTCTTTAGAACTTCTAAGTTCATTTCCCTGATGGAATTTCAGACAAAATGGCTGCATTATTGTATTTTTAAGCATTAGGACATGTGCTACAAAAATGAATTATGAAAACACTTAGATTTTTTTTGTGATCTTGAATGGGATGTGCGCAATCTATAAGGTCAACACATCCATTAGGGTGAAATGGTATCTTAACAGACGTGATTCTTTGTAGTGTAATGAGTTATTGCTTTGTAGCTTTAAAGCTATCATAAGTCTTTGATTAATCACTGGCTCTAAAGTATGCAACATCAACATTAGAAGATAAGCAGTCTGCAATACTAACAGTGCTATCTTTGACCACTAATTAATTAGCAGATCTTTCTCATATGTTTTGTGCAAACATTTTCCACTTTGCAAATGGAAGAACTTTCTCACTTTTCAAAAGGGCACTCTGAGAAAAAAAAGAATTGCTAAAGGTATCAGAATTACATTATACATTTCTAACTATAAATATCTTTTTTATAATAAAAGAATTTGTTGCTAAAGAGAAGATGACTGTGAGGACACTGGAAAGCCAAGAAATATTATTAACAAAACAAAAGAAATGTTGTATAGAGTAAAATTATGAGCATGAGGTTTATTTAGACAAAGTTCCCACAAATGGATGATGATGTATTAGGAAGTCTTGGCCTAGTTACTTAAAACTTGACCTAGTTACTTACTGCCTCAAAAGGAAACTATGGGCAACTTTGGAAAACATAGAGATCCGAGTGCTTTTCGGGAAGAAGAAGAGGCGATTTGTTGCTGGGCGACTAAATCTCCCGTGTGTCTCTAGCCAAAGGAGTTTTAAAGCTATTAGTATAGATATATAAGTGTAGATGGGGTGGCAAAATTTGGTGGAGAGCCACAGGGATAACACTTCCACTGTTGGAAGTGGTCGCTAAACAGTTTGTGGGTTCACAATAGCTATATTAAATTTGCGCCGGGCAAAATTTGAGCCCAGTAGTCTTTCTGACTCCCAGATACTTAGGGGCAGATTTACTAAATTTGTGTGAAGGATTTGAAGTTCGATCGCATTTTTTGACCAGTGAATTTTGAAAATTCGATTGAATCGAATGATTGGAATAATTTGTATAAAAATTATATTATTAGTAGAGTCTAAGATTGTAGTCTCATGAAGGCCACAGTGCATAATATGGAATATATGAAAAGCCCCTATAATTGCCCAGTAGCTTTATCACATTGTGAAAGTTTCTTACATTTTGCAATGGTATTTTCCAAAGAAAATGTATAAATATATAATTGAGGATCTTTCTGATAACAATACATTCTTGAGAAACCAGTGTCTTTTGTGGGCTATATTCAGCCTAATTAAACATGCCATTCTGATCCCTTCATACAGAGTCAGCAACTTATTGGGTCATGTTTGGACAACCTATCGGGCAGGTTTGAAAATTCTGTTGAGTTATCACTGCATCAGCGTGTTGCTACTGGTTGCCGTAGGCCTACATTATGATGCAATCATTGGCCCAGGGTCCGAACTATCATAACATCCCAATTTGACCTATCCTGTTGGTGGTGTTAAATTGTGTTAAAATCTGCTCTTTTAGAGACCTTGCCAAACTAGCTAATCGTGAAGTGCATAACTTGCTTTATTTAGTCTCCTGGAGTCAAAATCCACTCCAGATGGTTATCCAGCACACCTTACCCTGAAATTTGTCTCCTAGTGCAGATAGGGGTCATTCCCACCAGCAATTTGGTTGCCATGATTTTAGTCAATGTACTTTGTATAACTGCAAACGTAGTTGGCATTTGTGGGATCAGTCATCATTGGGGTTGTGGATCATCTTGAGAAAATTTTGCAACAACCAGCAGCCAAAATAAAAACTGAATAATTGTTTCCTCTGTGAAACCACTAGAAAAGATTTCACAACTTTCCAGTAGTGATGGACAAATTTATTCGCCAGGGGCGAATTTGTGGAGCGGCAGCGATTAATGTGCTCCTATTGACTTTAATGGGTGCCGGCATCAACAAAATCGCTGCATTGCGATGTTTTCCCCCAGTTTCGCGAATTTCACGCGAAGTTTGTGGCGAAGTGGGAACAAATTCGCCCATCATTACTTTCCAGTGAAAGTCTTTCAACCCATTTTTGAACCTCATGAATAAAACAATCATGAATGCATCTCTTGGTAGGGAATTTCTAAACCTAACAGCAGCTAAATAAGAGACCCTTCCTATGCTGATGGTAAAATCAGTGGTAGATTTCCATTATGTCTATCTGGATGACTGCCCAGGACTCATATTTGGAAGGGGGCATAGAGTTGACAAAAGGGCCTGGAGCTTGGGTCATGGGTAAAAAAAGGCAAGTTATAGGTAAATTTGCTCTTGGGAGAAATCATCTTTCTTCCCTACATCTTATTAGGTATCATCTTGTTTCCAGACCATGATACTGTGTTACTTGGATTCTAAATGACTTTATAGTACATTATCAATCTCAAAAGATGTCTAGATAATGGTAAAATTGGTTTATATGCATTCCTATGGTGCTACTGCTAGGTTGAGTCACCAATACCAATATGAATAAATGCAGAAAAAGAAAGATCAAAAAAACATTAATACTTATCTAAATGCATCCAAACAAACTTGTTTTTGAGCAAAGCACCTGCATCGTCAATGAGTTATATGTTTTAAATTGACTTTGGTATTTGTTTATCGGCAGACGATCTACTCGAAAGTTTGTAGTTCTTAATCCCATTTAAAGAGAGGCCGCTTGTAAATCCACAGGTAGAGATAAGGCGTCACTGTTTGACGGAGTCTGAACTCTTTTCAAATGAAAAATGTCAGCGACAGAAAGGAAAACTGAATTATATTTTATAAAGGTTTTCTGAGATTTCCCCGATTCCTGCGCTATCAGATAAATCTGTCATGTCCTCAGACCTTGTTACTTTTTTTCCCCCAGATGTAAAAAAAAAAATAAAAAATCATTTTTGGTTTTATAGTTACTGAGGAAGAAATATATTTGTTTTTTTTGTGTATAGTAAATAGCATGAGGAACATTGAGATTATCTTCCCGAGTTTCCTCCATTTATTATTTACTGCTTACATTTATTTCACTGGCAAGAACCGGCAGCCATAAAGAGCCTGAATTCATGGGCCGGTATCCCTGTAACAACCCTGCAGGAATAAGCCTCCTTTACATTCATACAATCTGATCAATATCTGATGATATGTTGCTGGGAAAGAATTAAAAACAGATTTCTACTTCAAGTATGGGATCAGTTATCCGGAAACATGCTATCCAGGAAGCTCCAAATTACAGAGCCATCTCCCATAGACTCCATTTTTTTCCAGATAATCCAAATTTAAAATGATTTACTTTTTCTTTGTAATAATAAAACAGTACATAATATTTGATCCAAACTAAGATATTATGTATCCTTATTGGAAGCAAAACCAGCCTATTGGGTTTATTTAATGTTTACATGATTTTCTATTAGACTTAAGGTAAGATCCAAATTACGGAAAGATCCAGAAAACCCAAGGTCCAGAGCATTCTGGATAACAGGTAACATAGCTGTACAGTTCAAAATTCAAATTCATTTGCAAAAAGAATGTAAAAAAAACATGGGGAATTGTGTCAGAAATTGCTTACTGCATGCTGCACTTGCATAAGTGAATGACCCTTATAATGACACAAAAATAAAAACAGAGGGGTTATAATAAGTGAGCAGCATGACGATGCATTGTAGCCTTGTAGTGCTGATATCTCAGGTTCGATTCCAGCCAGGGCGCAATCTGCAAGGAGCTTTGTTCTTCCCATTTCTTCATGAAGGCATACATGCTGGTTAATTGGCTTCTGATAAAACTGGCCATTGTCAATGTGATAGGGACCATAGATTGTAAGCTCCAGTAGGATCAGGAGTGATGTATAATATCTGTAAAGTGCTGCCATATCTATAGCTACCCTATATGAATAAAAATAATCAAGTGGTTGTAGGATATGTTTCCACAGGAGATGGGATGTCTAGACACCTGCCTTATATACCTCATATATATGTTCTTTAGGGGGCATCTAGGAGAGTGGTAGCTGTAGACTTGCTAGCTCTCCCATACTGTAAATAGGGTGGCCAATCCAATATATTATCAAAATAATATACACTGCTCTGATTAGACTGTATCTCAGTACTGATCATGTAACTTACTTGAGAGCAGGCAAATCAAGGTACTCAAAAATAGCAGAAATGCGCAGAATAAACTAATGACTTTGGGGAGATTTCAGAAATAATTCAATTATGCATTCATGCAGATGTAAAGTATTCTAAGCTGTGGATAAAAATTGTAGGCAACACATGAGATAGTTGAAGGTAAAAAATGGAAATTTCAGCTTAAAATGGGGTTAATACTTAACAGTGAATTGCAAACGAACATATTTTGCATAATGAAGCAGGTAGTTATAGTCTGAGTTGATTTGCAATCCATCTTTGTTTCAATATTCGCTGGTTATGGGTTTGTCTTTTCAGAACTTTAGAGTCATTCATGTGGCATTTAAAGACCTACTCTCAGAAGAGATAGCAGGAATAATCCTTCCTTATCTTTATTTATCAGTCTTTCTGTATCGGCATCAATGGCAGATATTATTTCACTTGTGCTGTTTTGATAATTTATGACCATCCCTAAGCTTAGCTTCCCAACAGAAGCCCAGATCACACTGAGCATGTGCACAGTCTTAGTCTTTCAAATATGTTTAACAGTTACAAGATGATGACCCCCTGTGGCCAACTTTGAAAGCATAAATCATTTGTTTTATCAGACTTGTGGTACAGTAAGTTCATGTTTATGTTTACAACGTTTCTAGTATTATTCTATTTTAGACTTTACTTCCCCTTTAAAGGGCACCTATTGGCAAAAAATTGTATCCCCAACCAAAGGTGCGGGCTGATAGAGTCCACATTCAGATTGGGGATAACATTAGTTTTTTTTTTTTTAAATGCCCCCCTGCCAGCGCCAGGAGGGAGCTCCTGGTGCGAGCTGCCATGTCAGCTCAAATGCATGTGCATAATGAAAAGTGGCTCCAAAATCGCTGCAGCTTTTCATTATGCGCATGCACGTGATGTCACAATTTCATTGTGCGCATGCGCTTGAGCTGACATGGCGGCTCACTCTGGAAGCTCCCTCCTGGTGCAAGTAGGCTATCGCTGGCGGGGGGCATTTAAAAAAAAAAAAGAAACTACTGTTATCCCCAACCGGAATGCGGGCTCTATCAGACCTCACCTTTGGTTGGGGATATAAAATTTTTGCCAATAGGTGCCCTTTAAGATGGGACATTCCAAATCATAAAATAGTAGATTAACCAGTCCCAGCCTTTAAACATTACAGTGTATTGTGGCGTTTCTCGTGAGTATGTCGTGTAACTGGTGGAGACGCAAATAACAATTTATAGAATAACAGTGATTGTTCTTCTCAATGTCCTTCACTTTGATCGATACCACAATCGTTCACATCCCTCATTCCCCTTATGCTTATAGGTCTTGCGTCGCGAGCCCTCCGCGTGCACGTGTAACTAAAATTGCTATTTTGTACCTATGTATCTCTTATCTGTCACTTTATTGCGTTCCGGTATTTTGAGTGACTGAGAAATTTCGTTTGGCTGTCTGTTCCCTCGGCATCAAGTAAAATGACACAGTGACTTTGTGTGATCACGCTGTGACCTTGCGAGATGGAGATCAGAGAGCTTGCTGCATTAGCTCTGTGTATTTGACTTTAGAATGCTGAGACAGTGCAGAGATTTGAATCTCAACTCTACAGGATTTGGAAGTTGCACTTAAAAATAAACTGTCTGCCTTTTCTACAGACAACAGCGGCTTTTTCATGCCGGGCAAGACTGTATCCCAACTAAGGACCTGTGCCAAAAATAATTTACTGAACTTCTAATTGTGAGCAAAAACCACTAGGAATGAATGAATATATAAATATATATATAGGTTCCGTTATCCGGAAACCCGTTATCCAGAAAGCTCATAATTATGGAATGGTCATCCCCCATAGACTCCATTATAATGAAATAATCCACAATTTTTCTCTGTAATAATAAAACAGTACATACTACTTGATATCATTAATCCTTATTGGAGATAAAATATTTGCATTAGGTGTTCTGAACTTGTGACACTACAGCTGTCGGAAGATTCAGACATTTCTGACCTGAACAGGGGCCCTTTGAAACTGGGGATCCATATAAAGACTCTCTCTATCCTGTTTCCTTTTATGAATAGTGCTTCAGGGATGCTAATACGGGTATGGGATATTTTATTTGGATAGCTGTCATCCAGAAAGCTCTGAATTACTGGAAGGCCATCTCTAGGGTTGGAATCTGGCCAGGTGACATTAGAGGTGGGGCTGATGACGTGAAGGGGTGGGCCAGTGAGGCAAAGGGATGGGCCTTTGACATGAAGGGGCGGGCTTGTAACGTGGCCTGTGATTGGCCAAAACGCCCAGGAGGCAGGGAACAGGCTTGCCCGTTTTTCAGACATCTGAAAAATGGGCAGTTATTTGTAAACAGGACAGCAGGTGTAAAAACCTATCTATCTGATTCAAAACCAGACAGGTGGCAACCCTAGCCATCTCCCATAACTCCATTTTATCAATTATATAATAATAATAATAATAATAATAATAAATAATTCAAAATATAATAAATCCTTATTGAAGGTAAAGCAAGTCTATCAGGTTAATTTAATTTGTACATCTTTTTTTAGTAGTTTTGAGCTATGAAGATCTAAATAACTTGGAAAACCCCAGGCCCAGACCTTTGTGGACAACAGGTCCCGTAACCTGTACTTATTTGCTCACCTATTTGCTATTGACATATTGATCAATTCACAGGTACCAACAAACCTCAGGCCGGCCTTGCTTCCATGACAGTTTTTGGCTGTGACATCTCTCGATTCCCCATTAATCAGTCATTTTAAAAGTGCTGTCACATTTATCTTTGACGGATCTATAATAAATGACTTTGCCTTACACACGCTGTCTTCATCCTTCTTCAAGTCTAGCCTTTGTTACTCCCGTGTCTAACTATGCCATCTTAGATGGAGCTGCCAGGTTTATTAACCTAGATTTCTGCTGTGTGGGCAAAATTATCTTTTGTCCATAAGCTTTTTTGCCTTAAAGAGGTTTTTTTCCCCTTAATTCATAGCCCGCTTTGGCAGCCCACTATCAAAGCAGGCTTCCAGCCAACAATCACTACACACAAGTGTAGTAATTAAAAAAATAAGTTAAAAAAAAGTCGTACAAAACTAGAATCCACAATTTGACCTTATTTATCGTTGAAAAAACTCGATATAATCGGTTTGAAAAAAAATGGGTTTTTGCTTTGGCCCAAATCATAGGGTTATACAGCAATTCGGTAGGTTTAATCTGGTGAACTAGGGATTAATTTTTTTTTTTAAAGGGCAAGTACTTCAGCCACCAAATGGTTGAATGATCAAATAGATTTTTATTCGATCAATTCGAATCATTCAATTTGATCGAATTTTTTAAATTCGATGGTTGAAGTGGCCACAAAAAATATTTGAAAATTCGAAATTCTTATCTTTTTGAAAATTCTATCAAATTTCGAATCATTCACACAAATTTAGTAAATCTGCCCCTTAATGGGGGTTTTCACCCTTAAGTAAACTTTTAGCATGTCATAGAATGACCAATTCTAAGCAGTCTTCATTTTTTATTTTTTATAGTTTTTTTTTTTTTAATTCTTTCCAGCTTTTAAATGACACCGTCTAAAAACAAATGCTTTGTAAGGCTACACATTTATTGTTATTGCTAATTTTTATTAATCATCTTTGTAATCAGACCTCTCCTATTCATATTCCAGTCCCTTTTTCAGATCAACGCATGGTCGCTAGGGTAATTTGTACCCTAACAACCAGATGGCTGAAATTGCAAAATAGAGAATTGTTGAGTAAAAAACTAAATAACTCAAAAACCACAAATATTATGAAATGAAAACCAACTGCAAAATGTCTCAGAATATCACTCTCTACATCATACTAAAAGTTAACTCAAAGGTGAACACCCCCTTTAAGAAAAAAGAATAACATCACTTAAAAAAAAAAGTTTAAGAAGTTGAGCTCCTGTGGTGTAATGAGAACACTATTTCTATGTAGACTTAGCTGGCTGTTGTCGTTGATAGAGTTAGAATGGAAACTCAAATGAGGGGTCTATGAATTATTGAATGTAACAGGTAGAAAGATTTGTAAATCTAAAAAGGTTTTTCTCAAATCTTTAATAGATCTGCACCATAGTTCTTGCAAATGACCTTGCAATGTATGTATCTGTCCCAGAATAAAGAATGGAGGCATAGAAAAACATAAAGAGATTACTGGGCTGTGATAAAATCTCACATAGGGTTGTCACCTGGCCAGTTTTGACCTGAACAGCCTGATCCGGCCGGGACAAAACTGGGCAGGATTTCCCACCTTCATAACATCATGGCCACGCCCTGCTGTGTCACTGCCCCGCCCCATTATGCCCCCCCCCACTGTGTCAATGCCCCTCCTCCCACCAGAGTTCATCAGGGGAGGGGAAGTGACAACCCTAGTCTATCATATTAGAGCTGCTTTCTAGGCAGGTCCTACATTTTTACCTACCAATGTATGTGTGATTATAATTCAGTGTATTTGTGATTTTATATTATGAATAGCAATTAAATTAACAGCCTATTTGGAAAACACCATCTGGCATACAGTTTTCTCACTCATGTTATGCTGCATGAAGGGTGTTTATCATGTCTATCGCAACAGTCATTATCTTGGGTTTCCATCTGCTTTGTGAGTGAATACTGGGATCTGTAGTCTGACTGGCAAAAATAACATAAAGCCCTGAGATCGCTCAATATCTTGCCTGCTTGAAACACTGGGTAACGCTGGCATTGTAAAGTGGGGAAGATTTATAATGAGGGTTTTGCACATTACTCCATTATAAAGGGATGACATAAAGAGTGACATCATATATAACAAAAAAATGTTTCAGTTTAGGTATAGGATCCATTATCCAGTAAAGCTCCGAATTATGGAAGGCCATCCCCCATAGACTTTTTTCCTTTTTCTTTGTAATAATAAAACATTAGCTTGTACTTGATCCCAAATAAATCTAATTAATCCTAATTGGGGACAAAACAATCCTACTGGGTTTATTTAATGCTTAAGTCATTTTTAGGTATGGTGATCCAAACTGCAGAAAGATCCCTCATCCAGAAAACCCCAGGTCCAAAGCATTTTGGATAACAGGTCCCGGTACCTGTATGTAGTAAATGATTTCAGAAATAATATCACATATGTAGTATGTAAGTCTGGAAGGTCTAGATCTGTGTGGACTTTATGGACTCAAGTCAAGGAAAGAATTTCTGTGATACAGGGATTGGACCTGTTATCCAGAATTCTCTGGACCTGGTGTTTTCCGGATAATGGATCTTTCTATAATTTGGATCATCATACCTTACGTCCACTAAAATTTCATGTAAATATTATATAAACCCAATAGGCTGGGTTTGCTTCCAATAAGGATTAATTATATCTTAGTTGGGATCAAGTACAAGCTACTGTTTTATTGTTACAGGGAAAAAGGAAATCATTTGGGTAATTTGGATAAAATGGAGTCTATCTGATGATCTGATGGTCTTTCTGTAATTCTGAGGTTTCTGGATAAAGGGTTTTTCGGATAACAGATCCCATACCCATATTCTCCACTTAGGGATTTGGTCAACTTGGCATTTTCTCTGGCAACAAACGTCTTCCAATGACACTATAATCCTGATTTTTGAATAGTTATTTTTAAAGCAATTGTACTTTATTTTTCATCTTCAACCGTAGCCAGGGAGAAATGATATGATTCCAGGCTTTAAGATGACTTTTAAGGATAAATAAACCTAACAGTAAATTGTAATTATTCTTTGATCATTGTCTCATACCGAAAAGTGTGTCTTGCTCTCCTACAAGAGTCTGGATAGAAAGATATAGCTGAAGAGAGAAGCACTTACAGCCTGTCCTTTATTGGATTCTGTCACTACAAAGGAATGTGCAGCTACATGATGATTGTTTCCTGAGCTGACATGAGCGGATAATCACCAGGATAATTAGACAAGAAATGCCCCAAAATATAAACTGACCCCCAAATCTATAAACTGCAGAAAAAAAATCACACGTGTAAGTTTGGACGTTTCGCTGATCCGATCACATTTGCTTACTTGTCCCGAAGTGCGACCAGACGACAACAGAGATAAAAGTGAGACGGCGATTATATCAGTCCTCCGAAATTTTATTATGTGCCTGAATGTCATCTGTTATTTCTTAAAGACACATTTTCACGAAATACATGTGTTTTAAATGTACAGTAAGGCTCTTGGCCTAGAGGTGTAGTTTTACGCTGGTGAAGGGGCATCCAGACATGAATATAAAAATTATAAACAGAAAAAAATACCAAACGATCTAGAAAAAAAAAATACATATATCTCTAAGACAGGGGTGTCCAATGTTTTGGCTTCCCTGGGCCACATTTGAAGAAGAAACATTTTTTAGGGCCACACATGAAATACATAAAACTTTTGATTTATAAAAATAAAGGAAATATACAGAAATGAACTACAATACCAACTGGTGACCCAGATTGAGCTATATACACTGGAATAAGGGACAAATATAGAACTACCTTCTCCGGATTGATTACTAATTGGGCAGTTCCCATCCTCCCTATTTCACCACATTGTAACAACCTGGCATAGTAAGCCTATTCCTATAAAAACATGTAAAATATGTACCTGTGCCAGCCATAAAAATTGCCTCAAATTTGTAACTGTGCCAGCTAGGGTTGCCACCTTTTCTTGAAAAAAATACCGGCCTTCCTATATATTTTTCTTTTTTTCCTATTAATAACATTGGTACTGGTAAAATACCGGACAGGCTTGTAAAATACGGGCCATGTGGCAACCCTAGTGCCAGCCATAAAAATTACCCCAAATCTGTAACTGTGCAAGCCATACAGTATTGCCCCACAATATGTACCTGTGACAGTCATAAAAATTGGCTCCAATTCTGTAACTGGGCCAGCCATAAAAATTGCCCCAAATCTGTAAATGTGCCATCCATAAAAATTGCCCCAAATCTGCAAATGTGCCATCCATAAAAATTGCCCAAAAATTTTAAAAATGTGCCAGCCATAAAAATTGCCCCAAATCTGTAGCTGTGCCAGCCATAAGAATTGCCCCAAATCTGTAAATGTGCCATCCATAAAAATTGCCCAAAAATAAAAAAAATGTGCCAGCCATAAAAATTGCCCCAAATCTGTAGCTGTGCCAGCCATAAGAATTGCCCCAAATCTGTTACTGTGCCAGCCATACAAATTGCCCCAAATCTTTAAATGTGCAAACCATAAGAATTGCCCCTAGATCTGTACCAGAGGAAACATAAAAAATGCCCCCAAATCAGTACCCGTGCAAGCAGGAACTAGGAAGCATTAGTATAAGGCCAGCAGTCCTCCGTTTTTTTGCAGCACCAGTTCTCTTCATTGCGTGCCACACAAATGTGCCAGTCCAACTCTCCTCCTCTCCACAGAATGTGACGCAGTGTTGGACTGGCCCACAGGGATACCAGGAAAACTCCCGGTGGGCCCAGGTGTCAGTGGGCCTCTTGCTTCTAACAACTTGGCCTATTTCCTGTTCATTCCCTATTTCTTTATGTGCAAAAAGAGGCTTAATAATGGAAGAATATAGTAGATCTAAAAGAATAGGAGAATAAAGAGGTTAAGTGAGGGGAAGAGGTTTTCTGGTGGGCCCCTGGTCTAAGGTTTTTTGGTGGGCTCCTGGCATCCCAGTCTGACACTGACATGACAGTGGTGATGTCAACGTCTGGATGCGCCAACGCTACATGACGTTGGGTGTGATGTTTTCTTTTATTCCCGGAAGTGCAACCAGATGTTTCAATCTGTTCCCTTTTCGATCTCCATCCTGGGGCACATGTGACCCGCGGGCCGTGGGTTGGACACCCCTGCTCTAATACCTCTAGAAATTCAAGTATTCCAGACAATTACTAGTGAAAAAATATCTAAAAAGTCAGAATGGTCAATTAGCACAGCTCCCATTGATCTCTTTAGGACCTCGACTGTTTTTACTTGGCACCATTTGTTTTACAGTTTTTTAATAAATCTTGAATTTTTTTGCATTTTAGTGAAACATTAAAACAACAGAAAAAATACAACCACCATTTAAACAGTAAAGTGTCATTGGGATCTATACAGCAGAGGTCACCAGTAAACAGGAAAAAAAATGGACTTACATAATAAATCAAAATTTTAGACCTATAAATGCATTTCATTGCCAGCGTAACAATAGGAATGGAATTTCTTCTGTAGTTTTTTGCTGTTTATTTGCATGATGTATATCTAAATGATGGTGTAAAGTAAATGTGGATATTAATTACAGATAATATTATAGTCAATGAGTGAATAAAGTAGCCCCTGGCAAGCTTGCATGCCTTGCCTTTCTGTAGACCAGTGCAGAGGAGGGCTTGTCCAACAAACAGAGGGAAGGATGCGGCAGTTTCATGCCCATGTTCATTCTGTGTCCCTGCAGGAGAGCTGGAGTTGCACCAGAAGGACGGGGAGCGCAAGATCCACAGTCGGCAGCAGCTTCCACTTGGAACAACTTGGGGGCCTTTCACTGGCAAGATGGATCTAAATAATGAGAGCAGCCCTTTGGTATGTGATTGTCCAACCATGTTATATTCTTCCATAAATATAACAGCAGCACAGGCACCGCCCTCATCTTTATATCTAATGAGCCTAAAGTATATGGACAAAATAGACTTATATTTAAAGGAGAACTAAACCCTAAAAATGAATGTGGTTAAAAAAGGCCATATTTTATATAATGAACTTATTGCACCAGTCTAAAGTTTGAGCTTGTCAATAGCAGCAATAATCCAGGACTTCAAACTTGTCACAGGGGGTCACCATCTTGGAAAGTGTCTGTGACACTCACATGCTCAGTGGGCTCTGAGCAGCTGTTGAGAAGCTAAGCTTAGGGGTCCTCACTAATTATCCAGCAGGAAATGAGGTTGGTCTGTAATATAAGATGATGGTACAGAGCTGATTATTAAATACTGATGGTAATTGCACTGGTTTCTGTGCTGCCATATAGTAATTATCTCTATTAATGACTAATCAGCCTTATATTGTGACTATATTTCTATGACACTATGGGGCAAATTTACTATTATTCCCCATAATTAGCTCGACCAAATTCGATATTCGATTAGCATTTGATCGTCGAATGCTAAACAAATAGTTTTAGGCTTACTTTTATTCGATATTCGATCATTCGACGATCGAATACAAATTTATTCAATCAGTCGAATAATTTATTCGATCAATCGAATAAATCATTTGATCGAAGACTTTGATTGTTTGAATCCTATTCGATCAGGACTTAGCCTCAGAAGCCTATTAGAGTGCTCCCATAGGCTTCTATTGCAATTCGGTAGGTCCAATCTGGCAAAGTAGGCAATCAAATAAACTTAAAAATTTAAATCCTTCGCTGATCGAATGATCGAATACATTCGAATCTATTCGAATGTATTCGATCATTCAACCATTCGCTATTCGATGATTGAATATGCCAAAATTTTCATATTCTACCAAACGAATAAATCCTACGTTCGAAATTCGATCGAATTCGATCGAACTTCAATCTATTCACGTGAATTTAGTACATTGGCCCCAATGTGTACTGTATATTGTGAGTGGGTCCCTAAGCTCAGTAAGTGATATCAGCACAGAGCATGTGAATCAGTGAATCAGAATCAGAAAAGAAGATGGGGAGCTACTGGGGCATCTACTGGGGAGACACAGATCTTTACTGCTAAAGGGCTGTGGTTGCCTTGGGCTGGTGCACAAGCACAAAACATACTGTACAACATTTATACACACTTCTTTATTCAAGCTTTAGTTCTCCTAAAATAATAGACTGCCTTCACTACAAGCCTAAGTATGGGTTCTCTTATATTTTATAAAATTATAAAATTATGTATATTGTATAAACTTATATATAAGTATTACATATGGGAAAAAGACACAAACAAGATTCTGAGATCATGCAAGGCTTGCCTTAAAGGGAAACTGTCATGGGAAAACATGTTTTTTTTTTTTAACGCATCAGTTAATAGTGCTGCTCCAGCAGAATTCTGCTCTGAAATCCATTTCTCAAAAGAGCAAACAGATTTTTTTATATTTAGTTTTGAAATCTGACATGGGGCTAGCCATTTTGACAATTTCCCAGCTGCCCCTGGTCATGTGACTTGTGCCAGCACTTTAGGAGGGAACTGCTTTCTGGCAGGCTGTTGTTTTTCCTTCTCAATGTAACTGAATAGTACGCAGTGGGACATGGGTTTAATATTGAGTGCTGTTGTTAGATCTACCAGTCAGCTGTTATCTTGTGTTAGGGAGCTGTTATCTGGTTACCTTCCCATTGTTCTTTTGTTAGGCTGGGGGAAAGGGAGGGGGTAATATCACTCCAACTTGCAGTACAGCAGTAAAGAGTGATTGAAGTTTATCAAAGTACAAGTCACATGACTTGGGGCAGCTGGGAAATTGACAAAATGACTAGCCCCATGTCAGATTTAAAAATTAAATATAAAAAAATCTGTTTGCTCTTTTGAGAAATTGATTTCAATGCAGAATTCTTCTGGAACAGCACTATTAACTGATGCATTTTGAAAAAAAATTAATTTTCCCATGACAGGATCCTTTTAATAACAATGTCCACAAAATGGCTCCTGCCTGCTTGCTATAATTATGAATTCCCAGACTAAAAAAAACAAGATTAAAATAATTTATATAGTGTAATTAATGTTCATTTTGCTTGTCTAATGTGATAAAACAGGATTTTGATTTTTTTTTTTTGGGGTGACGGGTCTACTTTAATGGCATAATATATTAATTAGTAGGGTTCAGTGAAGCATGAAGGAGTGGGAGCTGATGGAGGAGGAATCAGATGAAATTACTCTTTAGTATAGTCCAATAAACTGACACCCAAAAGCTGGCTAAACTTTCTGAGCATTACTGTATAGCAATGGTCATGTATGACCACATGTTCATTTGGCCTTCAGACTGATCAGTCAATTATGGAGCAGGTTGTTCTGTGTATGGTTACCTTAAAGGAGAAGCAAACCCATACTTTAAAAAACCCTCCCCCCAACCCCCCCTGCAGACCCCCTCCCCCCAGGCTACTTGCTACTCTGGGCAAATGCCCCTAACTTTTTACTGACCCCTCGCAGCAGATTCAGGCGTCGGAGTTCACAGCAGCCATCTTCTTCGGTAATCTTTGTGTCTTTTCGGTGATTCCTTTGAGTTTTGAAGTATGCGCAGTTCCAGGACTGGAAATGGGCTCCAACTGCGCATTAGCTGAAACTCCATCAATACACGAAGATTACAGTAGTAGAAGATGGCTGCCATGAATTCCAATGCACTTAGGTGTAAGTAAAAAAATTAATGCATTTGCCCAGGGTACCAGGTAGGCTGGGGGGGAGGATGGAGGAGGGAATATTTAGGTTAGAGGAGTAGGGGAATTTAATAAAAGGGGTTGAATTCTCCTTTAAGTGGCCAAATGATCAGCCATTAGAGATTTATTCAGCAGAATAACAATTCACCGATGTAAATATCCACATAACAGATACATTAAAAAGCTTTTCTGAGGTCTCCAGAGTGCCCACCATTCCACCCAACCATAGCACATGAAGAAGTTAGTTGCTCCATTTAGTTAGAATGAACATGGCTGAGAGCATTAGCCAAGTTGTTGACCAGCAGGATAGAATGGAAACTCTTCATGCTTATTCTACTGGAGGGGCCCGTAGAATGATCAGAAATTATAATTACTTGTATTTTTAATGTGTATCATGATGTATTGGCAGCTTTATCCTCTCAGCGATAGACTGGAATATACCCCAACTAGTGATGAGCGAATTTATTCGCCTGCAGCAAATTCACGGCGAATACATACGATTTGCGAAACACCGGCGAAAATTTGCTGGCGTCTCGTTTTGGACGTGCGTGTCTGTTTTTGGACCCCGTGTCCGTTTTTGCCCATTGCCGGCATCCGTTTTTATAAACGCCAGGGTCAAAAAATGGACACTGGCGTCCAAAAACGGACGCACGTGTCCAAAATAAGACGTGCGGCGTTTCGTAAATTTTTCTGCGTTTCACGAACTTCATTGGAAATGAAGGTCCTAGTGCTAGTTTAATTCTGCAAAACACTCCATATTAATATTCCGTTTACTAATCAACTGGTGTGGGGAGCAGGCAGCAGCCGCCTACGTGTGATGTAGTTATCTTTAATACGCACATGTCTGACTTCAAGAATAGAAGGAAGACCTGTGTTGCAGCTGCTGTAAGCACGGGCCTGGGTGTATTTGGTATAACAGCAGAAGGTTCATTTGTCCCTTTATTCGCTAAATTGCAGTAGAAACTGGATGCTGATACTTCCAGGTGAAGATATAGATCTATGGGTAATGGTTATTTGGCGCTTATTATAGGAAAGGTTTCATAATAAGATATAATAGCAGATTATTATTAGGAGCCTATGCAGGCAGTGACCCTGTCTGGCTTTATTGTAGACTGATTATAGAATAGGGTATAAGTGTAGTCAATGTTCACAGTGCAACAAAATGCACATTCTGCCTTGTTTTTATGCCACAAGGCAGAGATTTTCACAATTCCAGTGACGTTGCTTCTGTCTCTAAGTGTAGGAGCAAGTGCCAATATAGGATCAATGTGATCTCTAGTTCCAGGCACATCATTTGCATGTGATTCAGCTAGTGCATACAAACTGGGTGGATTTCGAAAGATATTACCACTATTCGTTTGGTCGAACGATCGAATAGCGAAAATTCGATGCGGATCGAACTATTTGAAACGATTTTATCCATTCAATCAAATTTTTTTATTCAATCAAAATTAATGAAAGCCAATTCGGTAGCTTAAATCTGGTGAACTAGACAGTTCATGCGTTCGTTCGTTCGTTCGTTCATTCATTCGATTTGGCCGAATTTTCAAAATTCACGGGTCGAAGTGGTCTTCAAAAACATTTGAAAATTTGAATCTTTTTGAAAATTCAATTGAACTTCGAACCCTTCATGTGAGTTTAGTAAATCTGCCCCTTAAAGTTTAGCAGCCTTAAGGCGAGGAGATCCAAATTTATGGAAATATCCTTTATCCGGGAAAACCCCAGGTCCTGAGTAGTGATTGGCGAGTCAACGGTGAAAAATTCACGAAATGCCGCGTCTCGTTTTTGGACGCGGGTGTCCATTGCCGGCATTGAAAAAATGGATGGCAATGTCCGTTTTTGGACGCCAGTGTCCGTTTTTTGGATGCCGGCAATGGGCGCTGGCATCCAAAAATGGACACCAACGTCCAAAACAAGATGCAGGTGAATTTTCACCAGGTGAAATTTTGCTGGCGTTTCACAAATTTAATTGCCTACGGCGAATCACAGGAATTCACCGGGAATTCACCAGGAATTCGCCCATCACTAGTCCTGACTAAATGCAACAGCATTAAAGTCAGATGCTGCAATGACAAGTCCTTTCAGTGTTACCTTCTTATAGATGGACATTTCTGCATGTTTTTGAACCTAACATTGTGCCCACACTTTGCAAAGGAGCCTCCGTTCATTTTCTGTGATTTTACACTGTATATCATTATTTTTGGACACAAGGCAGACCTGCCTGTATCTCCCAGAACTGAGATTAATTTTGAAATTGCCAGATCTGATGATTATTTATCAGAGTCTTCTAAAGAGTAATTTACCTGTTTTTTATACATATTTGGCACTACCTAATTTGTAAGTTCAATAGGATCCATGAATGTGCATTGTCAGTATAACACTAGAAGAGCCAGTAATATATAAGACTCATATATTACTGGATCTTCTAGTGTAATATAATATAATAAGAGCGTGTAGGATGGTAAGGATGGTAATCTGACCTAGACCTACAGTAGGTCATTAGGCCTAGAACAAGTCCTCCATCATCTTTCTTCACTGAGCATTTTTAGGAACAACTTAAACAGAGCAGCAAATGGAATGTCTTTATGTACTGAAGAATAATGGTCAGTCACTGAAGGGACTGTTGTGAGCTCACCATTAAGGTGCTGGATAGATCTGTCAGCCTGTGAAATAATACACATTACTATGGGGGCTTTCAAACCATCCACACACTGCTGCTTCTCCCCGTCTATTCCTATTCTCTGAAATCACATTCACATAACATACAATTTGCTGAATTGTGTGATCAGCCTCAGTGTCTGGAGCTCGTTCATATTGATAATGCATGTGTACAGTTATATATATCAACAAATGTTCTTTGTTGTAGACTGACTGGAAAGCAGTCCAAGAAGGATTTCCTAGCATGCTCCTAAGAGCCAGTAAAAGCAGTGGCATTGCATAAGGAACAACATGCCTTAAAACAACATCAGTGTAATAATGTATTGCATTAACCTTCTTCTGCAGCCTGTGTATACTGCAATAGAAATATAAAGGCATGAATAAAAACCCATATTCCTGCTAGAGGTGTTTTCCCCTGCATTTTAGAAATGTGCTGTTGCTTGGAGACTTGGAGACCTGTATTGTTACCTAATCCTCCTTATCTCCCTCTAAATTCCTCCTGTGTGGTTTAAACAGGATTAGATTTAGGCCAACCTAAGGAAAGTCAGATAAATACTCATAAATGTGTTTATGGACCGAACATTGAGAGAACATCATGCCAGTGCAGTGATACCCAACCAATAGCTTGTGAGCAACATGCTGCTCACCAGCCCCTTGGATGTTGCTCCTGGTGGCTTCAAATCTGGTGCTTTATTTTGACTTGGCATAACTATAGAGCAGAGGTCCCCAACCTTTTTTACATTCAAATGTAAAAAGAGTTGGGGAGCAACATAAGCATAAAAAAGTCCCTTGAGGAGCCAAAAAAAGTTTGTGATTGAATATTTGGTAGCCCCTATGTGGACTGGTAGCCTACAGGAGGCTCTACTTGGCACTATACTTCGTTTTTATGCAATCAAAACTTTCTTCCAAGCCTGGAATTCAAAAATAAGCACCTGTTATGAGGACACTGGGAGCAACATCCAAGGGGTTGGAGAGCAACATGTTGCTCATGAGCTACTGGTTGGGGATCACTGGTATAGAAGAAGCAGACCCTGCAGAGGGGCCCAGGAGGTATAGAGGTCACATGAGGCCCTAATTCATATACAATTTCAATAAATATTTGTAAAAAAAATAAAAGGTCAACCTATAGATATTTTAGGGGCCTGAAAAATGTACACTGGTCCTAGTAATATCTAGTTACACCACTGATTCCTGCCTTGAAGGCAAGTTAAGTTGCACAAGAACCATGTGCCAAGCAGAGTCTCCTGTAGGCTGCCAGTCGACATAGAGGTCAGTCTAATAAATGTGCACTATATGCACCCACTCTAGTAAATACTGTATACGGTTTACCTATTAATCCAGCTCAATCAATTATTTTCTTAGTAGCAAAATCCCTACATATTAAATTGCCAGGGATCCCAACGAAAGACTGAATCATGTACATAATGATTTTTTTCTATACTGTATGTGTCATTTTGTTTTGTTATTCTTGTAACCAGGGACTCTCTCAAATGTTTATAGGATCTCATGCAAATTTGTGAATGCCAAGTGGTCAAGGTTAGCTAATAAGCTTTGTTTATAAGATTCTTCTCCAATTTAATTGCTTCCTATTTTTGGGCAGTTTTATGCAGAGCAAATTAAACTGGGGACAAGGGGTGCCCCTGTCTAAGCTGACATGATTGATCTGGTGTTCCCCATTCTTACTTCCAATCATTTAGTTGGACCTGATATGCCAAAGTTGTTGAATGTAAAGTATAGATAGGACTAGCCAGTCAACCCAGTTCGACTTTTTGGCCTTTTTGTTGGCAGGAACATGACCTGCAGTTTGGGGGTTTTCTTAGGATTTTCCTCCTATTTTATATGTCTTCCTGGTCTGAGTTGCAACCTTGAACAAATACCACCTGCAATGTGGAACATGAAGGCCTCCAGATACTGTATAAGTATCCAAACTATTAGTAACATCACAAATATCTGTTCAACAGTGGGGTTTTCCCAATTTTATAGTGGTGCTCTGGACACACAGGATAGAATCTATCCTATACTGTATATTTAGAGCTACACATAAAGGTAGTTGCACCTGTAGGTGCACCGCCCTGACCCCTCAGCAAAGGGAATGATTCAAAACCAAAGAAATATAGAGCAGGCACTCAAATGAGCAATGGGGCTAGACATATTGACAATTTCCCAGCTGGAAAGTCATGTGACTTATGTTCTGATAAATTTCAATCACTCTTTACTGCTGTACTAAAAGTTTGAGTGATATCACTGTCTCCCTTTACCCCCAGCAGCCTAACAACAGAACAATGGGAAGGTAACCAGATAACAGCTCCATAACACAAGATAATAGCTGCCTGGTAGATCTAAGAACAGCACTCAATAGTAAAAACCCATGTCCCACTGTGTTCCATTCAGTTACATTGAGAAGGAAAGACAACAGCCTGCCAGAAAGCAGTTCCCTCCTGCTGGCACAAGTCACATGACCAGGGGCAGCTGGGAAACTGACAAAATGTCTAGCCCAATGTCAGATTTCAAAACTGAATATAAAAAATCTGTTTGCTCTTTTGATTTTGGATTTTAGTGCAGAAGTCTACTGGAGCAGGACTATTAACTGATGTGTTTTAAAGAAAAAAATGTTTTCCCATGACAGTACCCAGTTCGACTTATAGAATGGACAACCCAGCCCTGAGCCGTCAGCAAAGGGAGCGGTTCAAAACCAAAAAAATGTAGAGCAGGCACTCAAATGAGCAATTTTCCACCAGGCAAAATTTGTTGAAGTAAAAGATGTCTTTATTGTGTCATCATTGTTACAGCCTTACGCGTTTAGTGTTCACAACACTTAATCATAGGCTAAACAGGATGTTTAAATATTGGTAAAACTTCCAAAATTAAATGATCCAATTAGCACCAAGCAATAATGACATCCAATCAATAGTTCTTAACGGTAAAGCCCCACCTCTATTGACATCATAGGTGCCATTTTGGTACACCTCTACTTGAAGCCCATACAAATACACCCCATCTTTATTAACAAATTTACAAAATGTTAATGTCAATAGGTGTGGGACCTGAAATTAATTACCACCACCAAAGGTGCGGGCTAATAAAATTGTGGCTTTTGCTCGTTATGCACATGCTTGTGCCCCAACATGGTCGCTCGAACTGGGGCTGGTGAGGGTGTCCTAGTGCTGGTGGGGGCATTTTTTTTTAAACTACTGTTATACCCAACTGGAGTGCAGGTGGTATTAGACTGCACTTTTGGTGGGGGAAAATGTTTTTGGTGCTCTTTAAAGCAGTCTGAATCAAAGGAGGCCGTGGCAGGAGAATGCAGATCTTTTATTTGTGTTTACTGGTATTTACAGTATTGCCTACATAACTAAGTCCATTTGCCTGACAAGTTTTACATCAGCATACACGTGGATTAGATACATTTTTGTCTGTCTGTTATTTGACCTATAAGGCATAAAGTTTTTAGTGTTGTAAATAAAAGTGATGGTGACTTTTTTAGGCAAATAAGTTCTTAACTCACAGTTTTGGGAAAATAATAACTCATTTCATGAAATGAAAATGTAAAAAATAACCTTTACAGGTTGCAAATCTGCATGAAAAAAAGTCTACTTAATTTCAACATTTTATTCTTAATACTATTAATGCAACCCATGTGCCCTTACGTTATCGGTATAAGTATGATGCCGTTCTTTAATAAGGAGTCCTTGCTAATTATTTTGAGGAGACAGGGTAATCCAGCCATCTAATTGATCTCTAATGTTTAACAATTCCTTTATGTCCTAATCCCAATTTGGAATCATGTATGTTGAAATGACTTTTCGAATGTGAGACCTTTCAACAAAGGACATGCAGAAGGTGCTTGGCGAGAAAAGCTTCTTAACCTGAGCTGGTAGATGCTGCAGATAATGCTTTGCTTTCTCTTTGAAAAAGGATTCCAAGGCTTCAATTAATGACTCTGACAATATAAATTCAAGGAAAGTCATTTTTTTAATTCCTGATGGAACAACAGTTTGCAAATTGTGGGTTTGAGTTCTTGTTGAACTCAAAAAATCTGAGTGTCCCATCATAGCTATGGGCTGCTGTGGGCTTAGAGCTTTAGTCTCCTCGTTTAGTCAGGCACCACTTAGATGCCATTGCATATTTCAGGGTTAGCAATAAGCCTTTTTCTATAATAGTACCTTCCTGGCCGTCATGATCCCCCATGCACTTCTGTAAGCCTGCCATAGGGGAGCCCATGCCAGAGTTTACGAACCTATAATGTGTTTTAGTTCAGGAACAGCCGGAACTTCAATTTTGTGTTGACCATGAAGTGTTTTAGAGTTCTTGTCACCTGTTTTGTAGAATGGGTATGCTTCTCATCATGGTGGCACCTTCTGCCATTAACTGTATCTTAAAAGGGCATTATACAGTACTTACCAAATATGCAGTTAGGGAATAACACTTACTTTGTATGGTGTAAGTGTGATGGCAAACCAGGAAATTAATCGCCAGCAATAAATCTCCTCTTCTCCAGGCAACTAATCATCTCCAAATGCTTTCCCACCTACGATGAAGGCAACTTCAGGCATCTTTGGAAAATCGAAGGGACACATGGGTTTAGAGTCCTGCAAGGTCCATTTTTTGGGACCCGTAACCAACCCGTACCCGCAACCTGCAATCTGCGACCCGTACACCACGATCCGCAACCCGGACCCGCGACCCGCTGACCATCAAAAATCAGGAAGTGCTGTCATTGTAAACCGGAAGTGACATCATTGTTAATAGAAATGCTCATAAAAAAGGTGTAAAAATCCCTATGGCGAAGATCCGCGACCCAACCCTCAACCCGCAAACCCGCAGAACCACCTACTCACTTCTATACCCGCACCCAGAACTTTAACATTCAACCCGCAGGGTTCTGCAGGATTTTGCGGGAAACCCGTGGGTACCCGACCCACTGCAGGACTCTATACATGGGTTGTTACCACTAGCAATTCATTTTATCGATGTTGGGAAAGTATTTGGAAAAAAATTAGTTGCTGGCAGAAGAGAAGGTTTGTAGCACTTTTTTGATAGTCTGGCCAGTGGTGGGCCCTTTTTAGGAGTCCATGGATGATGATATCTCGTTGAAATAGTCATGGCCACCTACTCTGATATGAATAAATACATGTGCACAGGTCGATAAGAGTTCTGGTGCAGAATAACACCTGCCAATATGTTTTACTAAACATTTACAACTTACGGAAGGGTTCTGTACACTTCACCTCCCAGGAGCCATTTATTGACTTGAGATTGTTTATTGATGTAGTTCACACAACAGCTTGAACTTTTTGAGACATCCTTGTGTAGTAGAACTTCCAAACAGAAAAGCTAATGTTACCTTACTCACACAAACTCTATGACTAAAACAGAGATTTTTACGTCCACCTTCATATATTTTGGAACTAGAGCCATCAGTCATCAGCCAATAAGAGTTTGGCTTCTGCGACATCTGGAAGAGTTTGGACAAACAATACTAAATACTGAAATAGAGCTTCAAGAGTCTAAGCTCTGAGGGATGAGGTTATTGCAATCACATGTATGCTTGTATTTTTAGGATTTTAACACAAAGGTGCATAAAAATAGCACATGCAATCACATGGTTGGTATCTCTCCATATAATAAGCTGAGCCCTGCCAAGAGGTAAAATTCCCTCGAAGTTTATCTGACTCACGGGGAAGAGTGTATGTGTATCGCTGATCTAACATGGCCTCTCGCCCATTGTAACAGGAGGTGATCATGATATGGAGCTGACTTCTAATTTCAGACTCTCCTGTCACCGCAGTAAGATGCTTGTTATGTCGGTGAAAGCTCACTTATTGTGTTGCCTCAGTTTAAATAATCTGCCTTTTCTGAACTAGGATGATAGCATGGTACATGCAATGCAAACACACAAACATATACTATCCAAACATATTTTAACTTTAGGAGAGACCTTTGATTCTAGCTCTCACAAGTTTAGCACATTTAGAACAATGAAAGAAACCATCTGATTTGATGCTGTAAGACACAGGGCTAGGTTTGTGTTTTAAGTAATAGAGGGAATAAATGAGCCAATGGTAAAGTTAAAATTATTTTGGTTGAAAAAAGTTTTCAATTCAAACCCTCCAAATGAACCCCCTGTGCATATATATATATATATATATATATATATATATATACACATACCTATACAGACCTGATCTGTACAATCAAATATATAAACTATAAATATTGATACATATACTAAACTAACTGTAGATCTTAAGATCACTGTAGCCTGGGGTTGATGGGGCCCACAAAGTCTAGGGTTGCCACCTTTTCTTCTAATAATGGCCAGGGTGGAGGAGTGCCTGTGGAGGTGTTCAATGATGTTGGGGCATGGGGTAATTATGCAAATAGGGCTGGGGTTGTGACATCACCAGCCACATCAGGCAAGCATAGTGGGTATTCCAGATAATTGAAGTTTTACAAGAACGCTCTGCCCACTTGGTTTAAGCTAAAAGTGCAACTTTCCTCATACAGGTCACCTCCTCCTGGTATGAACACTTATTAGAAAACAAATAAATGAGGAGAGCACTCAGTAAGCATAAAAATGCTGTGGGGAACTTGTTTAATGCCGACCACCAGTACACAACATGTTTTGGGCTTCTTTGCCCTTTATCAAGTGATAAGTCACTTGATAAAGGGCAAAGAAGCTAGGAGAGGGAATTGGAAGTGGACAGGGTGAATCAGAGGAGGATCAGGTTGGTCAGTGCCTGAGGATTAGTTATTACAAAGTTACCAATAAATACATTAGTGGTAAACTTGTAACACCTGTCCAGCCTTGGCTGGTATTTTACTAGCTAGGCCAACCTTGAATACAACTATGCCCAGGCTGTTGTTCAAGAAATCATCCAAGCCACTGTTAAATAGAATCTGCCATCCCAACATGAAGCAGAAAGACATTCCACACCCTTACTGCGAAGAAATTCAGTTCCTCAAGTCCAATGGGGTGGTCTCTGCTTCTTTGTTCTTTTATTTGTGAAAAATAGATCCCCCTCTATTTGTCAATACGTGTTTTCATTCATCTTTATGGCCTTTGATCAAAATAGAGTCTTTTGAAGAGATTACAGTGCTACGCAACAAGTTGGCGCTATAGAAATACATGTTAATAATAATAATAATAATAATAATAATCCACAGTTGTAGTCAAGGTTGGACTAAACTGGAGGGACACCGGTACTAAACCCAGTGGGCCTGGCCCTCAGAGTCCCCCCCGCTGGTATTTTACTGGCCTAGCCAGTAAAATAACAGCCAAGGTTGGGCCAGTGTTACCCGCAATATAGTTACTGGTAACTGGTAATTACTAATAATCAGGGCCTGGCCAACCCCCGATCCTCCTGATCCACCCCCTTCCACCTCCAGTTCCTTCTCATAACTTGTCCCTCTGGCCCACGCTACTCACTATGTTTGTCTCATGTGGCTGGTGATGTCTTGATCCTACCCCTATTTTTATAATGACCCTCCCCCACAAGCACTTCTCCACCCTTGCCGGTATTAGAAGATTGATAAGGTGCAACCCTAGCCCTTGTGGGCCCTGCCAACCCAGACCTGCACCTTCTCTGAGACCCTGAGTGCTGCTAACTGACCTCTCCCACTGGTCCCAATTGAGGCTCTAGGAACAAAAAACAAGGTGTGGGGCTGGAGGAGGAGGGTTGCATCTGGGCTGGTGGTGGCCCCTGAAGCAGCAACCCTGAACTCTCTGTCTGAAGCTGGTTGTATTCCCATAAACTAACTTGATTTACACTGTGGGTCCATATTTAATCAGCTAAATAGACCTATCAGAATTCTCTTTCTGGGTCTGCTTGAACATTGCACCCACTGCCCCACAACCCTGTCCCAGAAGAAAAGAAAAACACATGTTTCTATATAAGTAGTGAAACCTTCCCTGGAACTGTCATGGAATCGTTGGACGTGCAGTCATTTAAATGCAAGAATAATTTCAAAGTGAGACCTTCTCTTCATTATCCTGTGTTAATGCTGGGAGGGGGTGAGCGCATATAAACCCAATCTCAGCGACATCAGAGGCTGCTAAATAAAGCAAGTTTTGTCACACTCCAATTTGTTTAGAGACAGCTTTAATTACCAATATCTATTGATGATAATTACTTCTTTTACCAGGCTAGCGCCGCGATAAAATCAAATGAAGGCGATTGTGATCGTTTCCAGAGCCGCTCTGTTTAGCAGTTACACTCTGTCTGTTAGACTGGGACCGTGATAAGATCATGGCTGTTAGGATCCGACATTAGTTGGAATCAATATCTGAAAATGTGCCTGTTTATGCTTAATCGCAAAGTTAGTGCGAGGGTCAAAGTGAGATCATTTGTTGGATGAGATTGCACAGCTTCTTCATCTTGTCATGTACATGTGTTCTTTCCAGGCTGCCACAATGGAAATAAAAAGCCAGGATTTTTTTCCCCCCTCTTTTAACCTTCCACCAATATTGAATGAAAAACTCAACACAATTTGTTAACCGTTCGTTTAACATTCAGCGTTTAGGCAATGGTGCATCAGGCTAAAATCTTACGTGAGAGTGGGGGTTTTCTGGGGGAGCAATAGATATTTTTTCACACTCAAGACATCTGACAGCAATGCTGCATGGATTTGCACACTGATGGTGTAATAGGGGCTGTATATCTCCAGTTATTCCAGCGAGAGGATCTTTCCTGCTATGTGATTTCCAACTCATTTTTGGCAAAACATTCAGAATTGTCCCTCTATAGACTTAAAGGAAAAGTTCAGTATAAAAATAAAAACTGGGTAAACAGATAGGCTGTGCAAAATGAAAAATGTTTCTAATATAGTTAGTTAGGCAAAAATGTAAGGTATAAAGGCTGGAGTGACTGGATGTGTAACATAATAGCCTGAACACTACTTCCTGCTTTGCAGCTCTCTAACTCTTAGTTAAGGTGGCCATACACGGGGTGATAAAAGCTTCCAACAGACTACTTTGGCAGCTTATCGGCCCGTGTGTGGGGCCCTACAACCGTCTTACCCGATCAATATCTGGCCGAAAGTCGGGCAGATGTCGATCCGACGTGACTAAAAATCCCATCAGATTGCAGCCGCATCTGTTAGTAGATGCGGTCCTGCGATATGACTGCCCATACCACCTACGTTGTGATCCGATCGTTGGGCCCTAGGGCCCACGCTCGGATCAGCCCGATATCGCCCACCTCAAGGTGGGCATATCAGGGAGAGATCCACTCGTTTGGCGACAATGCCTAATGAGTGGATCTCACCATGTATGGCCACCTTTAGTCAGTCCAAAGCAATTGTGAAATCCTTACCGCACACCTCCCTTCCACAGTACTGCAATATGGTGCTGGTCCACCGTTAACCCTGCCTGGTTCCTTAGCAACGTACTTCTGTAAAAAACGGTCCGCACACACTTCTATAGCAGTCGGGGAGTGAACCCCTTTTATTTCATGCCACCTCAATCAACGTTTCGGGGGGTAGTACCTCCCTTCTTCAGGATACAAGTATCCTGAAGAAGGGAGGTACTACCCCCCGAAACGTTGATTGAGGTGGCATGAAATAAAAGGGGTTCACTCCCCGACTGCTATAGAAGTGTTTGCGGACCGTTTTTACAGAAGCACCTTTAGTCAGTGACTTGAAGGGGGGCCACATGGGACATAACTGTTCAGTGAGTTTGCAATTGATCCTCAGCATTCAGCTTAGATTCAGAAGCAACAGTTATGTCCTATGTGGCCTCCCCTCAAGTCACTGATTGGTTATTGCATGGTAACCAATCAGTGGAAACCAATAGAGCTGAAACGCAGGAAGTAGTGTTCTGGATATTATGTTAGACATCCAGTCACTCCTGCCTTTATACATTACATTTTTGGCTAACTACATTATAAACATGTTTTATTTTGCACAGACTATTTACCCAGTTTTTATTTTTATACTGAACAAGTATTTTAAGCGGTAATCATCTGAATCTTGCTGATGGACTAGTGGGTCACATTGCTAGTACAGGTATAGGATCCATTATCCAGAAAGCACCTTTTTATATGTATCATTAAAAGATTACAGGTATTGGATCTGTTATCTGGAAACCAATCTGGAAAGGTTGTCTCCCATAGACTCCATTTTAATCACACTATAAAATTTCCTTTTTCTCTGAAGTAAGAACACAGTGCCTTATTCCTGATCCCAGCTAATACAATTATTCTTTATTGGAAGCCAAACCAGCCTATTGGGGGTTATTTAATATTTAAATAATTATTTATAGACTTAAGGTAAAGCGATTCAAATTATCGAAAGATCCCTTATCTCATGTCCAGGGCATTCTGGATAACAGGTCCCATCCTATACCTTGTACTTGACCCTAAGGGGCAGATTTTCTAAGGGTCGAAGTGACTATTCGAATTAAATTTGAATTTGAAAAATTTGAATTTCAAAGTAATTTTGGTCTACTTCGACTATCGAATAACCCAAAATTGAGTTGAAAAAAAATTTGAAAATTCAGATTTCTAAGTGCTGTCTCTTTAAAAAAAAAATTCTACATCGACACTTCACCACCTTAAGGCTGCCTAATTGCCATTTTAGCCTATGGGGGACCTCCTAGAACCCTTATTAAGATTTTTTCTAAGTCCTTGAAAATCCAAGGATTTTGCGTAAAATCGTTTGAATCGAACAATGCAGTTGAGCGATTCGAACGGTTTTTATTCCTATTAGGTCTGTTTTAGATCAAAATGCCCTTAGTAAATCTGCCCTTTAGATATATTTGATCCTAATTGGAGGGGATAGCAGGTTTCACACCTACATGAAAAGGAGGGTTTACCTTTAAATTAACTTTAAGTATGATGTAATTGTTGCTTTAATTAATACCTGCCGGTAACTTGATGCAACACTTGATTTTTCTCTGTATTCTGTTTCCTTGATATTTTTTGTGGGCTCCAATCTTGTTGTCAGTTTGGATTTTCTACAGTGAAATTCTGACTTTATATGGCACCCTATAGCAGCCCCTCTGGCATTTGCCAGAACCCACAGATTGCCAGTCCGGGCCTGGTGCAGACTAACATTTTTCAGAAGGACATACAAAATGTAATTGTCAGAGAGTATTGAATGATTAAATGCGATTTCAATTCTTTAATTTCATCCTTTAAGTCCATAAATGACTTATGTTACATTCCTCTGCGTAGACTATTCTGTACACCCCAGTTCCTTGACTACAAGTACTTTATTATGATAAAATATGTGCCTATGGAATGTGTTAAAGGTTTAAGGTAAATTCCCACAACCAATCTAGTTGAAATGCTTAAACCTGTGCTTCCTGCTGTTTGTGAGTTTGGATTCTGTGCCTAATCCCTGTTTCTATATGCTGCTAGAAACCTATACTGTGCACTGGAATTAGATCTGTAGATCATGCAGAGCCCCCCTATGGAGATCCTGCCAGGCTCAAGCAGGTGTGAAAAGATCCCAGGCAATATGCAAATCCAGTCAAGTCTATAATTAATAACAGAATCTGAAATGTGTACGGATGTATGACACCCCCCATCCGATTGTTTTATTTAAAGCAATACCAGACTTTTTAGGATAACTATTACTGACCAGTGTCTAGTTACTTAATTAATTTGTGTTTTGCAGACCTTTCATTCACCCCTTTAGTTTTGTTGTCCTTTGCAGAGGTAACATGCATCATTATGATCGTTATCATTGAAAATGATTTGATAAACCAGACAATTTCCCATGCACTGAAACATAGGTTTCATCCAAGGTTCTGAGATAGAGAAGAGGGGAACGAGGGAACCCCTGTGTCTATCAGGGATGTCCATTCTGGGATTCTACTGTAAACCTAAAATTCCCAACAGCCCCCTGATATTCTTTGGGTGTCAGCAGGATGCAGATAAGATTTAGTTCAACAACAGCTAGAGGAGCACAATCCTAATGTGAGTTGCACAGTCCTGATGGGGACATTCCTTCTAGTGGTGATAGACCTCTTTGCTGTACCCTAAAACTCTTCTTGTTTTGTTAGGGCTCATCTATAAAATCCCTAGCAGACCATAAACATATTGGTGAAATAGTCCTCATTTTTATTTAACTGCTGAAAGGTATCACCTATGCTTTGAAGGGCAACTAGCCTTCCAGGAGAAATACCTTGGCAATTCCTTTATGTAAAACAATGGCCTCCATGTGTATTAATCATTCACGGTACAACAGACATAACTGGGAATCTTGTTTGGCAATTAGTCCTGTGTTGGCTCTAGATGTTTAGATATCTGAATTGCTTTTTATAGTGCAATAAAAAGCATAAAGTACAGATGTAGAAGTTCCTTTATGGACAGAATGCAGGAGATGCCAGCCTTTGAAATATCTCTCGGAGGAAGCACATAGCCACGCTTTGGGTATTAAGACCTTGGACTTGAAAGGAGAACGGCGCTGGATGCCAAGACTAGTACAGTAGTTTGGGCCCTATCCAACAACATATAAATGGAGGGTGGATTAGTGGGATAAAGCAGAGTTATTACAAGAATTTATCAGTGTTCAGTAGATAAGTTAAAGAGAGGATATCAGGCTTTGTATTCCAAAAATGGTATGAGTTTAGAGATGCAAACACATCATAATTCCTAGCTGTATTTTCCCTGTATATACAATGCTATAATGTGCCTTTTAAACAGATTTGTAAGTTGCTCGGGAAATGTAAACACTGGCAACAAAGCATGTAATGCGGATTCGTGACAGCCTGGGTATGTACGCGCAGGGCCTCAATAAAACGCCGATCCAGATGTTGTACGTCTTTCCAGCGCAATCAAATGGCAATTATTGAACGACGACGTCCCATTGATGTTTCGCTAGGACAAAGCCACACGAATGCGACTGTATACGTAATTAATCCTTGTAAACCGCCCAATTTATCTGAAGGTTGGAAATGCCCTTAAATGTAAATATGTTTGTGTGGCTGTCTCTGCATCTTCATGATTGGCTTCTCAAAGCGACTGCCATTACAGCACATATTCACATAAACACACATAGTACAACAGGAGTGATACATGCTCTGTATGCTGATCCCTTTCCTTTGGAAACAATTCATTGCAAAATTGCTTCCAACAAATATATTGCGGTTAATGTTCTTTTCTACTGTTTGGTCACACAGTAGGAAACACAATAGATTGGGTGATGTCATAACAAAGTGCAACACATTGCAGCCAATCAGCTGATCTGAAAACAGGTCTAGTAACCCATAGCAACCAGCCGTGTTTTCGAAACAGCTGATTGGCTGCAAAAACTTTAGACAAACACTTTGCCCCTTGAGCAGAAAAAAAGAGTTGATAAGACTAAGGGGCCCATTTACTAAATTCACGTGAATAATTCGAAGTTCGATCGAATTAGATGGAATTCCGATCGTACGATTTATTCGAATATTCAAATATGCAAATTTGGCCACTTCGATCATCGAATATGCTAAATTCGATCATATCGAATAGATCGAATGATCGAATATTCGATCATTCGACCTTTCGATGATCAAAGTACTTCAACTTTAAAATTTTATTCTACTGCCTACTTCACCAGATTGAACCTACCGAATTGCAATAGAAGCCTATGGCAATCCCCCCCATAGGCTTTTTTTTCTATTACCTGGTCGAATAGCATTTGTATGATCGAACGCCCTGATCATTCGAATCGTACAAATTTTTCAAATTATCTAACAAAATTTCACGAAAAAATCGAGAAATTCTGTTGGATCGTACTAATTTTTTGAGAAATCGAATAGCGCTTGAAAAATAGCCTACAACTATTCGGTTTTCATTCGACAATCGAATTTCTGCCGAATTCGAAAGTTTTTAGTGAATAATGATAAAGTTGCTCCTTATTGTATGGCAGAAAAATTATTTTCAATATTTTCAATGTAGGCATGAAGAATATGTAGTCTTCAGCCTTCCAGCTTTTGTCTACAAAGTCCCCTGAAGTCTGGGACCCCACACCTTTACAATGGATGCAAAGACGTTGCTGGCACACAGGTATAGCTAGCAGGATAAACCTTGCTAATTCTTTATTGCAGCATGCAACGTTTCGGGGTGACCCCCTTTTAGAAGCATGCTTGCAAAAGGGGGTCACCTCTTCCAGCAACTCTTTGCATCCATTGTATAGAGGTGGTGGCCGATTCCTCCATTGTTGTGCACCAGGGAATCGCTCTTGGTGAAGGCCAGGGTGTGCGAGTGCTTTTGGACTATTACCCCACACTTTCACACCTTGCCTAGGGCGCTTTGTTCTATAACTCCAGCCCTGGCCAATAAGTAAGGTCTCTGGATCGTTAGTCGTATTTATGGTACACATTTTTAACATAGTCATTTTATCTGAACTTTTATCCATTTAGGATAAAATTCAAACAAATAATGGAGTTTTGAATGCATATCCATTCGAATTCCTTGTACAGGGATGGGGTCTAAAGATGAGCGAATTTCTCCCATTTCGATTCGGCGAAAAATTTACACAAAAAACATGAATTCATGAAAATCGGACATTTCACGAAAATATTTAGAAATTCGGACATTTTCATGAAAAATTATGAAAATCGGAAATTGACACCTGCGTCCAAGCTGATGCTGGCGTTAAAGTTGATGGACGTGCGTCTAAAAATTTTGACGCCGGTGAATTTCCGCTGGCGTTTTGCTATGTTATTCGCTGGCGTGAAACACGGAAATTTGCAGCGAATTTGTGCCAGGCGAATTTATTCGCCCATTACGAGTGGGATCCATTATCTTGAAACCCGTTGTCCAGAAAGCTCTGAATTACAGGAAGGCCATCTCCCATAGACTTAATTTTAATCAAACAATTTAGATTTTTAAAAATGATTTCCTTTTTCTGTGTAATAATAAAGCAGTAGCTTGTACTTGATCC
>CM044441.1:137688633-137713455 GCA_024363595.1 Xenopus borealis
CCCTACTACCTAAGATTCCATCATTACATTGCATTCTGTATTTCCATCCTCCATTCTAATTAAGCATTTGTCATAAACATACTTTACAGAAAAATCCAATACTCTACAAAGCAGTCCGTGAATTTGGACATTTACCATAGTTTTGCAATTAATATATCTAATTTCTCTTCCTGTAGTAAAGATTCTGTCCTTTGGGGATCATGTTCATTTTACCTTGTATTATTTAAACACGTGTGATAGGCCAGAGAATCCTTCATTTGCATAAATAATTCCCAGTTTACGATTATTGCTGCTAATTAACAGGCAAAGATGGCAGGTGGAACACCTGAATAATATGCCGAAGGAATGGCAGCTGGTTCAAGCAAATCATATGTTCTATCTCTGCTGTCTTGTCGGTATCCAAATCTGAGCTCAGCCTTTGCCTTGACCTGCACACAAAACAGTTGTAGCCATGATGATCCAGAATAGTAATCGGAATATGTATGACTTTACAATGTATTTTAATACTCTATTCATACACATACTTACTGTTTTTTTACAGTTCTTTTTTCTCATAAGGTATTATTATAGGTGTATTAAACACATATATATTAAACATCTATTACATAGATATATGAAAGTTTGAATTCGTCTGACTTTAAGCACAGTCAGTTTAGAATGTGAGAGCTTAGAAATCGTGTAGGACATGTTCCATACATCTTGTGCTACATCATGGAAAAAGTCTGACCCAGGAAATGTAATGATTTAAACCTGACGTGAATTGTTTTACATTTTCCAGTTAGTAATTCTATTGAATATACTTTTTTTTTTTAAATCCTCATTTCTTGACTGTTTTAACATCTGTTGTTCTTGGACAACCACATTACCAAGAGAGTATTTTGTTACTCCAAAATCTTGGCCTAGATGACGTTGCAGGCAGTGATTTGTGATCATACAGTCTTGCTACTAATTAATCCCCTTGGGCTTTGCCTCTTACCTCTGATTCTGTGGAAGCCCATCAGTGATGAGATCAGCCTGAGGGAAGGTCACAGCAAGAGATTGACTCTACTGTAACCACCATGGAGAAGGAATGTAAAGGAGAACTCCACATGTGTTACAGGAACAACATAGCTACAAGAAAAGTGACTACAGTTTGGAACAAAAATTGAACAATTGCTGTATGGAAATACAACATATTTACATATATTAATATCCTTGGCTATGGCAATAGGTTATACCAGCACTTGTAACATTTTGGTCGGGTTTGATGGTAGAGCCAATGGGGGAGTGTTTGCCTCATAGGGGCTTTTACTGTCATTATAAAATATTATTAAAAAAGTACAGTACATCTATCACTGGAATACTATGTTGCATTAGTATTTATATTAGGAATACGAATCTACAGAATTGCAGCAATTGTTAAACTACAGGCCTCTGTGGAAGTTTTGGGGTGTACTGGGCTACTGTTTTGATGTCCCCACTCTAAATATTGTCTTGGACAAACAATGTTTGTGCTGGTTTGCCCATGGGAAGGTGCTCCTTTTAGACCAGTGATTCTGAACCTGGGGGTCGCGACCCCTTTGGGGGTCGAAAGACCCTTTCACAGGAGTCACTTAAGGGGTTCCAGGAGCAGGTTCATCTCTCTCCCACTAGCCCTGGGCTAAAGTTGTAGCTCTACCGGTATTGGTGCTGGGAGTTGTAGTTCAGTAACCTGTGTAAGGAAGCCAGTTGCACTACAACTTTCTTTATCCCCTTAATAGGGACTGCCATACAGCTCTCCCTGCCCATTTAAAGCGGCCAGTCATATTTTTAAAATTAACATAGTAATTGGGGGTGTGGTCACAAAATGGGTGTGGCCAAACCTTTATGCAGCCACGCTGTCTCCTGTACTTTCCTAACAATCCGCTCTCAGCTGGCAACGGAAATATTTTAATATTTTCTGGTTCACCACAACATGAGGAACTGTATTAAAGGGTCGCAGCATTAGGAAGGTTGAGAACCACGGTTTTAGACAATTATCTTTTGATTGTCTGCTCCAGGTTTGGAACAGTTGCCTCTATGGCAGGGGTTTCCAAACTGTGTGGCTGCTCCCCTTGGAGGGGGCAAATACTTGGTCAGGGGGCGGACTAAGACCGGGTAGAATATGAATTTTATCCCTTAAATGCTCCTTGAAGGCTAATAATTACAGTATAATTTTAGGGTGAATGCCTGTTTTGCTGTATTAGATATTCCTGGCTGAAACAATGACTGAATGGTTGGTGCAGTTATATTTACAAGTATCTTTGTTATGAGACAATGGGTGTCATGGGGAAATGTTGGGTCTCAAAGAGTGGCTTGCACCAGAATAGTCTGGAAGCTACTGCTCTGTGGTGTAGAGTAAGTGAACATAGCTTTGTAGATCATCCACCAGACTTATGACTACTGTTGCTACATGGTTCCACCTGCTACCTGGTAAAAATACTATTTAAGTGAAGGCATTTAAAAGAGATACATTGGCTTGGATTAACCTCTGAAGGGCGCCGATGCTATCTGTAAATTGTACAATTCCAGATGGCTGGGTATTAGCTACTTCCTGTTCATATTTGACTGGTCAATTAAATTCAAGTCATTGGGAATATCAGCAGTGCTTTGTTTTTCATGTTCCTGGATCCTAATTCTTCATTTTGCATAAAGATACTAGTACAACAGAGGTCTGTTACATATCACAATACATACCGATTTCCAAGGTCAGTAGTAGCATCAGGATAACTACTACTTCTTTTCTATTTCTATTGCCATATTTCACCCCATGTTGAGGTCAGTGTACCTGCAATTAAGTTGTGCCATACGAGTGTCCTAAATGATCTCTAACCTCAACACATTCACTAAATTGGGGAACCATTGAGCACAGATGGTGTAACCTTGTTTAGGCAATCCCAAAGAGGTGAATAGATTGTAAGGTGTTTGGTTTTCCCCACTGTTAAGCTCTTCCGTGACCATTGCTTCCGCTTTGTTCCCATCTGCTCACTGAAATATTCTAGGGAGGTTTTAAAATTAAAAAGAAATTCTTTTTGTAAAATCCAGTGGTTCCCCATGCCACCCTTTTACCCCCCCCCCGCAAACCGTGTACTTGATGCAGCACTGGAATAAAAGAAAACACAAAAACTCCAGATGTATCTTTCTGTTTGCTGTTGAAGCCCTGTATTTGTAGGGTCTTTAGGATGTGATGTGACTTGATCCATTTTCCATGGTGTTGATAAATAAATATATATATATATATATATATATATATATATATACACAGTGGGTTTATGGAGGAAAAAAAAATCTGTGTTAATAACAGTATTTGTTAATAGTGGGAGGAACTGCTCATCCATTTGTCCCAGTCAGCAGGATATTGTTAGCTCGTTGTCTACATCAAATGCCGGGGTTAGAGCACCAACCCATCAAAAGCCGGTTTCTTTACCTCCTTGAGCTGATCAGAGTATCAAGGAAGGATTAACAGTGACTTGGGATTTGTGTGATTGGTTAATTTATTGCAGCGATGGCAGGTCTTTCATCTATGGCAACATTTAATCATTGCGGTTATGGAGGCTATTACAGGTTACTTCTTTTCTCAAGTCAGCCAGAGCTAGGCCATCAGCCCTATCACAATTCCCCTGAAATTCCCAAATTATCTGGAACCAGCTTTAGCCTCTCAGTAATAAAAATTAGAAGAGATGCCCGATAGGGCTGATGGACAGGCTTTTCACGTGCACGCGGCAAATAAAGAGAGGCGGGAAAAAAAAGAGTCTAAATGTGGACTTTAAAAAAAAAAAAATCAAATTGCCACCTCTTAAGAGATGTGCAGGACTTATCACGCCTGCTCTGATCCAAATCCTTGTGGTTGAAAATTTATATTAGATTTTATCAGGGAAGTCTAAGTCTAGAAAAATCAATGAAGGTTATCTTTTATGTTGCAGGAACTTGTGGAAATATTGATTTTCATTTTATAGCGAATTTGGAGCATGAGTTGGTAATCACTGCAAAGCTGACTATAATATTGTGCCACTGTATCCCTTACTGAGCATTGCGCTTGGATTTTAGATAGCTTATTGAAACTTCATTATTTGCCTGTATGTTGTTAGGAGAAATAATTTCCCTTATCTTTAACAATGACTTTTTGTGACTAATTTCTCTCTATTTATAGCGTTAAGCTTTCCTTTCTTAAAGGGCCAGTAATAACAAAAAATACAATTTTTTTAAAGTAATAAAAATATAATGCAGTGTTGCTCTGCACTGGTAAAACTGCAGTGTTTGTTTCAGAAACACGACTATTGTTTATATAAATAAGCTGTTGTGTAGCCATGGGGGCAGCCATTCAAAGGAGAAAAGGCTCAAGTTACACAGCAGATAGCAGATAAGTTCTGTAGAACATAATGTTATCCGTTATCCATTACTTATCCTGTGCCATATAGCCGTTTTTCAATTTCCGCTATTGCTACTCAGCAGCTTGTTTATATGAACTATAGTAGTGTTTCTGAAGCAAACAGATCAGTTTAAACAGCTCAGGGCAACACTACATGATATTTTCTTTACTTTAAAACACTTTCACTTTTTGGTGTTACTGTTCCTTTAACTACCCGAATCACCGTCATAAAACTTGTATTATAAGGATTTTTTGTAAGCCTTGCCACCTGGATCCTTCCATTCTTGCCCAGCTTTAGGCAGACTATGTCTGACACTGAGATTGATTAAAAATAAAAATGGCAAAATAGAGGCTTAGGGCCCAATTTTCTTAAGGTGGATGGAGTGTCTCCCATAGACACACACTAAGCTGTCTTGTAGAGGATGAAGATAGCTGCAAGTGCAAGGAACTGCATATAGTGAAAGGATAGGATAGGGAGGTCAGAACATAAGTTATACTGTAGAAGGGCAAATTGGTATAAGTAGGTCACCATAATGTTTTATATCACTTGCACTCTACCTGTAACTAGTGATGGTCGAATTTATTCGCCAGGGGCGAATTCCCGCGATTCGCCGCTGGCGAATAAATTTGCGAATCGCCAGCAAAATTTTGCTTGGCGAAAATTCGCCGGAACAACGAGTCGCGAGCCGAAAATGAAACGACGCGTCAAAAGCATCCCGCGACTCGTTTCGCGAATTTTTCGCCAATTCCAGAGAAATTCGCGAATTTCGGGAGATTTGTCCATCACTACCTGTAACCTTTCAGGAAAAGTATTGGTAAGAATATGATGGCCAGGCACCACACTAAACATGACTTTTTTCTTATGGTGCTGAGGACGGTTCTTCTAACCCTGTTGGGTCCCTCAAAAAAACAAGATGCTCGACACGGAAGATTTGTGCAAAAGGCTTTAAACTAATTTAGGTTTCTGCTGATGTTGAACTAATCATTACTCAACACTAAACATGACTTTTTTCTTATGGTGCTGCAGATGGATCTTCTAACCCTGTTGGGTCCCAGAAAAATACAAGTGGCTCAACACTAAAGATTTGTGCACAAGGCGTTAAACTAATTTAGGTTTCTGCCAACGTTGAACGAATCATGCTGTAAATCTGGGAGCAAGAAATTATTCAGAATACTCTGCTTACTAGTCTAACTACATTGACCATTAGGCAATCACTAATTAAATTACTTGACTGTATGCATAGCTGTTGTTCTAACTATGTCCTATAGAAGATACAGAAACACCAGCTCTGTATCTGTAACTCTGCAGCCTGTCTAGGAATGGCTTCAATTGTGCTCAAGAGCTCCAGTAAGTAACTCTTAGTAACTCTTAAAGGGCAAGGAAAGGCAAAGAAATAAAATCCCATTTTTACTTTCTTTAATGAAAAAGAAATCTATCTCCAATATACTTTAATTTTAAAATGTGTACCGTAACCTGACTGTATGCAGTGAAATTCTCCCTTCATTTAGTGCTTCTGGCAGGGAAACAATCACTTATGAACAGCAGGGGGAGCCCCTACCTTACTTACCAGCCATGCAGAACTCAAGCAGACCATACTGAGCATGTGCAGTGCCAGTGTCAGACAAAGATGTATAACAAAGTTACAAGATGACAGCCCCCTGTGGCCAACTTTGAAAGCAAAAATCATTTGTTTGATTAGGCTTGTGGTGCAGTAAGTTCATGTTTATGTTTAGTATACAAAATACAGCATTTCTAGCCTTATTCTATTTTACACTTTCCTTGTCCTTTAAGACCTATAAATATTGCCTACATTTCCGTTTTTGATTATGTTAATAAAAGAAGAAGACCCAGTTGTTGGGTTGCACAATTCATCCTAGGCCTCCAGCTGATTGAGGGGAAAGAAGCATGACCTGCGACCAGATATCTGGAACTCCAGCAAGGCCATGGGAGGTAATAAAGGAGATTGTGACAAAATAGCCAGAGAACAGTGGGATCTTATGCAAAACTGAAGCTGCCATCTTATCGGCCATGTAACAACTGCAAAGTACAAAAACAGGTGCAAGCTGCCATGTTTTTTTGCAATTTGTACCCTGCCCAGCTGTCAGCACCCATTGGGGTGCAAATACCTGCTATTTTCAGATGTACGGTATACAGTAGTGATGGGCGAATCTGGGGCGTTTCGCTTTGCCTTTTGAGAATTTCCTGAGAAATTCACAAAACAGCGTAAAATTCACGAATATAGCGAAATCAGAACATTCATGGAAAATTCATGAAATGTTACCGTTTTCACGTGAAATTCGAACTACTTCACTATAAATTCTTGAATCGCAAGCAATTTCACTATAGATTTTGAACTATTTCTCTAAATTCGTGAAATTCAAACGTTTTCACTATAAATTCGTGAATTTCGAACGTTTTCACTATAAATTCGTGAATTTCGAACGTTCTCACTATTAATTCGTGAAAATCGGAAATTGATGGCGAATCGCAGGAATTTGCCGAGAATTCTAGCTAAGCGAATAAATTCGCCCATAACTAGTACACAGCTCTTCCCACAATTAGGGCGGGCTAAGTAACTTAGGCATCCAAAGTGGTATGGTGATGTCCTCACTTTGTTAGTAGTTTTGATCGGTTCAATCAACAGGAATAGTGGCTCTGTCGGGTCACTCAGCTTCAATAATCAAAAAATAAAAAGATCCTGGAGAACCATATTCATCAATGTGCTGTATTTATTGGCATTCCATGCACGACATGTTTCGAGTCTAGTGACTCTTCCTCAGGTGCTTCTGAGGAAGAGTCACTAGACTCGAAACATGTCGTGCATAGAATGCCAATAAATACAGCACATTGATGAATATGGTTCTCCAGGATCTTTTTATTTTTTGATTATTGTAACTTAGGCATCCCCTACCCTTCTCCATACTTACCTTCATACTTGAGCATCATGCAGATGCCCTGCCCTTACTGCCTGCCCTATGATATAAATGGGGTTATGTAATATAAGGCACTAAGTTTGCCCAGGAGCAGTAACTCATAGTAACCAATCAGAAGCTAGAATGTAGCAGTCCCCTGTTTAAAAGCAAAGATCCTATTGGTTGCTATGGGTTACTGCTCCTGGGCAAACTTAGTGCCTTTTATGGCATTTGGGGAGAAGAATGTTATACACTAGACTAGAGATGCAGTGACATTTCCATTCTCAAGTAAATATCGGCACCAACACAATTATTTATTTCTATAAAGCTAACAACAGTAATTCTTGTGATTAAATGGCTATTTCCATGGATTCGTGCACTCCTCATCCACACTTGTTTTAAAAAGTATTCTCCCTCCATATGTTTGCACATTGCTGCCAAGAACTGTGCAGCAATAGGAGATTATATAGGGATTATTTATTGTCTTTCTGTTGCATTAGCCTTCAGCAGAATGATCCAAAAGGTTAGACATGGAATATGATGGAGATAATTAGTTACTTCCATAGATGTCTCACACAAAAACACCAGTGCATTAACGAAGCCCTTTCAGTCTTTTCACAGAAAATATAGTCGCATTTTTTCACCTGTTGTGTTGCAGAGCTTCAGTGTCCCAAGGCATTGGTCGATTAGGGAATGGCAGAAAATGGTGTAATTTATTTGCAATATTTATATATCACGGATTGTTAAAAGACCAGTTGGATAAACAACATCATATACAGAGGAAATACTCAAAAACAACCACTGAAATAATAGGGAGGAGATAGTTTGAGCCCAATCGGCTGTTTTCACCTCCGCTAATCATTGGTTTTATTTGTATTTCATTTGAATATTATATTGCTTTATTAAACAGGACTGTAAGTACAGGTATGAGATCTGTTATATGGAAACCTGTCTAGAAAGCTCCGAATTACTGAAAGGCTGTCTCCCATAGACTCTATTTTATCTAAATAATCCATATTTTTATAAACTATTTCCTTTGTCCCTGTAATAATAAAACAACACCTTGTTCTTGATCCAAGTAAGATATAATTAATTCTTATTGGAGGCAAAACCAGCCTATTGGGTTTATTTAATGCTTACTTGTAGGGATGCGCCGAATCCAGGATTCGGCCTTTTTCAGCTGGATTCGGATTCGGCCGAATCATTCTTCCATGGCCGAACCAAATCCTAATTTATATATGCAAATTAGGGACACTGAGGGAAATCACATGGCCTTTGGCACAAAACAAGGAAGTAAAAATGTTTTCCACTTCCCACCCCTAATTTGCATATGCAAATTAGGGTTCAGATTCGGTTCAGGTTTCGGCTGAATCTTTTGGGAAGGATTCGGGGGTTTGGCTGAATCCAAAATAGTGGATTCAGTGCATCCCTACCTACATGATTTTTAGTAGACTTAAGGTATGAAGATCCAAATTATGGAAAGATCCATTATCCAGAAAACCACAGGTCCTGAGCATTCTGGATAACAGGTCCCATACCTGTTGTAGGGAAGACATAAAAGGCTTAATATTCTTATTTTTCACCCCAAAGAATGAGAAGAGTTCTACCTTGCTTCCCTCTAGCCACTGTTTTTATGGTCTGGGGACGGTATAGTGAAACATAAACAATATTATTATTTCAGGCGGGATAAAAGTGTACATCATCATGCAGCAGAGATAGAGAGAAAAAATTGCATTATTCATTCAGAATAATTTCCTACTACAAAATAAATGTTGCAGCGGATAAGGTTTTGAAATGGAGACCGATTCTCTAAATTCTTTCCTGTCTGTTTCAGGAAATAGTGAGATCCTGTTGATAATAAAGTACAATGTGCCTAAAGTTCACTTGCAAACACAGTTCTGTGCTGTGAAAGTCATCTGCATTCTCTTTATGATTCCAGGCCACTGGAGATTTCACTAATCTGGGCGATCTGATCCCGTATCATTTGGAAATATCCTCAATAATAATTCAGCTATTCAGATCTGTTCAAACACTGGAGCGTGTTTGCCACTGACAAAATGCTTTGCTGGTTGTTAAGAAGGGCCGTGGGCAATGGATTTGGGATCAGGGCAAGATTTACGGCAGGCAAGGGTACAGATATAGAACTTTTAATTGGCCAGGGAAATATACATTAAAGAATGTGGAGACTGGAGAGAGGTATTCTGAGACAATTTGCAATTGGCTTTCACTTTTTCGAGTTGTATTCAGCCAGTGTCGGACTGGCCCGGCGGGATACTGGGAAAAAATCCAGTGGGCTCCGACCTCTAATGGGCCCCCGCCGGGCCACACCCCTTTTCCCATCACATCCTAAAAACGAAAGTCTCCGTCTGGTGCATCTCTAGCAGGCACGCGCGGCGCCGTCATTCTGCAAGGTAGGGGGGCAGGGAGGTCAGAGGGGGCCTTGGACAGTAGTCCCAGTGGGCCCTGGGTCCCCCAGTCCGACCTTGTATTAAGCAGCTCTACAGTTTGTCATTTCAGCAATCAGGTTGCTAGGATCCAAAGAGGCAGTGTCGGACTGGCCTGGCGGGACACCGGGAAAAAACCCGGTGGGCCCCAACCCTTAATGGGCCCCAGCCAGGCCCTCTCCCCATCAATTGTTATAAACAAAGATTTTGTTTGGTGCCTTACAAACAGGCACGCGCTTGGCGCCCTCACTCTGAACATCAGGGTAAGGGGGCAGGGGGGTCATAGGGGGCCCTGAACAGTAATCTCGGTGGGCCCAGGGCCCCCCTAGTCCAACCCTGCAAATAGGGTTGCCATCTGTCCAGTTTTCACCTGTTTTTTTTAAGGACTGTCTTAGTCAAAAGTGCCTGCCCGGTCTTCCACATTAGGAAAACCGGGCAGAATTCCCTATGATTGATGTGGAGATTGGGCAGTCACCAATTGCCATGTCATAGTCCCACCCCCTGATGTCATGGCTCCGCCCCATCATGTCACTGCCCCGTCCCAATTATTCCACTCCTCCGCCCCCTGCTGGGAGTTAGACGGGGCAAAAGGTGCAACCCTAGGTCCAAATTACCCTAGTAACCATGCACTGATACGAATAAGAGACTGGAATGTGAATAAGAGAGGGCCTGCATAGAAAGATGAGTAATAAAAAAGTAGCAATACATTTGTAGACTTGAAAAGCATTTTATTTTTAGACGAGGTCAGTGACCCCCTTTTGAAAGCTGGAAAGTAGTGATGGGCGAATCTGCCAAGATTGGCTTCGCCGAAAAATTCTTCTCTGGAAATTAGCGAATCGGCGAAAAACTCGCGAAACGAGTCACGGGACGCTTTTGACGCGCGTCGCGGCAACTTTGACATGTCACGTCATTTCCGACGCGCGTCGCGTTGTTTTTGGCGCGCGTCGCGTAATTTTCGTCGTACGGCGCGTCATTTTCGGCGAATTTTTCGCCAGCGGCGAATCTCGGGAATTCGCCGCGAATAAATTCGCCCATCACTACTGGAAAGAGTCAGAAGAAGGTAAATAATTAAAAAACTATAAAAAAAATCAAGGCCAATAGAAAAATTGCTTATAATTGAATAACATACTACAAGTTAAAGGAAAGGAAAACCCCTTTTTATGAAGCATTTACTTTCCTGTATTGACTCTATTTGCTATGTATTTTACTCACCAAGAGGCAGTGGCACAATTTTAGAACTATACCTATTCCCTATTAGATAGAATTGCACTACTTTTACTAGTTGAATCTTAGTTTCCTTCCCTTCTGTAAGCTGCCATGACAGTTTTTAGTCCCGCCCACTTAATACACATAAAGGAATATTATCCTCTTCAGCATCTTGGTGCTATATGCTCAGGCACGATTGTAAGCTGGATTCCTATTGGTGAATATTTTAACATCTCTAATTAAAGTACCATTAACAGCAAAAAAATGGTTTCAAAAATTCGTTAGTATGCTACAAAAAAAAAAAAAAAGACACCAACACATATTAAAGTCGCTAAGTCTTTATTAAGAAATAATTTACCCAAACTCCTCTTGCGCTCCTCTTCAGAAAGGCGATTGTGCAACACTCTATTTCTCCTCCCTACCTTCGAGGTAGGAAATCGAGTGCCGCACAATGAATCATCGCCCTGTCATTGTTTCTGAAGAGGAAGGCAAGCAGAGTTTTGGTAAGTTATTTGTTAATAAAAACTTAGTGACTTTAATATGTGTTGGCGTCTTTATTTATTTATTTATTTATTTTAAGAAGATTTTTGCTGTTACTGGTCCTTTAAGAGTTAGAACAACTGGAAGGCGCACACTCCAAATCAAATGAAAATATACATGTGTTTGAGGTGCTGATCCTTTAAGTCTGAGTTAACTTCTTTTGAGAAGTAGGGGGCGCTTCAGGATCATTTTACAGACTTTTTGGTAATTGTTCATTGACGGTATCTGTAAGCAATCTGTTTGTTATCTTATTTTTGTGCAGAAGACAAAGCCTCCTGTTCCAGTGTCCCTGACAGATGGTCCAAAATGGCTGCTCGATGTGACTTGGCAGGGTACAGAAGACAACAAGAACAATTGCATCGTGTACAACAAAGGTAAACAGTGACTGATGCTATTTCCCTACCCCAGTGTCAGGGAATTAATTGGAGTAAAATGCTGGTCTCTTTGTCACACCACAGGCTAGACAGCAGCTCCTCTAGAACTTCCCAGCATGTTCTGCAAGTGTGCCTAGAGCACTTGAAATAAATAATAATTTTCATGTTTTGTATATACAGTAAATGCATACATATATTTTGCTTTATTCCCCAAGCTTCTAGAAAACTGCTAGCTCAGCTTGCAGTCATAGCTTTCTTATATATAACTTAAGTTTCAGTCAGTGTCGGACAGGCCCGGCGGGACACCGGGAAAAAACCCAGTGGGCCCCGACCCCTAATGGGCCCCTGTTCAAATGAGTGAAGATAGCAATGTCCAAATCTTGGATAAAGAAGAGGCGTGAAAGAAGCGATTCATGTCAAGGTAGAGAAACCACCCCTGAATAGAGGTGGGGGCCTTCTGCTACATACAATGCTGTTTTCACATCTGTACCCAAGCGGTTTCAAAACACTTCACACATCCATTCATGCAACTCTCACAAGTAACACCTGTGTCTAGGAGTTGCATGACACATTGGTAATCCTATCACAGTAACTACACAGAATCAAATTCAGATGTCACCTCTTTGAAGAGTTACAATGCGCCATTGTGATTGGATTAGTGGAATAGTTTATATGCCGAGAACTTCCCATACCAGTCAAAGCTGCTCAAATGAGCAGTGAAATGTCTTCAATAATTACAAGTCCAGTTGTTTTAGAATTACTTATATTAGATATACCATGACCTGGATGAATGAAAATCTTCATAGTCATATTCCTCCAAGGACTGTGAGTGGGATTATGATCTTGGGTACTAATTGCCCAGAAGTAGGGACTAAGTGTACAGACCAAGGGATGTAGAGATTTTCCTCAGGTTCCACTTAGGGAGAAGGTTGAAAGCTGGGTGTACATCCTCACTGCTGTATACATGTTCCCTTCCCTGCGGGGTCTGATACTGACCAAAGGTGCTGTGAGTGTATGCCTATCCACTGTTGCTGTATGAGCTTGCTTGCTCTGGTTAAGTTATAAGAACCACTGGCACCCAATTATTGTACCCTGCACCACTTCACCCTGCCTCCACTCCTTTAACGAGGGCTTACCCCCTGAATAATTAAAGTCTCATCCGGAGTGCAGTATAGGGGATGAAGTTCATAGTAGAGAAAGGTGCACTCAGTTTACCATATTGGTGTCTGTCAGTCCACCCTCCTCTTAGGGCTCATCCAGACGGGAAGATTCAAGGAGATTCGTCGCGTGGCAACAAAACGCCACGTCTTTGAGGCGACTAATCTCCTTGAATGGCTTTCAAGTCCTTCAAGGAGATTAGTCGCCTCAAAGATGTGGCGTTTTGTCGCCAGGTGACGAATCTCCTTGAATCTTCTCATCTGGATGAGCCCTTAGAGAAGGTCCCACAACTTTAATACTCTGTGGGGGTCATTTATAAAGTTTGCACAGCTCATAATTGTTCGCAAATGGTAGTTTTGCCCATGCTTTTTCCTGAACGATACAATATTGCACTACTGTGCCCGTCTTTCCGGTTTTTGCGAATTCGCATTGTGAATGAATTTTCGCAAACAACTCGCAAACAAGACAGGTCTTTGCGTGAGTGCAGGCACTTTGTGAGGTTGTTTTGTGCGAAAATAACAGTAACTTAAATTCGCAATTTGCTAAACAGTTTTGCGAATATTTTCTCCGCCACCAAAGTTGTGGCACAGAGTGTTCGCAATTTGTGATCTTTGCCATATTTAAAATGCTCCTATAGATATTCGCAATGTGAAAAACCAATTCGCAAATCTGTTTGCACACTCTTATTCAGCTTTATAAATATAATCAGGCGCAGGGCAAATATATTCACTCTGCGAATCAATCTGCCCTGCGCGAAGTTTATAAATAACCCCCTGTGTCTTCTATTATCTAGTGTCAGTGTTATCAGATAGACATACGTAGGTTGCAGTTGCCTTGGTGTCCAACAGCTTAGCAGCTTGTGTCTTTTAAAACTCATTGCCCACTCTATCCTGCCCAAATATAAATATACAGTAGCTCTTACGCAAAATTATGGATTCTTAGAAACTTTTTTTAGTACTGGTGTGGGATCTGTAAACCCATTATCCAAGAAAGCTACGAATTATGGAAAGGTCGTCTCCCATAGACTAATTTTTATCCAAATAATTAAATTTTTTTAATTATTTTCTGCTTTTCTGTAATAATAAAACAGTCCCTTATACTTGATCTCAACTAAAATATAATTAATCCTTATTGGAAGCAAAACCAGCCTATTGGGTTTATTTAATGTTTATGTGATTTTCTAGTAGAAGTAAGGGATGAGGATCCAGATTACAAAAATATCAGTTATCCAGAAATAATGGATAACAGATTCCATACCTGTATGAATACAGTTTCTGGTTTTCAGTAAAAGAGATAATAAAAATTACATCTTTAAAAAAAAAAAAACATCATGTTGAATTAAAGGAATAATGTGCTAGAGTGTAGGAAGCATTGCTGTACATAACTTATGAGTCCCTTATGATGATTTTTGTACAAGACAGCTCTTAGCTGTGGATCGGAATAACATTGATGAGGTCTTTGTAGATGATACAGAATGCACAATGGTTTCACCAACAATTTTACGAGTTTTATTTCCTGCCAAATACACACACTGAGATGAAATAAGTATTTTATTTTTTTGCGAGGAAACCTTGTAAATACTGTTAAAAAAAAAAAAAAGATTTTAGGCAAACAAGCGTTCATATCAACATATTTACATCCGAAACATTCATCGCCACATCAAAGGCAAAAGAAAACTTACGAGAAACAATTACAACGTGTTCGTTTAATCATTACATTTCTACATGCAGAAATAGATTTCTTTTAACCTTCACAAGCCTTTGAAACAGGGAGATGACATCTAAAATAAATAAGTAGAAAGGATCTATTTGCATTTAAATCATATATGTCTGGAACTCAAAATAAAATTTTGTTCTGCTGGGTAAGTCAACCCCATAGATGCTGCAAAACTGGGATGGTTTTTGTTTGCCGTTCAGTGTCTTCAAAGCCAATGAGGCTGTTGGTGGGAATGCTGGAACAGCTTGAAGTTACAGTCTTGGTCTGGCAATGTCTTTATTCGAAGTTAAATACTGGCATGAAGGGAATCTAAATCCAAAAAAATTAATTAAGAGTAAATTTACTCCTTTAATTTCCATTCATTTTCTGTTTTAGGTGGTTTCTGAGATATGAGCACAGTTTGCAGGTGTCCCCAACCTTGTTTTTGTTATTAGTGAGCCACATGCATATGTTATTGTAAGTTGATGAGCAACTTAAGCATGCAAAAAGTTCCTGGGGGTTCCAAATATGGAATGTGATTGGCTATTGGTAGACTGGCAGCCTACAGGAGACTCTGTTTGTCAGGACATATGGCTATTATGTAACCACAATTTGCCTCCAAGCCAGGATTTCAAAAATAAGCACCTGCTTTGGGGCCACTGGGATCAAAATCCAATGTGCTGGTGAGCAACATGTTGCTCATGAGCCACTGGTTGGGTATCACTGCCTTATTGCCTTTGTACTTTCTGTTGAATTCCTTTATTAAAGTATTCTCAGTTGATGCAAATGTCTGGAAATAACAGTCTAAAAAAATGCAATTATCTCCGAAACCACTAAAATTTTAACTTCAAAGTACCCTTAGTAAAGTCACATCAGTTAATTGTTTGGGTTTGGATCCCCTTTAACACAAAATTGATTATTTTTGAGTTTGAGTAATATCTACAACTAGAAATATAGAGCGCTTCTCTATTTTTAGAAAAGCGTCTCTGCAGTTTAAGGGAAATGTCTTATCCATATCAAATATCATTTTTTTTTTAGTTTATCACATGTTTTAATTGACTCCACTGCTCTGCTTTAGTAATGTAACATATAATGGATAGTAATGAAGCCAGACACATAGCTACATAACTGTATCTTCTCAACAACTTTGTTGGGTCTTTGAGGTCTATGCACTTGCAGGCAATGTGACTACAGAAATTAATACCCTTACAGATTGATAACCCAGGACAGGTCTAGTTACTGATGATATGCTTATAATGTTTACTTATTGACAGAGCCGAGCCACACCGGCCAGGCGCCCCAGGCAACCTTGCCGGCCGTAGCGCCGGCTGAGCTTGCGCATGTGCATCGTGATGCCAGCACATGTGCAGAAGCCCAAGAAGAAGGCAGGGAGAGTGGACTGGACATGGGTTAGGTGACAGAGAAGAAGAGAAGAACATGCCTACTGTGCCTACACCTTGGCCCGGCCACTTCAAAGGAACATTCTGGAACTTCTGATTGCAAAAAATAATGTGTCCGCTGTGAAATATGAGGATATCTCACAGACGTCCCTAAGGCCTCTTATAATCTTCTGCTAGCTTGTGCCTGTTGTTGGCCCCAATGTGCACATAAATGCTTTTGTAGAGCTGTATGGAAATTTCACAGCAGTAGATGCACCATGGCAGGTTGACCAATGCTCAGATTTGCTCATTTTGGGGTTTCTTAGTGGTGGTGGGCATGGGGGGCCCTTTGAACCTGAGCACAGAAGAAGTTAAATTGGTCAGGTAATCTCCGGAATGAGACCGGCGTATAGTGCATGCTCAGTTGATGCAATTTTCTGTTTCGCAACTGCATATGCGCTGCAACTCATGAAAATTGCCAAAACGCCAGTCTCATTCTGAATATTACCGGCTGAAGGTGCCCATGAACTCCACTGGACAGAATCTTCATGGAGAGGTAAGTAAAGAGTTAGGGGCATTTGCCCGGGGAGCAGCTAGGCTTGGGGGGAAAAGGGAGGGGGGTCTATCTAGGGTAGGGGGTAGGGTTTTTTTTTACAGATTTGTTTTTCCTTTAAAAGGGAAGAAACCTAAAGAGGCAGTTTATTGCCAATAGATTAGCCACAACAGAGCAAGCTTCAATGCTATATTTATTCTTATATATTTATTATTATATAAATACAGCATATTATTCATAGAGCAGAAACAATTACAAGTTATTTTAGAACAAGGGTGTTTGCAGGAAGCAATGCAGTTATCTAGTTTTTCTCATTCCATGTATGGTTACCTGTGTTTAGAAGTATTATTAAAACAGGGCGTCGGTACAACTATTTAGCAAGGGGAATTATAAATTCATAAGACGATTAAGTTAGCTAGTTAAGAAAATTCCAATATTGCTTTTTAAATGACTTCAGGATATGGTAGGTACTAAGGTTATTATCTGTTATCAGGAATACAGCTGGATTGTACGACTGGATAATAACTAAACAACTGACACAATGTAAAATTACATTATCAGTGTGTTAAAACAAAATTGCGCCCTAAAGGAGTCGACATGCCAGCTCTGAGCTGAGATGTAATTACGCTTAACTCTGATAATTAAAATACAACGGAGATCAACAGAATCATTTTCATTAAGAAAATTATTAATGATGGTGGTATAACGGTAATTGATTGCAGCGCACCGCAGGATCACTCCATGCCATGGAAAACCAACACGGTTAGGGGGGGAAAATGGCACAGTAAATAAATAACTTATTTAGAAGTGGGAAATAATTTCCTGATCTAGAAATGTGTTTTAATAAACACCCTACAGGTATGGGATGTTTTATCCAGTAAACTATTATCAGGAGAGCTAGAAAATACACAGTGCATATCCAAATATATAATAAAAGGCACTACGTTTACCCAGGAGCTGCAGCCAATCAGATGTTTGCTTTTAAACAGGTGACCAGTAAATGCTACCTGCTGATTGGTTGCTGTTGGTTACTGCTCTTGGGCAAACTTAGTGCCTTTTATTACATAACCCCCGAGTCCTAAAATAAAAACAATTTATAATTTGTGTAATAATAATAATACCTTATTCACTAGGTTCACTGTTAACTAGTCCAGCATAAATCCAAGTTGAATAGAAAATCATCCTATTGGGCTTACATATTTTTTTCTCATCATGAAGGCATGGTTCTCCACTTTAAAGAAGGACCCTGAATAAAACCGAGCTCCCCAGCGTTCTATATAATAGATGAGTTGTAGATGAGTTGTTTAGATTATACCAATCCATTTTCCAGTGATACTTTATGATAGTGCTTCAATGTTAGCACAGGTGTGGGATTCCTTATCCAAAAAGTTCTGAATTACAGGACGGTCATCTCCAATAATAAAATAATCCAAATTTTAAAAAATATATCTCCTTTTTCTCTGTAATAATAAAACAGTAGCTTGTATTTGAGCCAAACTAAGATATAATTAATCCTTATTGGAAACAAATATTATGTAATGCTGATAAGGTTTTTTTAGTAGAAGTAAGGTATGAAGATGCAAATTGCAGAATGATCCGTTATCCAGAAAACCCCAGATCCCAAGCATTGTGGATAACAGGTCCCATACATGTACTTGTATATGGCAAATAGAATCTACAGTCACATAATTAATCCTCATTGGAAGCAAAACCAACTTTTTGGTTTATCTAATGTTTAAATAGTGTTCTAATGGATTTAAGGTATGAAGACCCAAATTACAGAAAGATCCATTATCTGTAAAACCCCAGGTCCTGAGCAGAAAGATATGCTATCCAAAAAAGCCAAAGTCCTGAACACATATAAAACAGAACCACCCTTTGTCCCTACATCTTCCATTAAGACGAAGAGATCGACCTTGAAGGTCTGACCTGGCGAAGTAACGTCTAGCATAAGTTGCGCTAGTCTATCTACTTCGCTAGCGAAAATTCGCCAGAGTCGGTGTTAGTGAATTTGCGAAGTTACAAAATGACGTAACGCTGGCGAATTAGCGCTATCGTTAGACATGAATGTGCCCCTATATATCTTACTACTTTGCCAGCTAAAAGTTATGGGGTATGCTGGGGGGGTTAAGTTTATCCCAATTAGCATATTGTATTAATTAAATTGATTACTATATTTCTCCTGGGGCCCAATGAACAATAGCCCTGCTCAAAAGGCTTTAAATGATTTCCAGCAAGTGTCGTTATTTATACACACCATGCATGGAATACCCATGCTTTACATTGTGGGCACATTGTTACAAAATAGCCAGATTAAAGCAATTTCGAAACCTTAATTTGTGTTGTCACCTTGCTGGAGAATTAATCCCATCCCGGTAATGTGTGCATTTCATGGCTGAAGCCTGTGTGACTGGAAATCGATACGAGAAAGTTCAGACCAGCGTGACTTAACTTGGCTTCTAAGGTTGATAATAACATAATGTAAATAAGAGATCAGAGAGTGCATTGAGAATATATAAAGGGTAGTACAGTAGCACTTTAAGATGTTTTAGAGTTCTTCTCAATAATGAGGATGGTAGATCAAAATATATTCAGTTTCACTCATGATTATGTATGTAGGGGGTTACACTTGTGATGGACACTTGTGATGTTAAATGACCCGTAATACAGTACAGTAAATGCAGCCTAGGGCGGCAGGATTTTAGGGGGCGGCATGCTGCCCAACCACACCCACATTGCTTCAGAAATTAAAATTTCCTGTGTGCCAATTCCCATTGCTCCATCCCCATGATGAAAATTTGAGCAAATAAAAGGGAGGGGACAGGGGTGACAAATGAAAGCAAATTCCCGCGATTCATTGCCGGCGAATAAATTCGCCTGGCGAAAATTCGCCGGCATAAAAAAAACGAGTTGCGTGCCAAAAAGTATGCTACGCGCATCAAAAACGACGTGACTCGTTTTGAGAATTTTCGCCAATTTGCGAATTTCGCTGGAATAGATTCGCCCATCACTAGCACCTACTATTTAAATCCAGCCCTGAATACACTATAGGAGGACTATCAATAAAGAAAACCATACCGATGTCAGTTTATGGAAAATGGGTGCCATTGTTACAGTTCTCCTTGCATGCCAGTCAGTTATACCTTAATTGACATCTTCGTTCACCTTAATGCTTCTCTTTGTAATTAATTCATCGGGGACCATAGAATTGAAAGGGTACTATCTCTCCAACTGGAACTTTTTCTTTTAACTTTTAATTTTTGCATTTCATTTTGCAAGTGTTAAATCTCTTCCGTGTTCGCTGATTGCTTTTGGCCTCCTCCCAAATCTTCAGGCTTCTTGCCAACTCACACCTAACCCCGCAAAGTATAAAGATTCCGCTGCTATTATGGTTAAAGTGTCAGCCCTAGCAGGCGGTTCAGCTAACACCTAAGCAGTCGAGGAGAAAGTACAAACATCTTATCGCTCGGGGTATGAGGAATGAAAACACTGGCCATTTCAGATAAATTATGAACGCCATCTAATCTCACCCGTGTCTTAGATTTGCAACTTTATGTAAACATAGATGGCTAGATATTTGTCCTGTATCGAGACAAGATAAACCACTGAAAAAGCACAGCAAGAAAGAAATATATAAAAATAACACTCTTGACAAAAACAAGCATCACTCACTGACAGGAATTGACTGCTATGCCCTAACCTTCAACTCTGAAACTATGATGAACTGATGTGGTGGATCTGTTAGCTGGGGGAAAATAGTCAGAAATGTTGGAACGGATGCATCTGAGACAGAAAGGAGTGAACTGGGTCCAGAGCCAGGCTAAATGGAACAGGCAAAGGGTACTCTTAAAGGAACAGTCAAGCTAAAGTCCCATACAAACCACTGTCTATAAGAGAAGAACAAGTAACTTTTGGATAGCTGCATGTAATTGAAATTAGGCGAGGTTATTAGACATTGGTGAGGTTATTTTTCTGTGCCAACTATATGTCACAAAGCATTGTCATGCAGTTCTATCCTTTATATCTACTGTAATTTCGTCAGACCTCATTCTGTCATTTGGAAAATCAATGTGGCCAATGTGACGTCATTAACAGGTCAGCTATGAAATGATCTTCTCAAATAAACCACAGTGGGAAGAGGATGGGATGTCCATTTGCTTCCAGCTTAACCAGAAAATAAATGAGCCTTTGGGCTGAAAGTTGCAGATAACAGTGGGGAAAATGCTGAAGGTCTTTTTAGAAAAATGCATTCCCTAGGTCTTGTACTAACTGGAGCACACAGACAGCTGAACCACAGCAAAAAGTAGACAGTACTGCTTTATAGAAATAATGCTGCCCCGCCATAAAAAAGTCCATTTATTGACCCCTACGTGATCTAGTTATTTACCCTGGGCCAAATGATTGATTCTGCTTTGTTTGACCTGCCACCTAAGTCAGGGGTCCCCAATGTTTCTATCCGTGAACGCAATTCAAATGTAAAAGAAGTTGGAGAGCTACATAAACCTGTAAACATTTCCTGGAGTGCCAAATAAGGGCTGTGATTGGCTATTCAGTAGCCCCTGTGTTGACTGGCAGCCTACAGGAGACTCCAAGGTCCCCAAGCCAGGAATTGAAATGCAACATCTGATGTGAGGCCACTGAGAGCAACGTCCAAGGGTTTGGTGAGAAACTTGTTGCTAGTGAGCCACTGGTTGGGCATCAATGACCAGCACACAGACAGAAGTCAGACAATTTATGCTAAACCGTCAAGCTAGACCAAACCTGCACTGCTTGCCCCCATGCAACCCCCTTTTCTAAGCTTTTAAAGAAATGAACTAAATGGCCAATGTCACCTTTTTTTTACTTTAGAATTGTTGTCTGCCTTTATCATCACAAAAGACTTCTTTCCCGTTTTATTTCTGTGTATGACTTCTGTGACCTTTTTAAAGACAGAAGAGCACATATTCCCACCTGAAGATGGTTAGACACTTTGCATTTCCTTTTGCAAAAAAGATTTATGGGGATTAATCAATACAAAATGGATTTATCGCCATAAGCCAATTGTATTTGAAGAATATTTTTTTTTAGAATGGTATTAGCAAGCTGCCATTATACAGAGCAGTCCCAAAGTGGCTAAAATCATTAAAAAAGCCAGTATTATTAAGAATAACTACACATAGTGCAGAACTAGTGAGAAATGGTTTCATTGCTATTAATGAGACTTACAGACTCGCAGAACAGAAAATGGATAGTGAAGAATTCCTCAGAGATGCTCCTCAATCCTTCCATTGATGTCCCATATCTTCTGTTGGGCCAGTACTTGGGGATACTGTGGCTATTATAATAACTTAATTCTCAAATCTTCTTTTTTAGTCATTTCAGAAGTACAGTATATTAATAGACATAATGCAAAATTTGAACATGGGCCTGGTCCGACCATTATTTTGGAGTCAGAAATGACTTTTACCCTCTTTTAAGGACAAATAGGGACAATGCATGTTTTTTCCCCTTAATCAATAACCTAGGTAGGATTTAGTCTTTTTTAAATCTTTTTTTGAAAAAAATTACTACATGACTGTGTGTAAGGCTCAAGTTCTTCCCACAATGCACTTCATCTCATTCTTTTGCATCTTTTGTTACCAGAAGAAACAGAAATTTGCATTGTCTGTATGGGACCCAAACATTTTCCCCTGATAATAGCTGACTGAGGAGGCACATGCATGGAATGGGAATAATTTTTTTTGGGGGGTTACCCTCCTTCCCCCCTCCATTTCCTAACATATGGCAACTCAACTATACAGTGGGCACATGTTTAGGGCAATAGGACAACTGTATTTTATTTATTAAAGGGCTTGTGTAGTGGAATGTAGTGGCTGTAACATATACTTCTGTTATACGCTCAAGTTCCTGCCGTGTGCAAATTAGGCATCGCTAGCGTAAATGTGATTTGCCTGGAGTGTTTCCTTTTTCTGCGTAATAATAAAACAGTAGCTTGTACTTGATCCCAAATAAGATCTAATTAATCCCTATTGGAAACAAAACCAGCCTAACAGGTTTAGTTAAAGGAGAAGGAAAAGCTTGCTGCATTTGGGGATGCCAAATGTTAGGCACCCCCAAGTGATTATATCAACTTACCTGAAACCCCTGGCTGGTGCTCCTATCAGCAGAAAACTGGGGTAATATCAGTGAGCACCACAGAGCGATCCTCTTCTGTCTTCAGATTTCCTGGGACTATCACATGCACAGCTGAACGAAAAAGACGACTTTTTAGTTAAGGTTCAGCTTATCGTTCTATTGCGCATGCGCAGCCACACAAAGAAGGAGTAAGAAGGAAGTGGATCGATCCATGGTGCTCACTGGTATAACCCCGGGCCAGTGCAGTTTTCTGCTGATAGGAGCACTGGCCCAGGGTTTCAGGTAAGTCAATACAATCACTTGGGGGTGCCTAAAACCTTTCCTTCTCCTTTAATGTTTACTTGATTTTCTAGTAGACTTAAGGTATGAAGATCTAAATTACAGAAAGATCCTTTATCCAGAAAACCCCAAGTCCTGAGCTTCCTTATATAGATAGTTATATATATAGTTATATAGCTCAAATACCTTTGGTTGATGTGGAAGGAAAGGGGAAGGATAAATGATGTATGCGTTTGTCACACATTTGTTGAGTCTTTTTTTGTTGTTGCGCAAAGCGAAAAGAGCTGTGTGGCTGCAGGTTTCATAAATGCTCATCACTAACAGAAATATCACAGAAACATTATATACTGTAGGTTATCATAATATGATGTCTGTTTGCATTATCCTTTATCGATATTGTCTGTAAAGGCAACAAGCAGATCATTCCTGACAAATGAGTTTTCAGGGGAGGGTTCAAGATTTATAATTGGGGCTCATTTATCAACACAGGGCAAATTTGCCCATGGGCAGTTGTCTATAGCGACCAATCAGTGATTAGCTTTTTGAAGCCAGCTGCAAGTAGAGCAATGAATGCAGCAACCTGATTGGTTGCCATGGGTTACTGCCCATGGGCAAATTTGCCCAGTGTTGATAAATGACCCCCACTGTGGCTGAACATTTGTACAGGTTGCACATATACTAAAACATCACCATTGGTGTTTATGCAATATACAGGACATACTATGTTTCCTTCACACTGGGACACCAAATAACATTTCACTGACTTTCACTGACTTACTGACTGTAAATATTGTACCAACTGCTGGTTGTAAGGGAATGTTGGAGAAAATCTGCCCTATGCACTTTGTTGTGGAGGTTGTATTTATAAATCTGAAGTTCCCATTAACTCATGGCAAGACATGGGGCAAAGTGCAAAAAACAGGATCAAAGCCCTTTTCAGGGCTTGTGGGCGTAGCACATTGACTCTGTATTTATGAGGGGTGGCTATGGAGATGCACTGAGGTATTCCTCATCTGTCCCCTAACTTAGCTGCATTATTAAGATGTACAGGGACTGCCGGCAGGTACAGGCTGTAAAGGAAGCATATGGAAGGTGGTAAAGGACAAAGCTGCTTTTGCGCCCTACAGAGCTGCTTCTGCACTTTGCACTGAATATTTAATCTGGCATGAGGTGCAGACCACAGCAAGACCCTATAAGTGAATGCTTACAGAATGAGCACTAAAAGGTACAATGATCATAAATGACTCTTTTAAGGAGAACTAAACCCATACCCCCTCCCTGCTCTCACAGCCTACTTGCTTGCTGTTGAATACACAAAGACACCGAAGGAGAAGAAGATGGCTGCTGTGAACTCCGACACCTTAATTTGCCGCGAGGGACGAGTAAAAAGTTAGAGGAATTTTCCTGGGGTAGAAAGTAGGCTTGGGGGGGAGGGTTTTTTTTTAAGGAAGGGTTGAATTCTCCTTTAAGAGTTTGTGTTTGTATGGCTGGACAATTTCAGGCACCTATTCAAATACCCCCCCCACATCACAATCCCCAAAATTTGTGTTCAGTATAGGAACATTTTCATTTCTATTGCCTTATCTAAATGTATGATCTATATAGTCCCTTTAAAAACCATCTGACTTCCCAGTTCTTATGAGAATTTATGATACAGACCCAGCAACATTTACACGTTATTAAAACGAGCTCTGTGGTGTACGGCAGCTTCTTATAAGCAGGGAACTGTTTCATTAGAGATGGTTCCAAGTGTATTTTCCCTGTTTCTTTTAATACCTGTGGGGCACTGTGATATTTTTCC
>CM044441.1:137724108-137739108 GCA_024363595.1 Xenopus borealis
GAACACCCGATGTTCGCGCGAACTAGTTCGCCGGCGAACAGTTCGCGCCATCCCTACTCCACTTGATGCTTGCATCTACCTGGCCTGATTTGACTACACTATCTGTCTACTCTTTGCAACGTGACCTTCTGCCAAAAGACTTTGCCTTACGTTGGTGCCCCTTTGCTCATCCAGAACACGTAGCTTGGCACCTCTCTTAATAAGACCTGGTGGCATCTGATTAGCTGAGGGCTCCTCCCGAGGTGAAAGGTGGCTGTTATAGACTGAAGCAAGAGCCGTGAACAGGGTGCTTAGCATTGGTTCTGTATTTAGGGTACCGACCTTGACTGAAATAGATAGAACACTTAGCTTGGCACATCTCTTAATAAGACCTGGCAGCATCCGATTAGCCAAGGGCTCCTCCCAAGGTGAAAGGCGGCTGTTATAGGCTGAAGCAAATGCAGTGAAAAGGGTGCTTAACATTGGTTCTGGATTTAGGGTGCCGACCTTGACAGAAATAGATAGAGAGAGATAGATGAAAGATAGATATAAGATACAGAGAGAAATAGATAAGTAATAGAGAAAGATAGAGATATAGATAGATACATACTACATACAGTTGATGTCAGGTATTTGACCCTTCATGTGTTAAAGAACCAAATCTCCCATTACCCTCAGCCAATAACTAGGAAATGGGGGGGATAAGTCTAATTAGTGCTGCAAAGGGAAATATCAGATATTCTGTTCAAGTTGAATACTTATTTCATTACATAGATGAGGCCGCTGGCATTTAGATAACAAGACGACCAAGCAGGACTTGGAATCCAGTTAATAGGTTTGCAGTAAATATATCTGCCTGCCCTCTTTCATTATGTTCACCTTAATACACTTTATAAAGATTAGTGAGTATAAGTCAAATGAAGCTATGTAGCACCGTGTGAAACTGGGCCACATATTGCTGGGTGGCAGCTGATCTTGACTCAAGTATGGGTGGAAGATAATAAGGTACGGAAATGTAGAATAACATTTTTTTCTTTCTATGCATAGGGATATCTCAAATAACTTTTAGTGAAATGTTAATTGGTAGAATAGATACATGAACTTCAAATGTTCTTCAAATGTTAAATAGATAATGATCAACACCTTTAAAGATTGGGAGCCTCAAGTATACCATAAATGCAAAAAGTACATTATAAAAATATATTTTAGAAAACAGAATTGTTGACTTGTGTGATGGCATTTGGTTTCCTCTAAACCCAGTTTACTTTTGGCAGGAATAAGATTGTAGTGGCAACGGTGCCCAAGGTACAGCCCTGCCACCAGTAATTCCCCAAGGTGGTGAGCAGAGTGGAGGGGCATGACGTAAGAAAATTAAGCATGGCGGAAGCCCAAAGTTATAAGATGGAAGAGATACCTTTTCTGATTTCAACTCAAATTTGCTGTTTTAGGAACTGCCATACAGCTTCATTAAAAGTGGGCTTGAGTTACAATAGGTGGTAAGGACAGGGCCCTACTGTAGGCTTTGCCTCCTGATGCTCCCTAACTTATGCATCTTAATGACAAGCAAGGTGGGGGGTGGGATGGGGTGACATCTGCACTGCACTTTTTCATTGAGTGACAGGTCTCTGCTTTCCAAAATGGAGGACATTTGCACAATGTAGAACAAAGTGTTAAAAGTACAAAAATATGTCTGATTGTGTTATTTGTTGCACTTTGCACATTGTTTTGCATTGCAAATGTCCCCTACTGTGTTACTTTCCTTCAAGCAGATAATATTCCACCTAACTCATAGTTGCATATGTATTCACAGGCAGGTATTAGCAGAGAGCGTGTGTGTATCATCTCACAGCTTTGAGTTTAATGTGTTCCCCTATGGGTCACTATGACCCTTTCATATGTTGTCATTGTCTAACCACTGTGAACTTTTTCTGCTAAAACATTAAGCAAAAATTCTATGAAAGAATTTTTTAAAAAGTAGCTGTGTTATTTCAGTTTTACAGAATCAGTGCCTTGGATCCAATATTTTAAGTCGGTAATAAATACTTCAGATGGGTCCGACAGCTGATTCTTATTCTGCTTTCAGTACATCCTAAAGCTAATGCCACATTTCCACAGGGAAATCCTCTATAAGCACATTTCAGTTTTATCAGCTTTGCACATCTCTCTAATTTTAGCTCAGTTCTGGCTGTGAGTGTGAATTATACAATATGTTCTGCATTCCAGTGATTATTATGTAGAGTGATCCAAGCTGCAGCCTCCAAAGTAAAAGAGAATCAAAATGAAGAGGAAACAATAGAATAAATGACCGAGCATGTCCTGTTAACTATTGGGCAAAGTTTAAAGCCCCAAAACAAAAGAACTGAACTGGCACTAAATGTGGGATGGGCTAATAGGTAGCTATGTGGCTAAGCAATTCAGCAAGGGATAGTTTAAACCAAGTATTCTTAACCTATATTTGATACTCAACAATTCATCAAAGTTATATTTAGGATGGGTATGCACTTGGAGACATTAAATTGTAATACATAAAGGATCATTTACAAAGACCCTGTACAGATGTGCAAGTGCATAAGCATTGCATAAATGCATGTTCTGCACCTCATGCTGGATAAAAAAATCCTGAATGTGGTGTAGAGTGCAGAGTTGGCAGACAAGGCCAATCACCTATGCAACTGTCTAACTAGATATGTTAATATCCTATGGAAGGTGGCAAGTGCAGGGCCCTTTTCTGATTAATGGGGCAGTCACAAGTCTCCAAGCTTCAGAAACTCAGCAAGCATTTAAGGCCTAGTGGGAAAAAATGCACCTGTTTTTAACACGTTGCGCCATGCCTTCAACTTTGTACACGACCCCTATAGCTATTTCCAGACCGAATCTTGGTTTCATCCAAAAAAGATTAGGACACCCTGATTTAGATACTGAGGAACCTGGTGGGCAGCAACTTTCCAGCAAAACACCGGTATTGGAAGATATGGACATCTCTGTCTACAACAGTCACTTTGGTAATGGACTTCTTGGGACACAGTCTTTCTAAACCTATGAACCTACCCCCTACCTCAGGGGTGTCCAAACTTGGCCCTCCAGCTGTTAAGGAACTACAAGTCCCACAATGCAATGAAGGAGTCTGACAGCCACAGTCAGGCAAATGCATTGTGGGACTTGTAGTTCCTTAACAGCTGGAGGGCCAAGTTTGGACACCGCTGCCCTACCTATTTTGATATTTGTCCTTCCTACTAACTGCTGGTAATGCTTTATGTGATAGAAGCCAGCCACTAAAGTCTTTAGGTAAACTTTGCAATAGAGCAAAACAAGAAGATCTCACAGACAATAAACCTACTTTAATATACTTAGACAATTTTATCCATACCCAAAACACAAACTCTGATCAGACATGGCATGCATTTATACTGACCATTCTTTGTTTCCAGCAGAGCAGACCCCTCTACCCAATACTGTTGTTTAATTCAGTAAGTGGACAATTATTTTCAATATATGGGCTTTTGGTAACTGTGAAATCCCATCTTGGTATATATCTTTGGGCCTTAATGAAGTGCCTAAAATCCAACAATGCATTTCCTTTGTCTTGTTGAAATACTTCCTTCATCCACCAAAGTGCTACAGAATGGCAGGGTTGTGCTGAGTGACTGTAACGTCGTTATGTCAAGAAAGTCTGGCCTTTGTTTATAAGATTATGTTTCCTTTGGAGAGAGATGAATATCTGTTGAGTGCTATTTAGACATCATGTCACATTAACATGATCCAAGTCAGCAGCTATGAACATGGTGTTCTAGGGACACATGGAAGATGTCATATGGATCCCAGAAGTACAATAACCACCCAATACCTTTTTTATATGCATTTTTATAATATTTATAGGGCACATTCCTAAAGCTTCGCTGGGTACAACACTGAAAAATGGTAGGATCTTAATGCGCATAATGTCCCATTTAATAGTCATAGTTGCCCTGAGCACTAGTGATATCAGCTGTGGTTTTTGCATTTTCTAGTAGTATTTTCTGAGCTCTTCATAGTCATCTCTGTGATATAATAGTGAGAGAAATAAAGAAGGAATTGATAGTTCAACTCCATTCATGTAGCCTTAAGTCCACTTGAAATGCCTATGATTCCATTCTGTCATTTTGCATTCTTTTCGATATTTTCTCCAAATCTCTGTTTTTTTATCATTTTTTTTTACAAGCCCTGCTCTCTGGGAAGACTTATATCTATTCAGAGCATCATAATGTCTGACCTAGTTTTTACCTTTTCTTTCAAATGTTGTCAAGTGTGCCAAAACAGATTTATTTTATATGCAGTTTACGCTGAAAGACCTTTGTATCTAAAACTCGCAGATAGGAAACTTAAAGCACCAGATTTAGGAAAGAATAAAAACAAAATCCCATTGTGTGTTGCATTTTTTTTTTTTTTGTATACAAAAACCCGGCATCCATGAAACTGCAGGCGCAAAACAGAATCATAAATCTATGCATAAAAAAAGACCTTCTTGCTGTGCTTATTAAACATTAGGTGCCATGGCTTTACAAAGGTGTAACCTGGCTTAAGTAGAGTCCGTTCCAGAACTGTGTCTGAAAATACAAACGAAACTGCAAGTGTTTATGGAAAAATGCAAAGAAGATTTGCTTTTTCACGTCAGAGTTCTTTGAGGGTTTTTTTTTTTAATGTATCAGCAAAATATAAACGCGGCGGCATTTATACAAAGAATTCTAGATTTGTCCTTAATAATAATAACAGAATAAAAACTTTCAGATTAAAAGCAGCGAAAGCGGTTTTGATGGTAATGCGGTGGGGTTTAAAACAGACCTGCATAGTTCAGATCATGGTCTCTGTGCCGTATAGACTTGAGATAAGATGCCTATCTTAATCTATCTTTTTTTTTTTAATACCTAATCTTAATGATCAATTATGCAGCATTATAAATGACTTAAGATTACTTCTTATGTATGGTATAATCTTACAGTGAGCAAAAGTAGCTCTTTGGCACAGTACATGCTATCCATCCTGAACACTCAATTTCCATACGGCAGTTGCGTTTTGCATACAGAGCAAGATTTACTGATAGGTAATCCATGTAAGGTATTTTTTAAAGACAGCTTATTAAAGGATTGTGAAAGCTGTCAAATTAAAGATATTTTTAAATTGCTAAAGTGGGCAAGCTGTGTCCTATACTTATACGGCTCTGTAGCTGGGCTTGCTTCATTTAAAGCAATGGAAACATCTTAGAATGGAGAAAAGTTTTGGAGCTTTTGAGTTTTGAGTGGGGCCATTTAATACGTGCAGAGCCAGGTGCAATAAAATTGTCTGACCCACCATATCTTTTGCACTTTGCACCATTTGCATGTAGAAGAATTGCCTGCATGAATATAGTGCTGTATATATGAAGATCGGAGGAAGATGCTCCTGCACTTGTATCAAAGTAAATGACCATTATGCTTGTAATGTTTTAAAACTAATTTAAAATACACTCAGAAAAGTTTACTATGTTTAGTGCAGGATCATGTGCCTCCTCATGCATGCGCATGTGCACATACAGAATTGGTTGACACATGTATGGAAAACAAGGGTCCAAACTAAGGCGTTAGAAGAGGTACAATGCCTGGTGGTTCTCCAACTTTGCGCCCTAGGCATGTGCCTCTTCTGCCTAACCCTAATTCCTGTCTTCCCACTTTGGTTTTCATGTCACCATATGATGTAACAAACTGTCATCTCATGGCGCAACAAGGCACACCAATGTTAGGGCCTAGCGACACTATAGGTGGAAAATCGGGAGGAAGCTGTATGCAGAAAAGTCCAATTTGCGGTATAGGAAGGAGTTAAGAGGGTTTGTAGTCCTATCCAGGCAAAAAATCAGGACAGGCAGCAAAAATAGTAGTCAACCTGAATGTTTAAATAAAGCCATTAACCTTTTTCCGTCTCTTCATTGGCTTTTTACTTCCAGTTTATTTCTACTCTGATGTCAGCTCCATTCTTTTCTATTTTGTCTTTTGCTTCCCCTTCCATCAGCCCCCCCTTTTTTTAATTCTCACCTGTGTGATCGCACTCTTCTTTATATTGCCATTCTCTACCATCTGTATTTCTGTTCTCCACTCGTTCTTCCTTTTCAGTTTTTTCTTGTCCCTGCATCAACCATTCAATCCCCTTGTTTTCCTTTTTCTCCTCTACTTCTAATTTTACCATTATCATTTGATTTTTTCCTGTTTATTTAATTCCCCCCCCCCAGCCTACAGCTTCATCTTTAGCAAATGGTGCTCCAAAACACCTTTTGTGCAGAGCCCTATCTAGATTTCTAATGTTCAGGAGCACACCTTCAAAGAAACTCCTGCAATAGAAAAGGGTAAAGGATGAGAGTTATTGTGATGGCAGGAGATTTGGTTAAACTGGCGGAATAGACTAGAATCCATGGCATTATGTGGACCTCCAGGTATCCATGTTGACACCTACAACCCAGAGTTATCTACACCACACCTCACCCACAGGGCAAAATGCCCCTCCAATTATTCCATTTGTTCTTAAATATAATTAAAATGTAAAACTTAAATCATCAGATATCCTTGAGCCAAACCAATGGTGTCTTTATCTCCTTTGTGAATAATTCAGAATCTGCATGGCACACACAAATATATTTATTTAGTTTTAAAAGAAATAATTAAAAAGGAACCTTAATAATTCATGAAATGTCTTTATTTAAGTTCTTGCTGAATCTTAAAACAAAAACAGCCTTCTGGCATGGAAGCTAGAAAAACTGTTTATCCCCAACTTGCTTCAGAACCAAATCTGCATATTAATGCGAGAAACCTTAAATATCCATTAATATTACACCTTGCTCCCTCTTACAATTGTTTAACACTGCAGATAAATGTGGTTAGAACTTAAATTTTAGCACCGTAGATAAATGTGAATATCTGATTAAGTGAAGGGACCCACAGCTGAAATCACCCTCGTTAATGCTTAGAACATATTGGTCATGAAATGTAGCTCATAGTGACATCATTATGTGTGTTATTCCTGACAGGGGCAGATTTACTAAATTCACATGAATGATCTATTTGAATATTCGAATATTCGTCAGTTGAATAACTTCCCATTTAAATTTTTATTCCACTGCCTAGTTCGCCAATTTCAACCTACCGAACTGGGTTTAATTATTTTAGATTGAATAAAAAAATTCGATTGAATCATTAGATTAGATTGTTCGACCAGCGGTAAAATTCTTCGAATTCGATATTCAGATTTAAAGGATTTTTATTCCTACACTATTCCCATGGTCAAATTTGAGGAACCCTCGAATTCGACCCTTAGTAAATCTGCACCTGTATGTAACCCAAGCCTTTGCTGCCTTAAGTGACCCCTGAAAGTCAAGAACTTGGGTTACCTTAGAGGCAAAACAGACCCTCTTTGGCAAATTATTTATATAAGAAGGACTCTTGTAGGATATCTTTGTATAAAGCATATACAGGTATGAGACCTATTATCCAGAATGATCGGGACCTTTAGTTTGCCAGATAACGGATCTTTCCGTAATTTTGGATCTTCATATCTTAAGTCTACTAGAAAATCATTTAAACATTAAATAAACCTAATAGACTGTTTTTGCTTCCAATAAGGATTAATTATATCTTAGTTGGGATCAAGCTACTGTTTTAATATTACACAGAAAAAGGAAATCATTTTTAAATATTTGGCTTATTTCATTATAATGGAGTTTATGGGAGATGGCCATTCCGTAATTCGGCGCTTTCTGGATAATGGGTTTCTGGATAAGTGATTCAATACCTCTACTGTACAACCAATAACCCGTGGTCTTTTGCCAGACTGTGTCACCCAGCACTTTCTTTATAGCAGCAGCACCCAACTAGTAGCCTTTGAGCTCACCAACATCATGGATGTTGCTCTCAGTGGCTTCAAAGCAGGTTCTTATTTTTGAATTACTGGCTTGAAGGCATTTAAAGGCAAGGTTTTGGTTTCATAAAAAATGGTGTACTCCCAGTACACATAGGGGCTACCAATAGCTTATTGGACCCCTCCAAGAACATTTCATGCTTCTGTTGCTCCCCAACTCTTTTTACATTTGAGTGTGGCTCACTCAAAATTTAGAGACCCGCACTTTATAGTAAGAAGCAAGCTGAAGGTCCACATGTTAGGCAGCACAGATATAAAGTGTAGCGCTGCCTGGATTTTAGCTTTATTTCGGGTGAGGAAAGATTTGAAACAGGTAAGAATCCAACATTCATTGTCTTAAAGAGGCAACTGTAATTTTTTTAAAATACTCAAAGTAAGTAAACTATTTCTGCAAAGGTTTAAATAATAAAAAAAATGCCTGATTTATGCTATTTAAAGCCCACTTGTTAAGAGGTAATTTAATTATAGAGCCTTGGACAACCAGAATGCTTCCATTTCTCTAACATAAGCCTTATAGACTCTTATTAATGTATTATCTTACCATTTTATTTTGATATATTTATGGTATGAGTTACCAAAATGGAATATCTACCTAATTCTAATAAATCTGCTTTTACACCTGTGTTAGAGGTTAATGGATAGACTTTAAATTGCATTTCTTTCTTCTTCTTTTTTTTTTGCACACTTATATATAATAATGGATGCCTCTGACAAGACCTTCTTCTAAAGGAGATTTAGGTCATTATGAAATCAGTCATGGCATGATAAGGAATACTGACCTACAAATGTATTATACATATTAATTATATTTCAGAATCTATTAGGGTTATTTACAGTACTGGTATCATAATAATTGGCCTTGGGGATTACTTTGTGTGCAATGTGCAGCTGAAGTTCTGTTTTATTCCTGCAATTTACCCTTTCTTGGAAGCTAAATGGCTCTACCAACTAATTCACTAAAATATGAATGTTCTTGTTTTTTTTTCTAATGATACCTTTACACCAAACATTTATCATTTCAATTGTATTTTCATACAAAATATTATTCCATAGTCTTTTTGAGTGGTTGTGCAGGCAACCTTGTTCAACATGAATGAAATGAATAGGACCTGTGCTGAATGTACTTTTTGCCATGAAGCATCTATGGTTTTTGTTTTTCTTGAACTAAATGAGGCAAAACAATATAATTAAAGATATTCCATGTTTGGTTCTTGCGAGTGAGATAATTAGATTAGAACTGAAAAAGAAAGATTTAAATTTGAACACCAAAATCCAGTGATTGTCCCTTGTTTGCCAATGCCAGGATTGCCAATAGACCTTTTCATAGTACAGTTTTTTTCTGAATAAAAAATTATCTGGGGCCCCTTAAGTACCAAGACACCCTTGATTGTATAGTCAAAGTAGATATCACGCTGTGTAAAATGCAGTGGTGCCACACAACACCTTTAAAAGCAGTGTATAAGGTATATGTAGTGTAAGAGGTATAATACTACCCCATTGAGCGTATAAGTCTATATATCGTGACTCCTAGAACAATCGGACCTTCATTTTCTGTGCATTTTTATGGAATGATACTTAATAAAACATTGCAGATGTTTGGGTATTTATAGAGAAGGATAATGGCCAGTCCTTCTTATATATCATGGGCAGTGCTTTCATACGCAAAAGTCTGACCCTAAATTTAGGGTTGCCACCTTTTTAGTTTGGGAAAAATGGGCAGCGGGCCGGCTGCTGATGTCAGGGGGCAGGTCCTAATGTTAATGTCCTAATTTGGAAATCCAGACAGGCACTTTTCACCCGTGCAGCTCTTCCAAAAACTGGGCTGTCCGGGTGAAATCTGGGCAAGTGGTAACTCTACCTAAAATCCATATGCTTCAACATTTCAAAAGATATTCCTGTTTTTCTGGGTCTTATAAAGACTCACCATTGAGTTAGTGCTGTACTACTATATATAATATTTAACTCCATGAACCCTTTCCTCTCCAGTTGAGTCTAGTTTCTATTTTTTTTTTTTTTGCCATTAGATATTTTTATTACCATTTTAGGGAACATCCATTTAAATTTTGCCTCTTAGATGTTCATTACCAGCAAAAGTCACACCAATTCTTCCTGAATTCCAGTGGAAAAAAAAATGAAATGTAAATAACGAGATGGCTGATAACAAAGTAATTAAAATGTATGGTGTTGCCTACTGCGTATAATAAGGGCTTATATTTGATCAACCATAAACGTTATTTAATCATTTTAACCTTGGAATACTATCCCACATGAACTACTTAATGGAAGTTAGATGAGAAGCATCAGAGTATCACAACATCAAGAAGGCTACGCAAGAGGGCACCGTAAATTCGAGCTTATTGCTGCATGGCGATGACTTGTTAGTTGGTTTGATGTTATTTTATATAGTAAAGCCATTTTAAATATGCAAAATTCTGCATTGGGGCTTATTTAGTTTCTCGTTATAAGTAGCATAGCAAGACGGAGATTCTAAGTTTCTTCATATGAATAACATCAAGTTCTGTAGGACATGTCCTATTCAATGTGGCCCCTAATCATGGTGGCTACCCTTCTAGTTGCATTCCTGTTCATATTCCACTTTTACTATATGTGTTGACCCAACCCAACTCATTCAGGCTTTTGAAACCAAAAGTGGGACACATATTAACTTACCCAGTGGGTATATCTCTTTTTTATACATAACCAACCCTTTAGGTCCTCCTGACATATTTAGCACTTTAGAAATCTTATATTTCATTATAAATCAGTTTCATTTCATGCATGATATGGATGGGTGACTTGTCTAATTAAAACTGAGAACACTTTGTTGTGCTCCCTCAGCAGGGCATTCTGCTGTGATTCCATGTAGAGGTACGATGAGGGTCATTGGTCAATTATCTTGACTCATCAGCTGCAACCTGATGAAATTGCATCATGGTGCTTTCAAACTTTTTTTTAATCTTTTTGGAGGTAATGTAATAAAAAACCTTATGTTTGCTAGTTGTCTATTAACCCACAGCAACCAATCAGTAGATAGCATTTACTGGTCAGCTTCTTGAAAACATTGTCTTCTGTGGGTTACTAGATGTCAGCCAGCCTAAGACCTTTCATTTCACTACTATGCCTAGTTTAAATTATGTATTTTAATATTGCCAATTAAAGGGGATCTAAGCCCTATGTTACAATGAGCATATATAGATACAGTATATAGATATTTGCAGTTTTACAGTGTGCATATGATATATTTAAAGCTCTGCTGGGTAGGGATGGGCAATTTTTTTCGCCTTGTTTCACAGCGGAAACGACGCCCATAGACTTGAATGTCGTTGTGCGTCAATAAAAGACGCATGCAAAAAAGAAATTGGTGCACGTCAACATTTTTTTGACGCCCATAGACCATAATGGGTGTCGGCTAATTTTTGCTGGCCGCAAATTTTTGGCGAGATGGGTTGAATTTGCCTATTCATAATGCTGGGGTCATTTAGTAACAATGGGCAAATTTGCCCCTAATTAGTAACCTACGACAATCAGATTTTTGCATTCATTGTTCTACCTGCAGAGGACTAAAAACAAGGCAATTGCTAATCGGTTGCTATGAGTTACTGCCCAGGTGCAAATTTGCCCAGAGCTGATAAATGAAGCCTAACATGTCAGTGACCCTAACTGCAAGGCTGGTTGACAAAAAAGTCATTGACTTCTGAGCTGATAAGTCCAGTATTATCAGTCTAAAACTGCAAATATTGTGTAAAAAATTTCAAATTATAAAGAAAATTATTGTAATTGTCTAAGTACTCTGAGTAAGTTTATATTACTTGCATTGCTGTCTTGCAACACATGTTGATTGTATGTTCCCCCTGTGCTTTTGTGGTTTGCCTCCATGGGCTTCCTCCCACATTTCAACAACGTAAAAGAAAAGTTAACTGGTCACTGCTAACACTGACCATAGTTTTCATGTGTGTGATGGGAACATATTGGGACAGTTTATAATATGGACTATGTTCAGTGATATTTAAATGACAGGTAACTGTATCCTGTTATATTTTTATGCATAAAACATCTGTCCATCCATAATAAACCCCTTGATTCTATCTTATTTTGTTGTTGTAGAAAGAAGGAAGTTTTTGCCAGCACTTGGCAATTGCCGTAGTTTAAGCGACATATTGGCTTGTCTGCGAGCCACACTATTTCCCTCAAATGTCACAGACTATTTTTCCTTTATCGCCTAACGTTACGCCGAAACCATGAAAGGGAAACTGCAATGGATGAGACCTTGTTCTTCTCAGAACTCAAAGCAATTCCTAAACTTTTATACAAGCTGCAGAAAAAAATGCCGTCTGAACGGGTAATGATTAGAAAGCTTTTGGAACTGTATTACCAGAGGTGACAGCTCGGAGGAGATAGGCAGGTAATGTTAAGAGGCAAGGATAAGAGGCTATGACATTATGTCTGGAGGGTTAAGGTGTCACAGTCAGAGCTTGCACTCCTATTACTGGATCAATACTTCTCAGTTCAACACTTATCTTGACTGCTGGTTAGAAGCTCTTGTAGATATGAACACAGCTAGAGCAAAATATTGCTCAAAATTAATGTTGCTGTTCACTACATGTTGTCTTGGCAAAGGTAAATCGATGTCTTGTATTAATCTTGTGAGTACAGGAATGGGATCCATTTTCCAGAAACCTGTTATCCAAAATCTCAGAATTACAGAAAGGCCATCTCCCATAGACCACATTTTAGCCAAATAATCCAAATTATGAAAAATGGTTTCCGTTTTCTTTGTAACGATAATAAAACAGTAGCTTGTACTTGATCCCAATTAAGATGTAATTAATCCTTACTGGAAGAAAAATCAAACTAATGGGTTTATTTAATGTTTAAAAGATTTTCTAGTAGACTTAAGGTATGCAAACCCAAATTATGGAAAGATCCATATACAGAAAACCACAGGTCCCGAGCATTCTGGATAAAAGTTCCCATCCCTGTATATGTATTTACAATCAGCTTATATTTTGTTTGGTTGTTCTATTACATCCTGAGAAAAGAGAAGCCTCAAATATTTCATAAAATTACTGTTCCCATTGATTTTAGGGACAAGGTAGTCACTTATATTGGTGACAAGGGTAATACAAATAATGAAGTCTTGTTTCAATTAGCAGTCTTTGGGGGCTTTGTAATAAAAGGCACTAAGTTTGCCATGGCCCATAGCAAGTAGTGATGTCAGGTTTCACAAAGAAAAATGCATGGTTTGGCAAAAGTCACATGAAAAACCAATTGATTTCATTAATAGTATCCAATCAACATCTCCCTGATTGCTGTGGGATACTGCTCTTGGGTAAACTTAGTGCCTTTTATTACATATTGGGGTTCATTCTTGCCTATTCTGTCACAGTAAGATCATGGGGCTAATTTAAAAGCATAGGTGTTAATTAGTGGTGGGCAAATTTGTCCCATTTAGTTTTGGTGGAAAGTTAGCGAATTTCCTGTGAAATTCATGAAAATGGCAAAAAAAATTGACGTCAAAATTGATGCACGCTTTTTTTGTCCAATTGCAATAGTCAATGGACGCGTGTTAAAGGACCGGTAACATCAAAACATTAAATTGTTTTAAAGTAATAAAAATATAATGCAGTGTTGCCCTGCACTGGTAAAACTGCAGTGTTTGCATCAGAAACACTGGTATTGCTTATATAAATAAGCTGCTGTTGCCATGGGGCAACTAGTCAAAGGAGAAAAGGCTCAAGTTACACATCAGACAGCAGATAAGTTCTGTAGAACATAATGTTATCTGTTATCCATTACTTATCCTGTGCCATTTAGCTTGGGCTAGCTCTTCAATCTCCTGCCCACCAAGTCCTTCGGTGCAGCTTACATTTTTTCCCTGCCCAGCGCCCCTCAATCATTGCGCCCTAAGCAGATGCCTATTCTGCCTACCCCTAGTTCGTGCCCTAAGTACAGCTTAGCACCTATGTTAGTTAGTGATGGGCGAATTTATTCGCCAGGGGCGAATTCGCAGCGAATTCCCGCCATTCACCACTGGCGAATAAATTTGCGAATCACCAACGAAATTTCACTTAGCGAAAATTCACCTGAAAAAAAGAGTCGCGCGGCGTTTTTGACGCAACACGCGCTGAAAACGACGCGACGCACGCCAAAAATTAAGCAACACGCCGAAAATGACGTGGCGCGCGTCGGAAACGACGTGACACGCCAAAGTTGATGCGACGCGTGTCAAAAGCGTCCCGCGACTCGTTTCGCGAATTTTACGGCGAAGCGAATCTCAGGAGATTCACCCATCACTAATGTTAGTAAATGCACAACTACTAAATGATACATTAATGCACAAACCCACCAAACCCACATTCATGCAACTCTATATCCCAAATGTATCACAATGGTGTCACCAAAGACAATTCCTTCCTATTATCAGTTACCTACAGTAAATCTTTAATCTCCTCCATGCTAAGTAAAGGTGGTTGAGAAGGAGCATGTGCTCTTAGATAGAATACTCCTGGATAGAAGAACTTTGTTAGAGATGCATTTTCCACTCTTCTTGCTTTTAAATTAGAAAATACATTCAGTGCTGAATTATACTTTTTATTATATATTATACAACATAGCTCCCAGAGGGTAGCACAAAGAAATCATGCTACATAATGTGTTTGATATTTCCCCAAACTAGCCCCAGGGAGAAGATAGAGAGCATTAAATTCAAATGGTAGCACAAACTGTGATAGATAAACGTTATGTGGATATTTGTCAGCACTTCCTATGTATTTTTGTTTATTTTTTTTCTTTTAATGAGCCTTCTCAGATATATGTGCTATCAGGCGTTCCTCCTACTGGATCGAAAACCTTATCACACTTATTTAACTGAATAGATGAACCTCTTACAGTCTATTTTCAACAAGAATAAAAAATTGTATTTTCTGGGAAATGTAATAAATAGTACAAAGTTTGCCCTGGTCTGGTAACCCTAGCAAGAAGTCAGGTGTTCACTAAATGCTATCTGCTGATTGGTTGATTGCTGATTAATGTCTATAGGTGTAGCAAACGTTGCACCTCTTATTAAATTAACCACTTTCAGTCTCTGGAGAAAGTTGTACTATGGAA
>CM044441.1:137744108-137759602 GCA_024363595.1 Xenopus borealis
CAGAATAAAGATCTGTTTCTGGCCTTCTGTTATGCTCTGCCAGGGTTGAACTGGGCTGGCGGGACCACCGGGCCAGATCCATTCTTGCGTGTCTTCCTGACCTCCCCCCCACCCAACAGCACAAATCAGTGCTCAATAAGGTACATGTGAATGATAAGGGGGGATAGAGGGGGATTTGCCCTGGGGCAGGGGGCCCATGGGGCTAGCAGAGGGGGGTGGTGGCTCTTGGGGGGCTCTTGGGGGGCTGAAGTGTGGCAACCTCGGTGGACCTACACCGCTCCAGTCAACGCTGTGCTCAGCAATAGTGTATCTGAGGCAGAGAGGGTATTGGCTGTGAACCCCAAACTTCCAAGGGACCACATGAAATTATTTTGGCTTATGCCAGGTAAACATTTATTGTTAGTATGTTTTTAGATAGGTAATAACATGATTACAAGGTAGTTACTGTAGATAAATAACCAAATTATGAAGCCAGCCATTTTTTGGTATGTATCCAAAGATATTCCATGTCAAGCAACACTGATATGCTTCAGTCCTATGGGAATTATTGACCTTAGTTCAAAGCTGCTGTGAAAGGGTATTGCAACTTTCCTACAACTATATAAAACTATTTGTCACTGACATTTGTGGCAATAATAATAATAATAATAATAATAATAATAATAAAAATATTGTTCAAGTGCTCATCTGGCAGAGCTCAGATGAGCCCCATAAAATAACCCTATACATGTGCACTATGTTTAGGATTGCACCCCACTGTGGCACTGTACTTAGTCTTCCAACACTGAATCTTGTGTTCAAGTCCAACCATGGAGTTTTTATGCCACCATATTTGTGAGGGTTTGTTCCCACAATCCAGTGTTACCCAAGAGGTTATTGACTTGGCTGCATTGGGTAAAGGACTGATGTGAGTGATTAAATATCAACTGTAAAGCACTTTGTATCATGTTGGTGATATATAAATAGAGTATAACAATAAAGGAAATGGAATTCCTTTCAATACTGTATGTAGTCATCATTTTAATTGGGTGTGTGATGCATAAATTTCATCTATGATTTTTTTTTTTGTAAATGGATACATTTGGAGAAACTTGCCTTATTTTAGATTTAGCCTTGATGGTACTGAAGCAGAACGGATTTCAGTGCTACACAGCTTAAGTTTTCTCTCTGCTAGAATATCCCCTTCTGTGCTCCATATAAATGAAATCAAAGCAATTTTGAATGCACACAAACATACCAAATATTACATTATGTTGCATGTATATATATATATATGTGTGTGTGTGTGTGTGCATATATATACATTTTACACTTGGACAATGTGTCCCCTGTTAATAAATGAGACACAATGATTTTAGTTGTTCAGCTGTTCATTGTAGCCTTATAGGTCCTGTGATGCCTTTTGGGGCAGACTCTTAAGATTTTGTGTAATTTTTCTGTAGTTAGGCGCTTGCAGAGCATTGCTTTCTAAGATAAGGAAACTAGTACTGTATATCTAAGTTAAATTTCCAAATGGTGATTGAACGGCTTGACTGGCTATCAAAATAGATTTCTTTTCTGATAGACCTTCTAAAGACCACGTTACAGTGGATGACTTCCCACAGGTGATTCAAAGTTGAAGGCAGTCACCCAGAATGATGCTCTTAAGCAAACCTAAGTTTAAGCATAATTAAGTTTTTTTTTTCTTGATTAGGATTTTTTTCTCGACTGCTAGTATATTTACCAAAAAACTTGAATCAGAAAAGTTTGACATTAGGTGACAGAAAACAATCACATGGTTTCACTTTCACAAAGTGGACTGTTTTAAGAAAAACTAGAAAAAATACAATAGCGCCAATGTTGAATCTACTTCTCCTGTAGACTAAAAGCCATGTTTTATTTGCTGTATTTTTTCCTTGTATTTTTCAAGAGTTTACTGATTTTGTGAAATTTATGAAAATTCGAGTTTACAAATATTGAATACCATATTTTGACATGATTTTCTTCAACTGTTGAAATAAAGCAATGATAAATCTGCCCCTAAATTAAGAGAGTAGGAAGTTTTCTGACTTTAAAGAGTTATTATTACTAGGTAATTGATTTAGTGCCACTGCAACTTCTGGCATAGTGTATGGTAGCCTTTGGTGCATTTTAGACAGAAATTGCTTCTCAGATATTCTCCTAAATTTTTTAAATTAAATTAATACAGTGTTGTTAAAATTAAAGACACAATTTTTTGCTAGCAGGAGGCAAATCAAACAAGCAAAACCCATGCTGTTTAAATATGCATCAGCAGCTACTGGTGAATGGAATAATTGTTGTCTTTTGTACTGTTCATTTATTTTATTGTATCACCATTAGATTTTTACTTTAGTTTTGGTTTTGTATTTTGTGTATCACAGGCAGCTCAGATTTTCTATGTAAACCGATTACTTTGCCTAAGCTAAGCTTTCTTATCTCTTCAACTGTCAACATCACATCAGCCATGGGCATCTCTAAGTGGCAGATACAGGGGCACGGATCCTGCTTGGTCCCATGAGACATTGGCTCTAGTCCTTAGTATATAACTAGAATCCATTCCATGAATGGATGAGAGGACTGTTGCAGTTTGCTATAAAGGAAGTATAAAATGTTCAAATAAACTCACCCCCATACTAACCCCCAAATAAAACTATTTGAACGAATTTTGAACACTAAAACACTGATACTGAAAACAAAATGTCTTGTATATGTATATATATATATATATATATATATATAGGCTCATTCTGAAAGCCCCTGAATTCAAGAACACTAGGTGGCAAAAGGGCACCTACCAAAAGCACTTGCGCATAAGAGCACTAGTGATCCAGTGGCTTTCCCTTTGGTCGGCAGGGACGCCCGCCATGCCTTCAGCGGGGACACCCACCGCACATTTCCTTCTCTCCTGAGTGCCGGTTTCCCTATGGCCCTCCGAATTGATGACATCATAGCACATTGGTTTGAGATTCAAAAGTATTTAAAGAGATCTCTGCATTAAACACATTGCCCAATGTTAGGTTCTATTCAGCCTGTTCCTGGGTGTTTATTACTTCGGAATTCTACTTGATCTATTGATATTGACCCTTGCCTGCCTGTTTGACTGCTCTTATCTCTCCAATCCTAACCCTAGCCTGCCTGATTTCTCCAAACTCTCCAATCTGATCTTTTGCCTGTCCACTGACTATTCTACATTCTCCAATCCTGATCCCAGCCTGCCTGACTATTCTCTACTCTGCTTGTGCTGGCCCAGCCTGCCTGTTCCACACTGTGTTGTCTGGCCTGTCTACCTAGGGGAGTCCTAGAATCCTAGAATCCCTGGTGAGACGATCATGCCCCTTTGCTTGTCCGGAACCTTTAGCTTTGCTCCCCTCTTAGTAAGACCTGTCGGCATCCAATTAGCCGATAGCTCTAGGTAGGGTTGGGGCTAGGGGTTTTTTAAGGTTTATGTTGAATTGTCCTTTAAGGGCAGGGCTGTGAGGGGTCTGCTCCTTCTGCTGCCTCGACCTTTATTTTATGAATGACAGGGAGGGTGGCCACCTATGTGCCTGCACTAGATTCAAAAAGCAGTACACAGGTCTCTTCCAAAGAGTGATTGCAATATAGCTTCATCCATTTAAATCATAGCCTCCTAAAACTGGCAACCTATATACAGCCTCTATAGTTAAAGACATTTTACATCTACTGGACAGCCATGTCATAAATTTGACCTCTAGTGTATATTCCAGCGCACTAGATGCATATTTTTTCTATTTGAGATAGGCTGCTCTTATGTATTGTCTCATGGATACATAAACATTTTTTGGCTTTTAATGAAGTAGTCATGCCCAAGTAGATCATACTGCAGCCCTTCCAATTTATCTTCTGAGAACCCTAGCTACACTAATACGCTATCTGAATACCGATAATATTATATATTTATGACTTCTAGAATTATTTTCAGTCAAACTTTATGGGTTCCCAGCCTAGCCTATGATGCACTTCTTTTATCTATTAATTTCCCATAACTTCTACTAAGGGAATGGGGCAATTTATAAGACTTGCTAACAGCCTATCTTATCATATAATTACAGGTCTCTCATTATTATGTTTTGATGGCACATAATATCCCTTCTGAGAAGTATTTGAGGTGACTCTGGGTCCTCATATATATACATTATATATATAGTCTGTGAAATGCTTTATTAGGAATGACTACTGGGAATAATTTAAGTCTTAAAGCTGAACATTAATTGGGAATTTATATGTGTTAAACAGTAACACTGGGATCTAGAGTTTCAAAGCAAAAAATTGGTTTTTGAGAGGTTCATCTAAAATGTTTATCTTTCTTTCCCTACCGAGTAATTGAATGTGTTTGTGTTGTATGAATAGTATTTGTAATACATGCAGAAGGGATGCAGCTCTTTCATCATTAAGGGAAGGAGGTCCTTTTGTTGGAAAGGTCAGTGTGTTCATTGTCTTCAGGGGGGAGTATTGGCCATAATGCTTTCCATAAGTCATACAATATGTGCATACAGAAATGAAACAGCTAATGAAAAAGGAGAGAAGCGCTGGTCACAGGTGGCCTAACAAAGGTAGCTAATAAATTGGATTCCAAGAGAAAAATAACAAATCCAGTATGACAGTTCTTTAAATGCAAAATTGCATTCCTGCAAGGATGTCATAGGCTGTGATTCATAAACAGCTAAAATAACTCAGTAGGCTGGGAAGCTATGACGGCTTGTAAGCAAATATTTAATGTTTGCTGCAGCGTTCCTAAATCCATATCAGTTTCTTTAAGGTAGTATAATTCTTTGTATTCCAATTACTGGTCAACATTGTTGACCCCAAAAAGAATGGAGTTCAACTTACAAGATATAAGAAAGACACAATTTCTCCTTTATTTTTTATTTTTTTATTTTAACAAGCCACATTCAGTGTTCCCTGAGCTAAGTTTTACCATTCATAATGAATGCAGTCTCGCCATTCAAATGCGACCATAAGTACACAGAAGATAAGAATTTAATTAAATGTAGATTAAAACCAAACAGGAAAACACACTCGCTGATAATTTTATCCCATCCTCTGGCCATATTTTTTATACTTTCTACTTGTTCGTCTTCTGGCTATAGCTTATCAACATGCCGATAGTGAAATAACTCATTACATCTGATGGTGCGGCTGTGGTTTTAGATTTTCAGGGTCACTTAAGATGCAAAGCATGCAAATCTGCACGTTAATATATCGGTGTGGTAATTCTTGTGAAAAGAATATGATTCTAGGGCTGTGTACCACACACCATGTTTCTCATAGACAGCCAAGAAACAAAGGATTCTGTAGGAACAGCAAGGTGAGTGGTGGTACAATTATATAGTACAATTATATAGTGTCATCATGTCCCACCCTAAATGAAGGTAAAGCATTTAGTGTGCATGTTTCATTGTCTTAAATGTCTCCTTTCATCTATTTATATGACAATATGCTGATGCAGATGGAAGAATGGTTACCCTACTTTCCTCCTTGAAACCTAAAAGTATCCAGATACTATTTGATGTGTAATGTATGAACACAAAATTACTTCTGAGCATGAACCTCAATTTTATAGTTTTAATGCAGGGTAATTCTTTAAGGAAACAAAGTCTCCATTTGCAAGTTCCTAGACAATGATTGCATTGAGTAAATAACTAACAGCTTGACTCCAATTTCACCTTTCTTCTTTTAGGTTTATAACAGAATCCTCATAAGCCTGAACTGCAGTTAAAATTGTCTGTCCTCTATATCTATGATATATTTCATTGGTTATTCTATTTATAAATAATATTTGGTCGAACCATTTTTAGCATTTCTTAGTATTGATATTTTTGTTAAAAAGTAGTCTCTAACACTGCCTATCATTACTCAGCACACCAGTCTACAACTGTTCATACAGAATGCAATAAACAGGTATACTCTAATAACTGGGTGCAGGCCATACCTAGAGCAACCGACAGCATCCTTGCTACACATTTCTATTTGAGTCTCTCATCTGATGATGAAGGTAGCAAGACAAGTGCACTGAATATCCTATTTTTTCTTAATTTATCAAATTATTAGTAAACAGTATTGCTAACACTACCAATATATGTCGAACTTTGACCTGGCTGATTTGAGTTTGGGCATGATTACTTTTATTTATAGTGACCAGTCAAGGTTGTTTTATTTAAAAACAACTAAAGACATGGCTATATGTAAATAAGATCCTACAAACTCAGTGGTACACCCTGGCTTCTCTGCTACATGCATGCTCAGTGCTTGGTCTGGTAGGAATCACCACCCTGCCAACATAACCAAAGAAAAGACCAGCAGCAAAGGTAGATGGAGACGTATCCCTTGTGTTTTTATTGTGAAAGCATCCAACATTTTTGAACATGCCCCTTTCTCAAGCATCATACTTTAGATAGTGTTGTGCCCGAAACGTTTAATGCTGATGCAATAAGCACACAAGTGGTTGTCCAACAATATTTGCCAGTCTTTGTTTAGCCATGAACACACAGCCAAAATTTGCCATCACTAAATCTGAATACCTTTAGTATAATTTGTAGGGATTAGTGATGACAAATCTGCTTCATCAAAAACTTTGCATTAAAAATATTGGCATTTTTCCATTTCTCCAGAGTACATTGGAGTCCATGGGTGTTTTTTTGCTGCAACTTTTTCTGAACATAATTTATTTTAGTCTGTGGGTGCTTTTTTTTTTTTGCTACATTTTCTGGAGGTTTGTGAAAATGTTTGTAGATTGTGGAAATTCCCTCATCACTACTAGTGATACTTTAGCCATTAGGGGGACACAGTTTATTTGGAATCCATAGATGATATATAATTCTACCTTGGGTACGTATTACGTATTATTGCAGCTACCACTCTCAATAATGTATGAGCAGTCTGGACTTTTTGTTTATTATACATTATAATTGTACCAAACAAAATAAAGTTTCAGTCCTTTCAGGGACCTTTCTCAAGGCTAATACAATGTCATTCCAATAAACCTTAAATGCCCATAATATTACAATCAATTAGATTAGTGCCCCATTCAAGGACAAGGAAAGTCTAAAATAGAATGAGGCTAGAAATGCTGTATTTTGTCTATTAAACATTTACATAAACTTACTGCACCACAAGCCTAATCAAACAAATGATTTATGCTTTCAAAGTTGGCCACAGGGGGCTGTCATCTTGCAACTTTGTTATACATCTTTGCAAGACCAAGACTGTGCACATGCTCAGTGTGATCTGGGCTGCTTAGGGATCGTCATTAAGTATCAAAACAGCACAAGTCAAATATCTGCCAGAAGCCGATACAGCAAGACTGATTAATAATCAGAATATACAGACTGCACTGGGTCCTGTGTTGTCATGTAATCTAAAGTGGATTTTATAGTTTTTGTATTGTTTAATACAAACTTTCTCCAACTTTTGGCTGTACCAAAGAAATCCTCCAAATAGAATCCCAGTTTATCTGTTTAAATCTGTCTCCATGATCATTTGTCCCTGCAGCTGGAGTTGGGAACATTAAAGGGCAAAAATAAAATCCAATACAAATCTATACACAGCCGCCAACTGCAAACTCTGTTCTGCATGGCTGGGAAGTGAGGCAGGGGCTCCCCCTGCTGTTTGTAAGTATGATTGTTTCTTTGCCCAGCAGTTAGGGACCATCTGACAATTCCTATAAACAGCATTAAATTAAGGGAGAATTTCACTGAATACAGTCAGTTTTCTTATAAAAACGGTACACATTTTTTAATTAAAGGAACAGTTCAGGGTAAAATTTAAAACTGGGTAACTAGACAGGCAGTGCAAAATAAAAAAGTTTCTAATATAGTTAGTAAGCCAAAAATGTAATGTATAAAGGCTGGAGTGAGTGGATGTCTAAAATAACAGAACACAACACAACTTCCTGCTTTTCAGCTCCCTAAATCTGAGTAAGTCAGCGACTTGAAGGGGGGCCACGTGGGACATAACTGTTCAGTGAGTTTGCCATTGATCCTCAGCATGCAGCTCAGATTCAAAAGCAACAGTTAGGACCAATGTGGCCCTCAATTCACTGATTGGATACTGCCAAGTAACCAGGGTAACCAGTCAGTGTAAACCAAGAGAGCTGAAAAGCAAGAAGAAGTGTTCTTTTGTGTTAGGTTAGAATTACAGTCCCTTCAGCCTTTATACATTACATTTTTGCCTAACTAACTATATTGAAAAATTTTTTTATTTTACCCAGTTTTTACTTTTATACCGAACAATTCCTTTAAATTATATTGGAGATAGATTTCTTTTTCATTAAAGAAAGTAAAAATGGGACTTATTTTTTTGCTTTTCCTTGTCCTTTAAGTTCTTAACCAATCAAAATGCTCCATAGCCAGACATAGTTAAAACAATTGTGTATTTTGGATGGTACAATGTAGCAGCAATAAAAGTTACATGATTTTTATAAAGGGTAAGTAATCATCAATCCCAAAAGTAACCATCAATCCCAAATTCTTTATTCAAATGTATTTAAAAAAAGCATTAATAACCAGTGCTTACTAGTAGGGTGTATGTTTCTCTAATACACTAGTATTTGAAAAGTCTGATACAGTATTTGTCTCAGTATGACACATGCTTTAAATAAATATAAAAAGTAGTTCTCATTATCTATCTATCTATCTATCTATCTATATCTGTTATCTATCTCTCTATCCATTATCTTTAGCATTAATGCAATATAATATATGCAGTCAACTGGTACTCATGCAATTCCCCCAAGGCACCCCCTATTCTTATCATTCACATTAGGAAAAAAGATCCTCGATCAATTGTTGCCTGCAAGTAAATATTTTATCAGATTATGTTGTGCGTTAAATATGAGCAGATGTACACTGTATACCAAGGAGGCAAGCAGAGATGAAACCCTGCAGGCAGACTATCGCTTTGCTTACATTTCACTGTCTACTAAAGATACGTTCTTTAATTTGTCTAGCTGTAAAGTTAGTTTTCTGAGCAGCATGTGATGGTATCAAAGAAACATCAAATTATAACACAGCAGCATCAAGTTAAGTAAAAATGTGCTTACAATAATGTCAACTTCCCGCTGTCCATAACAGCTTCAGATAACCAACAGTACTACTATTAGAGCATAATAAGAAGCCTCCTATATTATATATTTAAAAGTCTTACCTGGGATAGAAACCCGCACACAGAAAGCAACAAATGTTTTTGAAAAAATGATGTGATCCTTGTTACTATATTTCATTTCATGCAAATGGAGGGCTTGTGTAACAATATCTTTTTGTTGGGTAAAATGTGCTTCTTAACATTAGAATTTCCCTAAAATTCTGGTTGTTGAAGGGGGTTAAGCTTGACCAGAATAAAACATTTCTACAAGCCAAAAAGAATCTCTGTTAGTGAAATGTATAGTGCTTAGAAAGGAGATTAAGTTTTCATGGTTTGTGGCACTTCCTGATTCCTTTATAAAATAAAGTATAGAAATATTTTACTAAAACTAGATAAAATTATATAAAATGGGTAGAATTATTATTGATTAAAACAAGCTAAATAAAATGTATTATTAGGATGACTATTTACAAGTACAGATTTCACAATTTACTGGCAACATACAATAAAACATCTATTATTTCTATCATATGAATTATAAATACTCTCTGTGCTTGAGGAATTGCAACACACTATAGATCCTCATTCTCTAAGTGAGATGAGTTTCCTTAGTATTAGTCATTTTGTGAATTTGTAAGATTGATTTGATCAGTAATTAAATCTTTTTTTTTTTTATTTTGTGAATTCATTAGAACTGATTTGTAAATAAAGCTATCCATTTTGCTAATTTGTTAGAACTGATTTGATTGGAAAATAAATGTATTCATTTTGTGAATTGGTTAGAACTGATTGTAATGCTAAATATAGTTATTCATTTTGAGAATTGGTTAGTTTAATTTAACACAATTAATATATATAGCAAGTCATAAAACAATTATTTATTTTTGCTGAATTGCTCAAGCTAAATGTAACAGTACTAATTTAAAAAATTCTTGCAAATAAGATAAAATTATGTCAACAAGAAAGTGGAAAATACTTTCTGCTAGATAAAGTTACTATTTTGACTTAATTTTAGCAAATCACAATTCCTAACATTTTTTTAAATGTTAATGCTTCATTTTTATAAATTAGTTATAATATCAGGTAAATTAGCAGTTTTTACTGGCTATTATTTTCTAGAACTCACTTGGGCAGAGACTAATGTGATTCTGGGTTTCTGTAAAGTTCTGTGTCATTGTGATAAAAATAAATATTTAATACATAATGATTAATTATAAATAATATTTGAACCATACTATTTATCTACATATTTAAACCAGAGATTTTCAAAATTGTTTCATCATTAAGCATAGCAATTGCCTACTTTCTACACTGGAATTTTTGTCAGACATTTTTCTCATGTTAAGGCTGCACAGAATTCTACAAAGGAATTAATTTGTACAATGGCCAAAAAAAAAGACATTTTACTTAATTCAAGTCTGTAGAGCAAGAAGAGAGAGATATTTTCCACAATATTTAGTCAACTGAAAGTTTTTAAAAAAATTTTACCAGTTGAAGAATAAAACCAACAGCAATCTTTTATAAATCTACCATTATCTCTTAACAAGGTTTCATATTGATGAAGCCATTGCTATTGCAACATTGTAAATAATTTTCCGAACCAATTTGCCCTTATTAAAAAAATATATTTATAAAATAATCCAATCAAATGTGAAGGCAGTTTTTTTTATTTACTCTAATCTACCAGCTAAAAATGTACTCTGATGATACTTCTTACTGATTTTGGCTGCAGTGTTCTGTTTAAGTTCAATTAAGAAAAATCCATTATATTCTTATGCATTTGTAGTAAGAACTCAGACTTATGTTTATCCTTGAGTACTGGGATTTATGATGTTGTAAAAAGTATTAATTCAGAACAACTCTAATGAACTTCTCGGTTTCAACTGATGTTAATTATTGGCAGTACAATGGTCCTCCTATACACTTCCTTGTGGCTTATTTCCATGGTTCTGCTCTTCTTTAAAGGAGAATTCAACCCCTACCCCATCCCCTGAATCTGCACCAAGGGTTAGTAAAACATTAGGGGCATTTGCCCAGGGTAAAACTTAGGTTGGGGGAAGGAGGGAGGGGGGTCTTGGGAGTAGGGCGTTTTAAAATTTAGATTTTAATTCTCCTTTAAGGGTCTACAAGACTGTTTGTTTATTAGAGTACAAGTCACATGACTTGGGGCAGCTGGGAAATTGACAGTTGTCTAGCTCCATGTCAGATTTCAAAAGGAAATATAAAAAAATCTGTTTGCTCTTTTGAGAAATGGATTTCAATGCAGGATTCTGCTGGATCAGCACTATTAACTGATGCATTTTGAAAATTTTTTTTTTTTCCCATGACAGTATCCCTTTAAATCTCCTCAAGCAAAGGTTCTTCCCCTTCTATTGTTTGAATACTTCTGCAGTTCATATTAAGAAGCAGCTATGCAACCAGTAGCAGTCATTAAGGCTGAAACAGGGCAAATGATTGCATAGCAGATTGAAGATAAATAAGATACAATGTTTTTAATTCTTACACAGATAACCAGTTGTCAAATATCCTCATGGCTCACTACAAACCATGACTTAATCCTCTTTTATATTTCTTTTTTTTTTTTTTTTTAAATAAATGGAACACTGTGATTTTCATGTTTTTCCGATTTTAGTTTTTAGTAAATATACTAATAATCAATAAAAATGTGATCTAGTTTTGAGAAACATAAGGTCTATTGGCCTTATGAAATATAGGAACTGTGCGTGATTAAAAATTTTTCTTTAATTTTGTATGGTCATATCCCCATTAAATACTCCTATACTTAAATTATTGTATGAATTACTTTTCCATCTGGTAATAACCTGGATATTAAAGGTAATTACTATTATTCATTCAAAGTTTATATTATTGCTAATGAAAATGAATATTCTGAGTGTTTCTAGAGATGGAATCAAGCAGTAGAATAGGGAAATTTAAAAAGGATTTGATGGAATGGGTAAGGTTTTAGGACATTAAATTGCTTTGTGCAACATGGGCAGATATCTCAGTGCAGTTATTTGTCTTGGCTTTCAAGATCTTAGATATATATCGAGGCCTGCATTCAAGCTAAGCCTCAGACTATCATTTGTGATTTCCATTAACAGTAGCAGACAAAATAATACAGTTTTGCCTCTGATTAATTGTGATAGTTTGCTAAATGTGTGGTTCATCCATGTTCAGCTGTTGAAATGGATATACATCTGCTCTGCACAGATTTCAGGAGACAATGAACTTTAATTGAAGAAAAATAATGAGGGTTATGGGACCACTTATTCTCAGTCAGTTGGCAAAGCAGGTGCCACACTGCCAGATCAATGGGTTATTTATTCGTTTATCATAAACATGAAACAGTTGGTTGCATGCTGGCTGCTTGTGTGTTTTAATAACAGATCATAGAGATGTGTTAGCAGGGATTTGAATGGTGTCTTTATTTCATCTACATAAAATTCAGTTGCTGGGGACAGTCAAATTCAGCCATTTTATTTCATAATCAAAATATTATGGTATTACAAAGCCTTGAAAGAAAAAGTCTCCAAAAAGTAGTAGCATGCAGCTTTTGGCTTACTAAATGCCTCTGGGTGGGCAGCCGATGCACAACACAATGGCACAATGCACTTGCATTTCCACAGGAATGATATGGAACCCATCCAAATTAAATTGTCAGTCCTAATTTAAATAATGTTTAGACCATTCCCTCCAATGCACTGTAATCTGGTGATAATGGATGGTGGGGGTTCATAATTAAGGCAATGTAAGAAAAGCCAAGCCAGTAGCTTGAAACAGTTCAGTAGGTGAACAAATGATAACAGTTAATATGAAGCTCATTGTGAGTTATAAATGGAAATAGAAGCAACTGACAGGTCCTTTCACTGTCTGTAGTTTCTGCACTGTCAATCATTTCTTCTGCACTGACCAGTTGGTTTTTTAGGTTTTTCTACTGGGAGAAGGAGGGGCTAAAACCATAGAATCAGAATATTTAGGGATATAATTTAAGCTATTTAGGGGTTTGCCTGTATATGCTGACAAAATAAGTTCAAAAACGGAAAGGATAACATTCACATTCTACAGTGTCCCCACATCATTGTGCTCAATACAGGGGAATCATTGCATTGGTTTTTGTTTTTTTGTGTAGTGGCTAAGAGAAAATTAAGTAGCATATTCCTGATGATGCTATAATTCATCCTCAAGCTCCTTGCATTTTTGGTGCCATGATTGAAATCCAAAATATATTCCTAAAGAAATGAGCAAGGCTTAGAGATAAAATGCTAAATGGAGCTGGTACAGTTACCTGTATCAAGCAATCAGTTTTGATCTGCCCTCTACAAGTTAGAAAATGAAAACAAAGATACTGTATGATTGGTTAGTATGGGCAACTTCACTTCTGCAATTAAGTTAGCACCTGTGTTAATAAATCTGCCCAAATGACTAAATGTCTAAGTTTGGCCAGAAGTTAGGGCTTAAATAGGATAAACATTAATTAACATACACTTAGGGGCAGATTTATCAAGGGTTCAAAAATGGTTCAAAAAGACCAACTAAAATTAAGTAAAAGTTTTTATCATTCAAATAGGTCTGTTTTCGATCAAATTTGAATCGTTTGAATCAAAGTAATAGTGACTTTTTTCCCCCCACAAAAAACTTTGAATTTTCACAGTCCACCAATTGACTCCAAATGGGTTCTAGGAAGTCCCCCATAGGCTAAAACAGCAATTTGGCAGGTTTTAGATGGCGAATAGTCGAAATTAAATTTTTAAAGACAGTGCATGATACATTTCAAAATTCAGATTTTCGAATTTTTTGCAAATTCTAATCGGATTTGGATTATTCCCTATTCAAAGCACACACAAATAGTTTGACATTCAAATTTTTTAAATTTGAATTTTCACTTAGACTCTTGATAGATCTGCCCCTTAAGGTTGGCACTTTATTGTAGGGGTGGGTGGGTAGGTGACACAACTGGGCACAGTCCACCTCACATCAATATTTTCCAAATTCTGAAAACCAGTTCAGGTCCAAACTGGACACGTGGCAATCCTACTTTCACACTTTTTTGTGTTTGCGGCACTAGTTAATCTTGGAACAATGGCTAATAGCTGATAAACTGTAACTGTTCTATATTTGTACTTATTTCATGTGCTAATGGGCGTCCTGACCAAAGGTTGACCTTCAAGGTGGCCAGCCTACTAAAACACATTTTTAAAATGTACACTACCTACCTAGACAGTCTCATTTTGTCCCTGGGGATATACTCACCATGCCTATAGCAGGACTTGCTCACCTCTTTTTACATCTTCAGGGGTATGTATGGTGTTTATACAAATGGCCTGCAGGTAGCACTGTGCATACACTGGACTTTCTGTACAACAGTATGGGCAGGGGATAACCAGGAGACTGTGGTGGAAACTATATCATTGTGAACTAATACAGTACATGGGGAAAATATACAAACTCTTTGCAGATAGTGCCGTAGTTTGGATAGAACCTAGTTTAACATTGCTGCGCGGGTCAATTTTTTGGGACCCGTACCCAACCCATACCTGCAACCTGCAACCCGCAACCCGGACCCACGACCCGCATTCTTACCCGCTTGGACCCGCGATCCGACCCGTACCTGCAACCCGCGATCCGAAACCAGGAGCCATGACCCGCTGACCATCAAGAATCAGGAAGTGCTGTCATTGTAAACCAGAAGTGATATCATCTGAAGTAGCCGTGATCAGAAAAAGGAGTAAAACAGGAAGTGCTGCCATTGTAAACCAGAAGTGACATCGTTGGAAGTAGAAATGCTCAGAAAAAAGGCATATAAATTGCTATGGCGAAGATCTGCGACCCGACCCTCAATCCGCAAACCCGCAGAACCACTTACCTGTTCTATACCTGCACCCAGAACTTCTACATTCAACCCGCAGGGTTCCGTGGGAATTTGCGGGTATCTTGCGGGTACCCGACCCGCTGCAGGACTCTATACTGGGGTTCTAATTTCTATTCTAGCCAGGGCACTATTTATAAGGAAATTGTATATCTACCCTTGTCAGTTCCACACACACTCAAAAAACATACAGGCAGGTTGATTTGCTACTGATGAAATTAACTATAGTACATGTGAAGGGGATAGAGACCTACTGGGGCAGGTACAGCATACTTCCTTATCATTTTATATCATATATGCTGGCTCTACATGAATAACAGATAATAAAATATATATATAGTTATACTCTCTGCTTGTCTTGTAAAACAATAGTTACTATAGAAAAGAAGCGAAGGAACCCAAATAGACAGGAACGCTCTAAGCTGCTGACTCCTTTAAGCTGACGTTAATGTGGAGTGAAATCTGCCTTGTTCTTTTAAAATCATTACAATGTTTGCATAGACTGGGTCCTGTTTGTTCTACATGT
>CM044441.1:137762388-137775378 GCA_024363595.1 Xenopus borealis
ATATATATCTCAATCAGTATTTTTAGATTATGGGTGCAATGCCCTTGACACAACATTAAAAAAAATTGTATTTTTTTTCATTGTCATTTATTTATGTAGTTGGGACACAATACCAAACACCAGAGGATCTAACAGTCTAAGTTTGCCATCACACAATACAAGACTAGAGTGCCAACCTGCCAACCTGCCTGTATTTTATGGGAGTCTGGGAGCAATCTGGAGCATCTAATAGCAATAAATGGGGAGAACATACAAACATTTGGCTAGGGGATATCCCTAAAATACATAAAAATGTAAAGCTGGATATTTGTTAAATGACCAGTAACACAATATTTTTTTTTTTAATTTGTTTGTACCTTAAGGAAAAAAAAACACCAAGACACATTTAACTTTAAATTCGCATAGTCTTTATTACGATGGATCATCACCATGTTGCCTTTTCTGAAGAGGACCAGAAGTGGAGTATTGGTAAGTTATTTCTTAATGAAGGCTTTGCAAATTAAAATTTAAATGTGTTTTGGTGTTTTTTTTTGTTAGGTACAAACAAATTTTTTTTAAAAGAGAAAATTGTGTTACTGGTCCTTTAAGGGGGTTATTTACTAAAATCTGCATTTATCTCATTGTCCCAATAACAAAAACTCAATGAAACTCTCATGCCTGATTTTGCCTTATTTATTAATATGTTTTACAAGGTTTAACTGGATCTGTGAAAAAATTGAGCGAAAACCTGAATCGTATGATTTTTTTTCTGGTGTTTTCTCCTGAAAAGAATAATTTTTTTTGGAGTTTTTGCCTGAAAAAGTTGGATTTTCAGGCTTGACCGAGCACAGACCACATTAGGTCTGAGATGGCGAATTTTTTGATTCAGGGTTTTTGCAGCATCTGAGTTGTTTTTTTTTTTAATTTAGTTTTTGCCAAAAAAGAAAAATTCTAGGTTTAATAAATATTCCCAAGTATTTAAGTTATTTTTGTAATTAGTTATTCATTATTATCAACTGCTGTTTTTAAAAGGAATAAATGGTGTGCAGAACCAACTTGAAATTTGGTTTATTTAACAAAATGTCAGCCTTGCAGTGTAGTGCTGCAGAAGCTGGGAAGTGTAGTTCTGAAGATATAAAAGAAACAGTTATGGACTAGTGATGGGCGAATTTATTTGGCAGGCGCGAATTCCCGCGTTTCGCCGCCAGTGAATAAATTAGCAAAACACCAGCGAAAATTTGCTGGCTTAAAAAAAAAACTAGTTGCACGCTGAAAATGACGCGACGCGCGTCAAAATACATGCCGCGACTGGTTTCGCAAATTTTTTGTCAATTCACGAATTTCGTTGGCGAAGCGAAACGGGATAGATTTGACCATCACTATTGTGAACACTAAATGCTACAATAGGATAGGATTGATTTATTACTGTCTTCTTTTAAAAGAATAGGGGTTACTTGGGATCAGGGTCTAACTGCTTAATAATTCAGCATCTCTTCTAGTCTACTAAAAGTTATAGGGGGATGGAAAAATTTATGGAGCATAAGGATATCCCATTCTTTAGTGCACTGTTCATGAATGGATATTTTCCATCAAGCAAAGGTACTCACCGGTCTTATATTATTCTACCTTGCTATGTTGGACAAGCTTTTGGTCAAATATAGTCTATGTAATTAATGTGGTATTAAAAATCTGATTCAGACTGATCCACTAAGACAGGAGTCTCCAACCTTTTTTGCTCGTGAGCCACATTTAAATTTAAAAAAGAGTTGGAGAGCAACACAAGCATGAAAAAGTCCATGTGGATGTCAAATAAGAGCTCTGATTGGCTTTTTGGTAACCCCTATATGGACTGGCAGCCTACAGGAGAGAATGTTTGGCAGGACATCTGTTTTTTTATACAACCAAAACTTGCCTCTAAGCCAGTAATTAAAAAATCAGCACCTGCTTTGAGGCCACTGGGAGCAACATCCAAGGGGTTGGAGAGCAACATGTTGCTCAGGAGCTACTGGTTGGGGAACACTGCAATAAGAATTTGGCAGGGAAATGCTGATGGTGCCACTGCTATTAGTCAATGATGATTTAGGGTGACAGTGGGTGAAGGGCAGGTCAGAGTTCACTGATGGGCCCTATGCTAATGAGTGATTGTACCGATGTCTAGCAGATGATCCAGTGGATCTCCCTTAATGACAAATGACCATGAGCAGATAAACCATAATAGCAAAAAGGGAAAATAAAATGACTTGTCTATTGTATGTTGTAGAGCTCTTTCTCCCAGTAGATATCATTTCTGGAGGGTACCTCAGTTAAATATTATACCAGATTATGGGTCTGATGTTTAGTCCTGCTTCAAGTAAGGCAAGACAGTTCGAATTTGAGGAATTAAATGCGTTGGGCATCCACCAAAGTGGGTAGTTTGCAGGGTGCATGTTTTGTGGCTGGGCATAATTTAGTGTGGTTGGTTGGGTTGGGGGCAAATGTCCCAAAGTTTAATCAGTATGTTGAGGTGTGAAAGGTTGAGGGCAGGGTTCAATAATAGTAGAGATCTGGGAAATGCAGATTCTTTACAGGACAAAAAAAATCAAATGTTTTACAATAATGATTGAATATGGATACTGGGTGAACAAAGGTTGCTCCACATTAACTGGTGGGTTTTTATGGACTTCCAGGAAAGAAACCTGGAAGAATTCCTGAGGACTTTTTATAAATAAAATGTGATTTTTATGAGCAATTAATAAAATCATAGCATTCTATTCCTATTCATCATATTCATTCAAAATTCAGCCGTATTTCTCAGAAGTGGCTTTTATCTGTTACCTTTTATTGATTGAACTAGAGATGTGAGTGTTGTTCATTTTGTTTCATTTTTTTGGCTTCTGAAATTCAACTTTGATTAAAAATAACCATGCAAATAACAATGACCTGATGAAAAAAATCTTCCGCAGCAAGTGTCTCTGACAATTCAATCACAGAAGCAAATATAGTCATTGGTCTTGTGGCATGATGGCTTTGGAGCTGGGAATTCTGGTTGACCAGTGACCTTAGGGTGCTATTGTCTCACATTCTTAATCTGATCCACAAGATGAAAACCAAGGCAGTTAATGACAGAGTGTATTATATCTGTGACTTAATTGACTACAACATTGGCCCAGTTGAATGGACAGCCAAAAGGGATGGCTATAACAATAATACTGTTCAAATTATATGTCATCTAGGTGGTCATGATGATATATGTAAACATCTATAGAAACTTAAAAAAGACTATTCAAATTGAATTGTATGCCCTCCATAGATTAAAAAGGGAGAAAAAACTATTTCGCAATATTGCTTTAGTTTTTTTTGGTTGGGGGACTTAGAGTCCATTGTGCGACTGACAAATAAGGTTACAATGTTTATCACATTTTCTTTATTTCATTGTGTGGCTGCTGCTTTTGTATCATGCAGGAAAATTCTTATTATGTTGCCCATGTAAGTGTCCTAGTAATGACTAATTAGTATAAGCCATGGTATCAGTGAAATAAGCCGGTAACAACCTTGGTACTATTGGGCTCATTGGCATAAACATGTTTCATTACAAACAAAACCTGGTCAAAATGTAATCAGATAGGTAGGCAAATACAGATATATATATATCTATATATATATAGATATATATATATATATATATATATAGAGAGAGAGAGAGAGAGAGAGATAGATAGATAGATAGATAGATAGATATAGATGGATAGAGTTAGATAGATAGATAGATAGATAGATAGATAGATAGATAGATAGAGTGTTAGAAGATTGTGTTTTCCCTTTAAGAGATCTTCTGTAGTTAATATTGATAGATAGTAATGACTAAGTATTATAAGCCATGGTATCAGTCAAATAAGCATAAACATGTTTCATTACAAACAAAACCCGGTCAAAATGTAATCCAATAGGTAGGCTAATACAGATGATAGATAGATAGATAGATAGATAGATTGATACATAGATAGATGAATAGATATATATATATATATATATATATATAGATAGATGGATAGAGTTACGTAGATAGAATGAGTGTTAGAAGGTTGTGTTTTCCCTTTAAGAGATCTTCTGTAGTTAATATTGTGGGATTAGAAGTCACTGTATTAAAGTGAAGTCGTGAAAGACAGTTTCATAGATGAGAAAAGGAATTTTTTAGCTTTCCCATAAATAACATATTAAGTGCTGGCAGTTCTTGTGAAGCATTATTCAAAGCGTATAAAATGCATAATAAAAGAACTAAAATCTTGATATGTGTGAATATTTATTATCTTAATAAGATACGGGTCATTGGTGACTCAGTGGCACAGAAATGGGTGTCATTAGGACAGATACAGTGAAAAGCACACCTTCCAGAGATTTTTTTCTCACCTGGAGCTTCAAAGCATAAAGCAGGTAGACATATTGTATGGTGGAAAACATGTTATTTGTACTATAATTAACTAAGCATTATAATATATGCCTGCTGTTAACATCCAAGCAGTTTGTGAGAAGAATGTTGCCTGTGAGCCACTGCTGTAGATGCACCTGTCTAGTTGGCACAGAGGATACTTGGCTCTCAGTGGTGTAACTAGAGTGTGCCAGGCCCCCCTGCTAAAAAATCTTCAGAGTAGCCCATCGCACTCTGATCCCCATGCTCCCGCCCACTTGCTACTACCTCCACCCTGCCCACATCCTGCCACCCATGTCCAACATCAGCCCCACCCATGTCCCACCCAGACTTGATTACCACTTCCTTGCCAGTAAGAAAGAGCATCTAGGGAGGAGGGGGGTTATCTATAGAGGAAGCAGAAATCATACCCCACAGTCTGGACCCCCCTGTTCCCCAGACCCCCCCCCCCCCCCCCCCCGCAGCTGCAGGGAACTGCTTCCTCTATAGTTACACCACTGCTTGGGTAATTGGATCCAACATCAACATGTACCAGTTTTATAAGGACAACATACTTTGGCCCATACTTTAAAGTTAGTAATGTGACTCACTCACATGATATTGGCACCCCCTCCAGTTAACTTTATCCCTCAATTCAGCAAATCGTTGTTGGGTGAAATGAAATCATATAAGGAACATACTGTTTCAATGAGATCCCAATGGTTTCTGGATATTAAATTTGCCATGAAAGCACAAGACAACACATTGCTGCTCTACATACTCTTATTAGCAGAAAACTGAAATCATCTTGTAGAATAAAATTCAGGTTTCCCAACTGATTACAACTTACAGCTAGCCAATGATGTAGGGAGTTATAGTTTGCCCTAGCTAGAGTGTGTGGTGAATCTGACATTTCTCGCTACCACGTTACAACTGATTGACTTTCATGTATTATTCTTATCTTTTCCAAAATGCTAAATTGCTCAATTAAATGTCTTATCTCACTGCAGAAATGTAACTAATACTCTGCCTATGTCTTCATAGTGGGGATCTCCCATTAAGCATGACCAGCTGTAATGAAAGGAGCATTTCTTAAAGTCACGTGATTATTAACAGAAAATAAGATCTCTAAGCAAGCAGAAAAAAAAGAGCATTGCATTCATTATAATGACTTTCACTGAATTCTAACTTAAGGAATTTCTTCAATACTCACATTTCTGATACCACGACTAAAGAGGAATCAAAGGGGTTGGAGGGACGCTAATATATGAACTCACTTATAAATGAAGAACCACTCATAAATGGAAAAAGATCTACAGGAATAAGAATAAAACATCCCCATTTTTGAATATTCTTGATTCAATGGCATTTTTTGGCAAATTGTAAGTGATCTTGGAGCATTGTTACCATCTGCTTAAAGGTGGTATACTTTTTGGTACCTAAGTATCTTTTTCAGCAAGAACTTTTGAAAATCTAGGAAAAAATATGTAATAGAGTTTTCCATATGCAACCTCTTAAAAAAGCACAAATTACAAAACATTCAGAAAGTTCACACCTTTTTTAATCTAAATTTACCCCTTTCACTAACAATATCATGAATAAATTATTCCCTAGTAGATTTAAGGTATGAAGATCCAAATTACAAAAAGATCTGTTATCCAGAAAACTCCAGGTCCCAATTATTGTGGATCATAGGTCCCATACCTGTATAAAATGGAATAATTGTTCATACAATGGAATAATTCTTTGTATTTGACATGTATTTTTCTCTACGTCCTTTCCATGCAACGTTTGGCACAATCATCATGCCACAAAAATGTGGATTTTGATTTTTTTTACATGCTGAATTGTTAATTATGTATCTGAGAAAATTGGAAGAAATTGGAGGAAAAGTCAATTGGTGAAAAAAATGGTTGAATTTTTTCCTAACTGCAATCTCCATTAGGCACTAAAATAATTTTTGGTAAAAAATCTCAGATCTCCTATTCATTTTTTCCCAGATTGAAGGGAGCCCAGAGATACATGTGCTATTAAGATTCCAAGCTGTCTGCTCCAATTCTTTTAGATGTTTTATATCCGGCTACCTACTGATGATTCTTGGTGTCTCTTTCAGTTATGTTCCATTGCAAGTATATTTTAATTAGCTTCTCCTTGATGCCACTTCAGTAGCTGTGCCCGGCACTGACCCAGTGTCTGATCATATAGAATACATTACAAAAGCGCTGGTCAATTGGCTGCTTTAATGTAGCTTTGCATTAATGTCAGGCCCAATTCAGACAAGGCATTAAAAATGTTATTTTAATGCTTTCAGTATTTCGGAGAGAAAGAAGCTTAATCTTTGTAGGTAATACGCTTTCAATTAGCTGCCTAATATTCATTTGACGTGCATTTTTAAACACCGTTTATTTAGCTTAGAGTCTGGCACTGAGAGGCAAATATTTGCAGATTTGTTACATAGCTAATAAATACATTAAGTTGAATGGGTTGGGATTCGTACATTTACATGTAGATTATATATTGTATGGTTTGAGCTTAGCCCTCAACATTCACTACTACATAAAGAATGTGCAATACTTTCCCTGGTTATCAGTGCCAAAGAGGTAGTGCAGTATCTAGTGTTCCCTATAACTGTAGATATTATACCCTACCCCCCTTACAGATAATAAAATAGAATTCATATGTTGGGACTGATGTAGGCCACACCTTTAAATAATATAAGAACTTCACACAAAGTACCCATTGTTCACAGACTGTAAGGGGCAGATTTACTAAATTCACATGAAGAATTCGAAGTTCAATCGAATTTCAAAAAGATTCAAATTCGAAACTTTGATATGCAAATTAGGCAAATTCGACCATCGAATAGTCGAATTTGAATAAGTCAAATATTTTAATTTAATTTTATTTGAATATTCAACAATTCGATGGTCGAAGTACTTCCCCTTTAAATTTTTATTCGACCACCTAGTTCGCCAGATCAAAGCTACTGAATTGGTTATCATTATTTTTGATCGAATAAAAAAAAAAATCGATCGATTCAACGATTAATCAATCGATCGAATTTTTCCTATTCGATCGTTCAATATTCGAATTCGAAGGATTTTACTTCACGTAATATTCACATGGTCGAATTTCGAATTTTTTTCAATTCGAAATTCGACCATTTATAAATCTGCCCCTAGGTGCCTGGTAATTCCATCCCAGAATCTAAGGGGTCTGGTGTGCAAATATGCAACTAAATCCCATATCCTCGCTGGACCACATAGTTGCATTGCTGTAAATCAACAATGGCATTCCCTGGCTTCCCATTCAGTTGTGACAATATCAGCAGAATACCCACTGACAACAGTTGGTTGGGGGTATGGTGTTCAACCAGGTATTGATGAGGCACTAACACATGTCTTTGGCCAGTTTGGCCACCCATACATTGGGCCAAATGTTTCTGATCCAATTGTTGGGCCAGGATCCAACAAACAGATCATGCATTAGGTTTATGGAAGCCTGTCCTGCAAGGACCATATCAATATACTGATGTAGTATCTATTGACGGAAGTTTCAAACTTGCCCAATAGATATCTGGCTGAGGGCAGTCCTGTCCTAGGGCCCTGTAGATAGGCCAATATGAAGGTTTTGGGCCTGTAGCTTATATCAGCCCGAGTAGCCAGCTTAACTTGTCCCATTGAATTCAGTAGATTTTTAATAAAATTGATTTTTAATAAATAGTTACAGCAATTCATTTACATGCATCCATGAAAAGGAGAGATCAGTCTGGTTGCACATGTTTCGGGGTTCCCAAGTAATCATTTTTACTAGGAGACTAGTTACTAGTGACTTCAAGTTACAACGACTGGTTCAAATTAATAATTCATTGAAGTATTTGTCCTCTATTTTGATTTTATTTTCTGAGTTACTTTTACATTAGCTTTAACTAGTTATGCATTAAGACTTTAAATTCTTTATTTGCCCAACAGCATCTAATCTCTAATATAAGAAAGCCATTCCGTTGTGCATAGCAGAGAGCAGACTGAATAAATATATTATTTAGCGGTAACGGCATCAGGCTCCCTATCATTATAGAAAGGCTAATGGAATGCTTTTGTTGTTGGGTGAATGCAGCAGTTGGCATTTACACTAATGCAGAAAGAGATGTACTCTGTCGTGCTCTGGTTGATCAAGAGCTAAACCCGTCTGATCAATGGAGAGACAGATGTCGGGTGCAGATGGCCATAGCATGATACCTGGGGCACAGTGGGCCTGCCAGCAGAACAGACCGGGAACAAGACAGAGCATTGCTGGAACAGAATGTGTCAAATAAAATTAGCGATTCTGTTTGCTGATCATTTCTAACTAACAGAAACGATATTTTCTGGAAAATTTATTCTTTTGGTCTTTTTCAATGTAAACAAAATGGGAAAAAAATGATTTAGAAAATATACAGATATTGCTATTAAATCAATCTTGAATATAATGTTCAATTTAAAAATGGAAGGGCTAATTATAATGGAAGGGAACAATGTAATGCATAAATGAATTATATTAGTCACGTGCAAATTTTTTCACCAGGCATGGATATGTGTCATGGGAAAAAAAAGACAAGGAAAGAGTACCCATTAACTTCAGCAAGAAATAAAACCATTAAAAAGTGTCCCATGGAATTCAACGTTTTTTGAGAAAAAAAAAAAAAAGCTGGGAAAAAAGCTCCATGTTTTCACTGCATTTTGTGTGAAAAACCTCAGTGGAAAAAAAACATCCACTGACTTCATTTAGTTAGCTGTACTCTCTATATTACATGCTGGTGCCAACACACACAGCTCATTTTCTTATATTTAAAGAAAGGAAGCTAGAAATGCTTGGGAGGACTCTCCAAGATAGCAAAGCATGAATGAGTACCAGCTGAGACAAACATGAACTCTACAGATTGTGTTCCCAAGTAAAAACCAGCACACAACTAACACTGAGCTTTAAGTCTCCATTGAAAACAACTGGTGAATATTGGACTTGTCCATGCCATTGGCAAAATAGTCTAGAACATTGGCTGTAACATACTGGGAATGGCTTTCTTGTGGGGAGCACCATTTACAGTCCTCTTTGGTAGGTCATGCCCCCCATTGATGTAATGTTGCCACCCCCCCCCTCAATTTCTAGGCCACATCTTATGTTTGACCAGTATAATACAAACAAGGCTACTATTGGTTCACCCAGAGAAACCATGGATCTATACAGTGATCCCCAACCAGTAGTTCATGAGCAACATGTTGTTCACCAACCCCTTGGATGTTGCTCCCAGTCGCTTCAAAGCAGGTGCTTATTTTTGAATTCCAGGCCTGAAGGCAACCTTCCATTGCATAAATAACAGGTGATCTACCAGACAGAGCCTCCAGTAGGCTGACAGTCCACATAGGGGCTACCAAGGACTTTTTTAATGGTCTATGGGATCTTATAGTTGGTGCCTTATTCTGAACACTCTCTCTTATTGATTTGTTTGGGATCAGGAGTTAGCAAGTACTTCAGCAAAGTCAGTTGTGCTACCTCAGGCCTAAGCCCACTAACAAACTCTGGGGTTCCTCGGGGTTGATGGCACTGGGCAACACAAACTGCCCTATGTTACATTACTCACTATTTTTCCCTTTATTAATAAAAATAAACTGATTTACTACTGGGCTTATCTTCTATAATAAATAAAACTGTGAAACTTGGTAAATTTAGAAGTAGAAGCTTTAGTAAACATATCCCACAATATTACAAGCCTGAAAATGGTTCCCTCAGCAACATAATGAAGTGAATTAATAGCGCTATCAGAACAGGTTCATTTTTTCTTTTTAAGCCTAATATAACATCTTCTACTAATGCACTTGGCATTTTTATGACATTATATTTTATGCTGTAAAATGCAATATGGGCTAATTGGCAGCATTGAGTTACAACATTATTAGGAAAGGTTAAAATCAAATTTCACTTCCCCTTTTTCATGCTTTTCTCACTTTTGTGCCAAAAAAAGTTTAATGATGTTTAATAAATAAAGATAAATTATGACGAGGGTTCATTTGGATGGATTAGTTCACCCTGGAGAGAAAATTCCACTTTTGTGGATAATATAAAATTTTCCTATGAATCTGAACAAATCACTTGCTTATTTTTAGGGTTTTATATATTTTTTTTATCACACATTTGTAAATAGACCTAGCTGTCCATATGCTCTTCCAAATCTATTCTAGGTTTATCACACCTCACCCCCAATTTGAATATTCATCACCTAAAACCTGTCGAGTTCATGTAGAAGACAATGGCAGAGGCCCACTGAGCTATTTGGAGATGTTAATCGCCTTTTGGGGGATTTTGATTTGTACCAATCGAATACATAAATAAAATTAATTGGGTCTACATAGGTTTCTCTGTATTATTTTTATTAACCACGAGGTTCTAAAATGTTTAGTGCAACTATGCCATAAATACTTTCATGGGTCAGTAGTGTTTTAGTGATATTGCACATATTCCTATGCTTTAATCTTTGCAAGATTGCCCACGGGTCTGCAAAATTACAGGGAAACTGCATGAAGTTCAAATATGGTGGTTGCAGGTTCACTCTCTATAACTGCCATAATTTTTTTGGCTGGTGGCACTGGACTTAAGCATGTCCACAGTTTCTAGAAGTGATGCCTCTTGTCCCACTGTGTGTGACGCCACGCCTAGTTATGTTTGACGTCATTGTTATTCTAGACACAGGCCCTTGGTTGTCTATATATAAATACAGCCGGGATTCCCAGGATTCACAAAACGCTGGTGAAATTTCGCCCTATCGCAATGGGCGCCGGTGTCCAAAAACGGATGAGCTTGTCCAAAGACAGACGCGTGCATCCAAAACGAGAAGTGGCGTTTCGGGAATTTTTTTGTGAATTGAAACGCCATTGATTCCTCCATCACTAGCCGTGATATGAAGTCAGTGAGTTGGAAGCCAATTAAAAATGGTGCTCTCCAAAGCAGGGACAACTCCCTGGGTTTTCTCATAGCCTGTACAGCAGTGTTCCCCAACCAGTAGCTCGTGAGCAACATGTTGCTCTTCCACCACTTGGATGTTGCTCCTATTGGCCTCAAAGCAGGTGATTTTTTTTTTTTTTTTTTAAATCCAGGCTTGGAGGCAAAACCAGGCGTACTTCAAAACAGAGCCTCAATGTAGGTTGACAATCCATATTGGGGCTAATGGCTAATCACAGCACTTAGTTGGCACCACAAGAACATTTTTCATGCTTGCGTTGCTCCCCAACTCCTTTTACTTCTGAATGTTGCTCACCAGTTCAAAAGGTTGGGGATCCCTGCTGTACAAGGTGAAGCTATAACTCTGTTATCTATAGGTATTACCCTTAGGGTTACCACCTTTCAAGGTTGGGGACACCAGGTGGGGGCAGGATGGATGATGTCGGGGGGTGACATCTGGGGCAGGCCTGATGACATCATGGGAGGGGCCAATAACTGCAGGGGTGGGACTGATGACGTGGCAAACATCGCATTAACGTCAATGCCCTTTCTAAATTTCTAAACTAGGCACTTTTCACCCAGACAGCCCATACAAAAACCGAGCTGCCCAGGTGAAATTTAGACAGGTGGTAACCCTACTTACCCTGCACTATGCACAAATTCTTCTGAAAAATGTGATGGTATAATGTCCCTTTCAGTGGAAAACTGAAATCCCCTTACAATGTCAGGTTTTTAGTTTTACTTTTAGGTTTAAGTTTGTACTGTTCCAGAATGTCAAAAGTAAGAAAGACGCACAGTAGGATTTCATAGAACCCAAATCATTAATATTTACCTGTTGATTATATTTCAATATATTCCTAATTGCGCCCGTGTTGAGAAGAGATAAATGCTTCCAAATATAAAGGGGCCAGCTTCAGACTTAAATATTAAACAGCTATTTGAATAACATGAGATGTCTGCAACTTAAAATGAATATATTTTAAATGGATGAATTTGATTATGTAATTGATATGAAAATACGGCTGGAGATGAAAGAATCTGAGGGTGAACAAAAATAGTCTGATAACAAGGGAAGAGAGAATGCGCTCATTTTATCACAGATCAAAAGATGAAAGGATTTCTCGTTAGTTTTAACATTTTGCATTTTTCCTGTGATAAAAATGATTATTAAAATTGACCCTGCAAAAGTCCACACTAAGCCCTTCTGCTTCCTGATGAAAATCACGTTTTTTATTTGTTGGGGAGGAGAAAGGCCAAATAAAGCATCTGAAATACAATTTAATTACCAATGTGTCCAACGTGTCAAAGGGAATTGCAAAGCTCCCTAAATTTGTCATTTAGAGGGAACGAAAAAGATTTTACTGGGGGCTGAACACCAAAGCTAAGCATATATATATATATATATATATATATATATATATAGAGTAAACAATAGACAGCATCAGCTTGTAAGTTGCAAAAAGTTGTATTAAATAATAAAAGATAACATCACCATATTTGTGCACACATTAATAGCAACGTTTCGGGCCAGAACTGGTCCTTTCTCAAGCCATGTGAGAAAGGGCCCGTTCTGTGTTCATCACATGAAAGGAACAGTCCTTCCCAGAGACTATTATCCCACTGTTACTATAGACACCATCTCTCCCTACTATACC